>CM034532.1:47978779-48163779 GCA_020002185.1 Paraescarpia echinospica | reverse complement strand
GACGTGTATATACCGTATACGGAATGAGCGACAGGCCGTGTACTTCCTAAGCAAAGCAGACACGTTATTCAACTTTGGGACAAGCATGGCATGGGAACGTACAATATAAATTAGGATATACTGTTCTATGTACTTCCATACAAGAAAAGAATAACAAAGTGGGTTGATATGAAAGTTTCAGAGGCGTGCTGGATGGCAACTTCGACGGAAAATCAAATAATTTGGTTCGTTAACAAAAATATAATGTAAAACTATAAAAGGAAACACCTAATTATGTCGCTGTATAAAGTAAGAGTTGGGAAGGTCTCCTTTAGAATATACAGTATATAAGCGTGGAGACCATGTCGTAGGACCGACATATGTATTCTAAAATTAGTATAGAGGAGAATGACTAAAGTTATTTCAGAACTGAGAAACCTTAGTTGTGAAATACGCCTAAAAGAATGTGGTCTAACAACACTAGAGACCAGGAGACTAAGAGGAGATCAAATGAAAAGTGCTAAGATTTTGAATTGTTATGACAAATATTGATAGAAGTCTGTTTTTACAGTTGAGAAACAGAGGAGGACTAGAGAAGATGTAGCAGCATTAGTGAAGGAATAGTGTTGATTAGTTACCAGAACATATTCAGTCTAACAGCGAGTAAATGAATGTAACATAGTATCTGCTGTTTGTGTGGGTGCAAACAGCGTGGATGTGTTTGAAAACAAAATCACCAAAAACCTCAGAAAGGATGGGATCCACGGAGATAAACAAATATTGGACTCTCAATTAGCCCTTAGAAGGCTTCCTTGTTCAATCGCCGCCTGGGAATCATTCTCTCGTGTTCAATCTTGTTAAATATAACAAAACTGGAATTGTGACAAAAGTCCCTACGCAATGAACTACGGGGGCAAACGTTGTTCAACGTCGACTGACTGACTGACTGACTGACTGACTGACTGGCCGGCTGACCGGCTGGCCGACTGACTGACTGACTGGTTGACTGGCTGACTGGCTGGTTGGCTGAAAGACTGACAGACAGACAGACAGACAGACAGACAGTAGGCAGGCAGGCAGGCATACAGACTGACTGACTGATTAACTGGCTGACTGACTGACTTATTGACTGACTGACTGACTGACTGACTGATTGACTGACTAACTGGCTGACTGACTGACAGACAGACAGACATACATACAGACACAGACAGACAGACATACATACAGACAGACAGACAGACAGACAGACAGTCAGACAGGCGGACTGATTGACTGACTGACTGTCTGACTGACTGATTGATTGATTGATTGATTGATTGATTGACTGACTGACTGATTGACCGACTAACTGGCTGACCGACTGACCGACTGATTGACTGATTGGCTGACTGACTGACTGACTGACTGACTGACAAATAGACATGCAGACATACAGACATACAGACATACAGACTGACTGGCTGGTCGGCTGACTGGCTGACTGGCTGAGTCCACGTATGACTACAATGAGCTCATTACAAAATATTCCAGCAGATTGTAGATGTTCAAAAATCAAGTGCCATAATATAGACCCTATTGCAAACAAATATACCGTAATTGTGATTTTGTATTGATTTTTGACAACATTGGAAGTGTTTAAATTACATTAGTACTGTATATATCATGGTTTTCTTGTTTGTAACTAGGTTAGGCTTTAAATTGTTTTCACTGTAGAGTGGTGGCCTCTGGTGACTGACAGTAAGTGACTAACTCTTCACCCTGTCGTGTGACTCTGATTGTAGAGTGGTGACTGACTGACTGACTGACTGACTGACTGACAAATAGACATGCAGACATACAGACATACAGACTGACTGGCTGGTCGGCTGACTGGCTGACTGGCTGAGTCCACGTATGACTACAATGAGCTCATTACAAAATATTCCAGCAGATTGTAGATGTTCAAAAATCAAGTGCCATAATATAGACCCTATTGCAAACAAATATACCGTAATTGTGATTTTGTATTGATTTTTGACTACATTGGAAGTGTTTAAATTACATTAGTACTGTATATATCATGGTTTTCTTGTTTGTAACTAGGTTAGGCTTTAAATTGTTTTCACTGTAGAGTGGTGGCCTCTGGTGACTGACAGTAAGTGACTGTCTTCACCCAAGTCGTGTACTCACTGTAGAGTGGTGGCCTCTGGCGACTGACAATAAAACAAGCAAACACCCTTAGTTTTGTGGGTTTAGCGGGTAATTATTGTAAACAATTCTAAATGACGGAGATAAATGGTTATGGTGGTTCTCATAGCGGGACTTCCGGTTTGCCATTTTATATCAGTGAATGTTTTTGTGTTCACGTTATTAAGCATACTATAACAGTCCCTTTATGGAAAATGAAGGCTCTCCCTCCATCCCATTTATCCGGTCGCATATATGTTTGCATTTAAATAGATCTATGTGATTGCGAGTTGCGAGCGATGGGCGTAAACTGTAACATTTTACATACCAACATGTTGTTTAATAATACACAGTTATAGCGTCATTAGAGACAGTGTGTAAGACAACGGGTGAGACTGTCAGGAGACACGCTGCATATGACATTCATCATGTCGTCTGTGCCGCATTAATGTCAACGACGGAAATGCAACAAACAAAGATATGGGTTATGGGTAGGGGTGGGGTAGGACAAGTAGAAACAATACTAACACGTAATCGCGAGTAAAGCAGCATTAACAAGTTGTGGGGGTCCACGTCGCTCCCTAAAGCTGCCCGTGTATGTAACATTTAATAATAATAATGGTTTTAATGTTCGTCCCTGCCCTTACCTAGTTCCGGACGCAGAAGAGGACGCAGGAGAGAGTGCAGAAGAGGCGCAAAATGGGACACAGAAGAGGACGCAGAAGAGGACACAAGAGAATGCAGAAGAGGACGCAGAAGCAGACACAAAAGGGGAACCGGAAGTGGATGCATACGAGAATGCAGAAGAGAGTGCATAAGAGGACGCAGAAGAGGACACGGAAGATAATGTAGAAAAGAGTGCATAAGAGGACCCGGAAGAGGACGCAGAAGAGAGTGCAGAAGAGCACGCAGAAAAGGACACAGAAGAGGACGCAGGAGAGAGTGCAGAAGAAGACGCCGAAGCGGACACAGAAGAGAACGCAGAAGAGAACGGAGAAGAGGACGCAGAAACAGACACAGAAGGGGAACCGAAAGAGGACGCAGAAGATAATGCAGAAGAGGACGCAAAAGAGGACACGGAAGAGGACGCAGAAGAGAATGTAGAAAAAAGTGCAGAAGAGGACACAGAAGAGGACCCGGAAGAGGATGCAGAAGAGAGTGCAGAAGACGACGCAGAAAAGGACACAGAAGAGAGTGCCGAAGAGGACGCAAAAAAGGACATAGACGAGGAACCGGAAGAGGACGCAGAAGAGAACCCAAGGTGACAGGCCAGTTAACCTTCTTCTTTTTTCTTGTTTTCTTCTTTCGCTAATTATTAACTAATATGTATTGCCTTTCAGCTTCTATGGTAGTAGGCTGCATAAGGTTACGCAGTCCAGGGTGTGGTCGTCCCTGCCCTTAGCTAGTCCCGGGCGCAGCTGACCCGGCTGCCACTACCCGGAAAGGGTCCCTACTCAGGGTCACGGGCCAGGTAATTGACGTTTCACGTCGCAGCCTCTACAGGCATGGTGTCGATTCTAATATGACAGTGTTAGCTCTTGTTTAGTTTCACTTTGTCTGTTTTCAGTCGCAAAGAAACACATCATCACCCCGAATTCAGCGGACATTATACGAATCATTTACCAAGCAATAGATATGTATGCAGTTACAATGTAGTCAAGTATAGGAGCCGTTATACAATGTATTATTTCTTTTTAATTTTGCTTATTAATTGTGAATTTTATGATATCGGTCGGAATATCTCCTTGCTATGATGTGATCAGTTTAATGTTATCTGGTTTCTATTTTCATATATGCCGCATCAGCCATGACGTCACTTCACATCGCACGAAAGAGTACCGCGCAAAACGTAAACCTATAATTTGCTATTGTCATATGCTGGTGTTAATTTATAATTATAATGTGCCTATGTTTGTTGCATGCATTAAGGTTGCATATTTCCAAATGGCATGCCGCCGAGGATGCGGTCATCTCTGTCTGGAGCGAGCGAGTCAGTGGTGTTGCTGTCTTGACGCAGCACATTTTGAAGGTAAGGAAAGGGAACAATAATTATGTATCGGTTGCATTAGGATTCGGATTTAACTACGCGTGTTTCTATGCTTTTGTCGAGAAGGATCGTCAAACAGAGCAGCCAACGCAACAACGGATATTGCCTAACGTGGATGTGTACGTGGTTACCTCAATAATAAAATAAATTGTATTTAAGCGGCGTCATAATGCGTAGGTTTTGTTTGTTTAATGTTAGTTTTAGCTTACTATTTTGCTCACTTACATATTGTCTTTCTGTTAATCCCGTATATTTGTTTTATAGATCAGATAACAATGCCCTTGGATAAGAGCATTCATGTCCCGGTCTCTGTACACGGTAAAGGATAAGATTTCACAGTTAATGCAAGTACAAGGGAATTTGTGTTATATTCCTTTTCCGTTGGTTTAGGTAGGAAACAGCCACAGCACCCGGAAAGGTTCCCTATCCAGGGTCACGGGCGAGGTTGCTGATGGTTCACACCGCAACTTACTTAGGTAGGACAACGGTTCTATTATTGTGATGTTATCCCACGCTTCGTTTATCGTGTTTTTGTTTTGTTTTGATGCGCGAAGCACCAGTCGGGATATCAGACGCAGCTTTGAGCAAAAGGTGTGTCGTTAGCGCTGGGTGGAAGTAGAAACAGGTATATTCAAACTGCAATTCCATACTATATTGTTTATTTTGTTGTTTGTTTAGGTAAGATTATAAGTAACGTGACGTTGCATTATGTTTAGTTTAACTATGTACATATTCTGGTTTTCTTCTAGAACATCCGTGGTCTCAGCTGACATCACCCGAAGGTATATTGCCTTTCTGGATTAACACTAATTCGATTCCTTTGAATTACACGGCCCTGGAGATTTTTTCTTTTTTCTGACGATAAGGTAGCAGACTGTTGAGAACTTTGACGCTATAATCTACAAAGATAGAAAAGTGTGCGCAGATATCGTGATGTTGTTTAGCTCTTCAGTTTCATTAAAAATGCCTTCTGTTTTCAAACTTCTCAGTGTGAGTTGTGGCAAGACAAGACGTCACATCACAGGAAAGAGCAATGAGAAAAGAAGCTGCAACCGCACCAATAGGTAGGCCTAATCCTTGTTATTGGTTACAGTGACGTCTTAATAAAAAAAGTGTATACCTACTTATATAATCATTGTATGTTACAGTGCACATTTGGTTTGACGATTAGGTGTAATAATTATACGTTTTTTGAGCTGAGTAAGCACATCATATTATATATATATACCGGTATAGGTTAGGTCTAAAGGGTACTCTCCACGGTCTCCAGCTGAAGTAATGTTTTCATTTCATAGCTGATGAAAGCACAATATTGTATCGTTGATTGTTTACGTCGGAAGCATCCACAAGTTCAACAATGTTATGGCTTTCACAAGTTGCTCCCCTTCGACGTTGCTGTCGAGAGGTGTCATGTGATCCCGCCTGGGGATCGTAAACATCACCAATGCGAACTAAGACTTGTGTTGAAGATTCCATAAGACTTTGAACTGTGTTTTTGAAATGTCTACAGTCGGTTTTCAAAATCGCATGACTTTTGAAATGCATGTGACTATAATATAGTATTCGATATGATGAAAACATTTAGGCACTTGTTATAATTTGGACTTGATAGACACCGTATCGTCTGCGCAGTTCTGGCGCAGCTTATGTAAGCCTGTTTTTTTTTTTGATCTCAGCGACAACAGGCGTCAGGTGGCAAAGTGACAACATGCGTTGACAGGCGGCAAAGTGACGGCGTGCGGCAAAGTAACGGGGTGCGGCAAAGTGACGTCACAGCAACAAACGACCCGTGTGTTGGTGTGACATGAAGACAGGAGACACGCAGACAACCGACAAGCCAGTGCTTCACAACCAGAGTGACAAAGTTCCAAGTATGTCGCGGAGCTTTGTTGATTAATGGAACAGTAACTGTGGCATTTATTGAGAGTAACTTTCAAACGAACCGATGGTTCCGAGCAAGATACGGCGCCACCTTTCTGTTTGAACACCCTTCGTGGCCAGACGCCGACTTCTACTACTTCGAGCCGTTGCGAGGAGAAACAACATGACGGTAGCTATTAAACTACACGTGTTCAACCCACAAAATGACCAGTGGGTGACGAAAAGAATATCGACAAAGTAACATTTGGTTTGGTGTGCTGCGAGAATGTCGAAAACATACAGCGAATTAAAAAAAGTTGAGACAGCGCTCTTGCTACTTTCTTGTATTACATCGTGTTACCGTTCTGAAAGGGATTCTTTGAGAATGTTTATATATTTCTAATGTACGCAATTATTACGTAATCCTGTTATTATGATTATTTCATGTAATTCTATGCCTATGTTTAATTAGAATTATGTTTTATTAATCACTAATGACCCTGACAAAATATCGAAAAAATAACTCCGCGTACGCGGAGTTTCTACTTTGGGCCCACCTTCACAATCCATATAAGGCATGCTCATGAATATTCGGGATTGTACGTCAGACTTCGATTAGCCTCGCCGAGTTAATAGATGCAAGAAATACGTCATCAACATGCGTGTATATGGATTAGCCACCGCCATGATAAACCGATAAAATTATCAAAATGAAACGTGGACCAGCTGCTGTTTATGTCACAGATTCAGCAAAGAAAAGAAGGAAAATATATGGAATAAACGGAGAATGAACATAGCGACAGTTCATGATAGACGGATTGATTTAAAAGAAAAAACACCACCTCTCCATGAACGAAGCCGCCGATGGCGACGCTGTCATATTGAATGATTGGCATTGTTGTTTTGGAATATAAAAACTATGATACTATCATGTTCCTTTTTCACTGAGTACATCTTGCTATACATGTGAAGTGAAGTTTTAATGAAACGTTTAGATAACAGAAACTTACTTAAGCCGAGAAACATTCAATAATGAAACCATTTTATTTGCACCATAAATCCAGCTGCTATTTCCATAAGAAGTATAAATACATTATACATCACTATAATAATTTACGGTATTAAAATAGGGTAGGTGGTTATGTACTTTCCTATCTACATAAGCTTTAATTTTAGTTTGAAAAATATAGAACTATGAAGAGCATAACATTATTGTTGATAAAATATTAAAATATATTGCAATAGTGTAAAAACATGTTTTATTTTGTACTGGGAGTGCATTAATTATTTGTTCTGCCCATCATTTAGAGTAAAAGATATTGAATTTGTTTTTGTCGAACTCCTGTTTCGATAACAAATAAAATGGCCATTGTTTGATGGAAGTAAAGTTATAACATTACATTTTTTTTAAAGTAACGCATATTTTAAAATCAGTCATCATTGGTGCATTTAGCTCAAGAAGATCCCTAAAACATTTTGAATGTTGTGGAACATTTATATTTTATGAATTTTCAAAATTATTGTAAAAGCAACTTTGTCAACACCTTTTATACACTACTCCAAGTATAGTTCACTTAACACAAACCTGTTTCAACACATTTTGAAGAATATGCTGTAGAACACAATCCAAACTTGATGAGCATAAGAAAGCATACATTTTATTATGTACTCCTACTTTGCAACATAATGACGGGATGATGTGCATTTGGATGTACAAATCGATCGACTGCACAAATCCATTTGAAATGTAGTTATGCAGATATTCCCAGCAGAAGCCACACGGAACTAATGTGGCAGGACAAAGTCAGACATCTTCTTCACTACTGTTTCAGTTAACGTATTGTCCTATTAATAGCACTGCTATGCATTTTGATACACACAGCTATCAGACGCACACATCCATTTGAAATTCGAAGTGAGGTACAACTTCCCAGTAGATGTCACACAGAACAGAATGGGGCAGAACAAAGTCAGACATCATCTTATGTCATGAAGTCATGGAGAATTGGACTACCACCATTGACTCGGGCGGATGTGTAGACACAATATATCTTGACTTTGCGAAAGCCTTCGATACGGTGCTACACAAAAAACTTGCAAAAAAACTAACTGCGTATGGCATCCAAGGAGAGGTGGCAGCATGGATCGCAGCTTTCATAACGCGACGAAGACAAAGGGTACTGGTAAATGGGAAGCTATCAGAATGGGAAGAGGTCACAAGTGGCATACCTCAGGGAAGTGTCCTTGGTCCCATTCTATTCATCCTGTTCATCAACAATCTACCAGACGGTATAAACAGTGGACTCAAGATCTTCGCCGATGATACAAAAATATATCGAGATGAAAGGTGTGAAATGAACAAAAAGATATTACAAGAAGGCATTGACAAACTAACATTGTGGTCAGAGAAATGGCAGTTACTTTTCAATCCATCAAAATGCAAACATCTGACTTTTGGCAAGCTGAAACTTAGCACCACATACACGATGACAAGTAAAGATGGGGAAGTGTCAGAAATCGACAGCACATCAGTAATAAAAAAAGATCTCGGTGTAACGTTCGACAGATCCCTAAAATTCCGACAGCATATTAGCACCATTGTGAAGAAGGCAAACCAGATGACAGGCCTCATCAAGTACACGTTTAAACATCTGGACAGTAGCAGCTTCCGAGTGTTATATACAGCGCTAGCGAGACCACATCTCGACTATGCCGACTCCTTCTGGAACCCGCACTACGCCGTAGACATCAACACCCTTGAAAGAGCAACCAAGCTGGCCCCAGAACTAAGAAACTTGAACTATGAAGACAGGCTGAAACAGCTTAACTTACCAAGTCTGGCATACCGAAGAAGAAGAAGAGGAGACCTGATCCAAGTCTACAGAATTATCAATGGCATCGACGACATCAATCAAAATGACTTCTTCATGATCACAACACACCTCACACGAGGCCACAAAAAAAAATTGTATAAGACACCAAACAGACTTGATATTAGGAAACACTCCTTTTCACAACCCATCTTCCTAGACTGGAACAACCTTTCTCGGCAAACGCTGAAAACATCCTCTCTTTCAAAACAAAACTCGACAAAGAATTGAAGATGGACAGGTTTAAATTTTAATAAAAGCACAAAATCACAAGACAAGCCACGTTCTCAATACCAGAATACGATGCATAAAGGCGGGTGTACACAAGGCTGTTATGCCTTACTTTAAAAGTTATCCAGGCAAGGACTCATTCACATGGCGGTGGCTAATCCATATACACACATGTTGATGACGTATTTCTTGCATATATTAACTCGGCATAGCTAATCGAAGTCTGACGGACAGCCCCGAATATTCATGAACATTCCTTATACGGATCGTGAAGGTGGGCCAAAAGTAGAAACTCCGCGTACGTATTGTCAGGGTCATTAGTGATTAATAAAACATAATTCTAATGAAATAAAGGCAAATAATGACATGAAATAATCATATTAACAGGATTACCTAATAATTGCATGCATTACAAAGATATTAAAATTCTCAAAGAATCCCTTTTAAAAACACCGAAACGAATATTGCAAAGCTTTCACGAAAACGTCAAGCCAAGTTAATGTTACATAATATTTTATTTATATATATATATATAACATACATTGCGGATAATAGTAACATGTATACATATATTGTGCGAACACGCATCTGTTGGGTCAATCAATTATTCCGAAGTGCTGGTCATCCAAATTTAACCACGTTCTATTAATGTAACTCGTACGTTTCAACCAGTAAACGAGAACCTGTTATTACGACTACCGACCTTAACAATGGCTGTTATGGCTTCAACAATCACATTCTCGTTACCACGTTCAACTGTGTTGATCTTCTGGTATGAAGACGTGATTTCACGAGGCAGAAACATAAACACAGAATGAAGCATACACCGGTGTGTGTCAAACGTGACACAAAAGAAAAATATACATGTATGGTGTCAAGAACAGAATTTCGCTCATCCAATTTACATGGAAATGTGATGCATTTTATGGTTTTATTTATTCCTATACAAGCAGATTCGTGTAAAATGATATTTATAAATCTAACATACTGGCACAGGTATTAAAGATACCAATAAACCAATACTGTACAAATCTACCAATCATTCTTGCGTGCCAGGGGGCACTGCTGATACATCAGTCTCAGTTGCGCCTGGCAGTTCACCTTGCAAAACTCTGTAGAAGTTTTGCTCCCTCTTAGTGTTAGATCAGTTGAAAATATTACAAAATTCCGTCATTTAAAAATTTATCTTTACAACGTTGCTTATTCACCGTAGCTCCTTGCGCCTTGACCCATCTGTTGACAACTGGAATACTGCCTATGGATTTTGAGATTGACCAATCCATTTGTTTTGATGCGCCTCTGAGCTTGGTTTCCAAGGCTTTAGGTGCAATAGAAGTTATCTTATTATTATTAAATAAACTCAGCTGCCTGCACTGTTCTCACTGGTGGTACAGTCGCGACCAACGAAGTCAATAGTGTGATTCAGCTGACCCCCATACAATGCGTATGAGATCTGCCATAGTAGTCACCACCACTGGCTGGCTTGCGAGGATGGTACTAATAAAAACATGAGTGACCTGTTCATATCCATATCTGTGCTGGTTATTCACACAAAGAAAGCATATAAGACAAATCACATACATTATCCATTCAAACGACGCGATATTCTATAACACGGTGTACTGTACTCAAAATACTTTTTTTGCGAAAACATTATAGCAGCGTTTTGAATCTGGTTGAAAACAATAGTTTTTTCAACTTACTTTCAAAACAGTGTCGAATTTCAAAACTGATCGTTTTTATCATAAACACATTTTATGATGTTTCAACTGTCCAAATGTGCCTTATTCAGATTCAAACACGCGGTTCAAATAACAACATCGAGTGAAGTGTGATCTAGACTTAAGTTGAAAACACGCTAAGAGTGTTTGGAACATCTAATACCACCGTGTTGTTGTTGTATCAACTGGCTGGGGCGGGTATCACATTAGTACTTGGTATCTTCAATGGTGTCTTCTCTTTGGCGTGTATTATGTCCTTCAAGAACTGTGTCTGACAACGTGGGTCCGTTGTTGACAGAGGGGCACATTGGCAAGACTGACGGAGACGTATCGCCTGGAAATCAAACACACAATGTTCGTCAATACATATCCGCATTTCACTCACTCAGTAATCAGGTATTGCTTCATCAGAACTGCAATGGTTTACACTGCAAACAGTTCTAGTTTCAAAGTCTACACCACGCAAACTATAATAATAATAAGATAACTTCTATTGCACTTAAATCCTTGGAAATCAAGCTCAGAGGCGCATCAAAACAAAAGGATTGGTCAATCTGAAAATCCATAAGTAGTATTCCAGTTGTCAACAGATGGGTCAAGGCGTTAGGGAGCGACAGTGGATAAGCAAGCTTGTAAAGATAAGTTTTTAAATGATGACGGAATTTTGTAATATTTTCAACTGATCTAACACTAAGAGGGAACATATTCCAAAGAGTACTAAAACCTGGCCTGCTACATTAAGGACAGTGTATGTCCTAGCGACACACAAGAAGCACAAAACAGGGAAACCTACACAGAATACGGACGTAGTGTAGTATTCTAGCAAACAGGTTGTCCAAGGAGGCACCGTGATGTATTTTATGTTTCTTATCATGTTAGTAGTTTCCTTTTACCATAATGTGCACATCAATTATAATATAATACAATCTCAGTCATGGGACAAGTAAGAAAGTTAGTATGCCTAATTACCTGCATAACAACTTTGTATCTTTGACTTTTCTGCACCAAGAAATGTTGTTCGATTTTATTCAAAATTACGTTGTATGATTTTGATTGTGAATTGGTGCAGTTATGGTACTCTTTTCATGCAAAGATTGTAAAAGCGTTAAGCTTAATTAACAAGTGTGATTGTTATGATAGAGACTTAGTTTGGTCTTTGTAGCCCATTATGGTTTCTTTTAAAAAACAGTGGGTAGCAAATAGTGTTTAGCGTGTGTGTGTGTGTGCGGTGTGTCTGTATATATAAATGCTTAAGATCCGGGTTTATCTACATTTACAATTAGTGCATATGGTTTTAAGATATATACATGAGTGTAATATGAAAGACACTGAAATGCAAGACACTGTAATGTGAAACACACTGTTTAAATTGCTCACTGGAATGATACTAAAGAGTTGGACGAATAGACACTTCCTGTTCCTGGCTACTTAAGACCGTCAGCTGGAGAATCAGAATAGTTACTACTATCTGTACGTGATTATTGTAGGATGACCTCATCAGTCACAAAAGATTGACATGTCTGCTGTGTGCAGAGACAGAGAGAGAAAAGCTTTCAGACAAAACTTCAAGGGACAGTAGAAGAGAAGAATATGCCGCTGAAGAGCAGGAGAGCAAAGCAGGATGGTGGGGTATCACCTAACAAAAGACAGTTAAGACTCAATATGGCAAATGTGTTTCAATCAAGCACAAACCATTTGGCAAACTTATTTTTATAACTGTCACATGCATTTCATCAAACTATCCAAAAACATGTTCCTTACCTCAGGAATCATGTCGTTGAGGTTGGATGCCCTCTTGTCATGATTGGGGTGAGTGGAGAGCCACTCGGGGGGTGGCTGGTCAGACCCTGGCACTTCTGTCAGAAGCGACATAAGATTCCAGAATGTGCTGCTCTCTCGTACGTCAAAACAAGCCTTAAATATGGAAATGAGGTAAGTAAGAACACCAATACAAACTTCTAACATAAAACCATGGTAAGTACAAAAATCAAAATATGCATTCCAAATTGTACCATTGTAAATATGAATATCAAATAGCCTTCAATGTGGAAACATGTTAAGTATGAAAACAAAAAACCTGTGAACAGTAATGTTGACAGGTATGTAAAACCAACACAAGTCTAAAACACAAAACCATGTTAAATACTAAAACCAATACAAGTGTTCAACACGGAACAATGGTACATCTATAGTTAAACAATTTGTAATTACGGCGTATATCAAGAGATGATGTACAACAACGATTATAACATTCTGGATTATCACAGACACTATAAAATATAGAACAATATAAGTAGTACAACAGAAACACCCCTCAACCACGGTAAAATAAGAAGACTCATTTTATGTTTAATACTATGCTGGCATTAAGCAAAAACTACTTTTAACTTGTATTTCTAACAAAAAATGCTTCTCCTACATGCTCCCTGAATACATGCAAGGCAGTGGCTTACCTTGGCTGCAAGATGTAATCCAACTTCATCTGCCTCCATCTCGAGTTTGCGACTGTATGGGAGATGCAGCAGCAGCTGACAGGAAAGAGCAGTGCATTGTGGGTAAAAGGCGAAACAAAACAGCATTTCCGGTTTTTCTTAGTGAAAATGTGGTCTATATGATGATCATCTGACATCACTATTGATTTGCATGTCACACAGAGTAATACTATTTACGATCAGCTCTCACTGGACAACGGGCTAATTACAATAGTGAACACAGTGAAACCACAGTTTTCAAAAAGAAGGCTTTAGTTTGGTTCGTCGCTCTTATACAAAATACCACAAATAAACTAAGTAACCTTGCTGTAAGTGCAAGCTCAAATATGATTATATAACATTACAAATAACCAACTAGATAAAACATTTCTAAAAACAATACATACTTATCACTTTCCAATCAACAAAATAATAACACACTGCAAAAAAAGTCATCTAAAGAGAATTGTGTATATAATTACCTCAACCAATATAAGCAGATTTACTTCTGAACCACATAATTACGCAGCAGACAAACTAACCTGAACAACTTTGTTATAGAACCACTGACCGAGCACCGCAAATCCATCCGACGGCATAAATGCCCAGATGGCAGCCATTACGAATATGATCAGCACGTCCAACACCTGAGCGATGCTCACTTGCTCAGCCTGCAGAACATAAAGCACAGGTCAACCACGAGTTAACATAAAATTATATTATTAAGTTATAACACAAACTGGTAATATTTTGCATCACATACGTGAAATTTTTTTACTGATTTAACATAACTTTAATCACAGTATTTGTATTGAAAGACACAGTGGCAGTCATCTTGTGCATGTCTGATAGATATCTTGAATGTTTGATGCATGTATATTTTCTGTTCAACCTCAAATGGCATTGATGCTTACATGTCTTGTACATATTATGCAAAGTTCCTTATATGTTTCAACTAGTGAGTCTTTTTTAAAGTCACATGTTTAAAAACATAATTTATAAAAACAAACAGACATCATAATTATATGAAACAGACAACTGTAATACAATAAGTGAATGCGGATTTTCTTACGGCATGGTTGAGCAGAGCGTGTGCCATCTCATGGGCAATCACCATGGCCAGTTGGTCGTCGTTCTGGACAATGTTCAGAAGACCGGTGTAGACGAATATGTGCCCAGTCTGCAATAAGACACCACAGCTGCTTTCATGAGCTGTTCAACTCTCATTGTACGATCAGCGTACAATTCAAATGACAGGCATGGTACAACTTGTAAATACCGAAGTACATATTACAGCGTGTACTAGGGTGTTACAACTGAATTAACATGTTTATACTTTTAGATGAAGAATTGCTGGGGTGTCTTGAACCAGTATACTCAAGTGGTTGCAGCGTTTAGTTCAGTTACAATTACACTGTCTTATAACAATGTAATTGCAACAAGAATGTCTTGTTTAATATATAATATACACCTGCACTGCATATTACTCATTTATGTTAGTGAAGCAACAAATTGATCACATTTACAATTATTATCATTTTCATCATTGTAATTTACATTGAGTAGATGTACATTACTTTATTTTATAATCTACTATTTAAATTTTAATTAACACCATGTACATGGTAGTTCTAATTTTATATGGAAAGCTGAACATTACGCTTATGTACATTAGGCATGTGTGTAACAAAATAAATACTTGTATTGAATTGTACAGTCTGTACTGTACACTGTACTGACATTGGTGACTGACTCTAAAATATATGTTTTGATGACGTCACTCACTGGCAAAATGAATGCATTCTGTTCACTAGATTCGACAACAATCACTGTCCACTTCTGGTTGCGCATGAAGTCCAGATCCTGGTTCTTTGCCACAATCTTCTGGGCGACTCTCATCACGCGATTGCAATATGGATGGTCACCTCGCAATATGTGACCTTTTGCTGCCTCCATTTGCTGGTCACATGACATCCAACAAAAGATGTAACAAAACATTTGTTTAGAATAACTGCAAATAATTTAAAGCTAATGTTATTTGCTGCATCATAAGATAACTAACTGAAACTATGATAATAAAGTAGGTATGCATACACTGATTATTATGTAGATACAATGAAGTGTATTAAAGCAGCTTTCTGCTGAAATATATAGTTCATAAGGGGTGTCAGTCAAAACGAGGTTGAGCTACAATTGACATCAGAAATTGTGACCAGAACAGACACCTTAGAAACAGTGATAATGTTGGGAATAATTAACTGTTTGAAGATGGCATGGATGTCCCATCTGATCATAATATAAAGAATTGGACATTTACTTATAATATAACATTTTATATTAAACATACATCAATAGAAGCTAGATAAAATAGTAACCGATCTTCATCAACAACAAAATAACATATCTAGGCAAAACATACAACATAACATGTCTGGGGATACACAAACAAAACCGAACATTAAGTTAATACAAAATACCTGATCATACTCCAACTTGGCGATGTCAATAAACTGTTCTGGGGTGAACCCAATATACCTCTTGCGCTTTGTGATAGGTGCCTCGCGAACATGTGAGATATAGTTCACAAAGCCCGCTACTGTGAGAACACCAACTATTATTGCAATGCGGTGTTTCGACATTGACAAGCGACTCTTCCAAACTTCCCTCTGGTGTTCTGGCAGTGCACGCCACCAGATTCTGAACTTCCTACAACAAACATTATTATTTGACTCATGATGCTTTTTTTAATCTTATCAGTCCTGTTACTTGGTCCCTGGACCTTTTGGAAATTTGGAACTGAAATAGATTTAAATAAATATACAGCGGTCAGTCAAAATTTGAAAATTTATACACAGTACTTTATAAAGAGGTCATTCAGTGGTTTGTTCAAATGTTATCTTGGAAGGAGGGGTGAACAAATGTGTCCCTGATTTTTGTAGTCTAATACCATGAACAGTAAAAACTATGTTATAATGTCAACAGCAAATCGGCTTTGTTGATTTATGTACCATATGTAGTGTGAACCTGACTCGCACTGGACTAAATGCATTGACAAGGGAGGTTTAACTAACATTTTTAACCAATTGGTTGACATTTTAGCGTACCTTCCTGTTATGATGGTTGCAGCTTTGGCGACTGGCTTCACAAACATCCATAAGACCGGAGGAATTTGTCGATAATGTGTTGTGTGGAAACTTCTAACAGTACACAGCAGACTTGAGTCTGCTAGGCGAGTTCTTGACAGAGGTACCACACCCACACCATGTCTCCATATCTCTGGATTGTACAGGTGTATTACTTGTGGTAAATGAGTAAAGCGTTTAAATGGTTGCAGCAATGGAAATGCTGGACCAACCAAATGGTGATGTAAACGGCCAAGCGTCCTTATTGCTGTCATTGTGATAATTGGCATAACAGAATCACTCTACCTCTGCTCTGGTGTATAATATCCACAATCTACTAATTACAAAATAATAATATAACTTAGACATTAGTCTAGACAAATATATATACAAACTTAGTTAAATGAATAACCTTGGTTGTTACTAAGTCATCGTCATTGGTAAAACTTGTTGGAAATATATCTGACTCAGACGAATCATGCTCGACCTTGACATTGTGTGCAATGTTTACAATCATTTCATGACACACGTCCTAGAGGCTAGAGTAGAGGCTAGACGTTCTCGTTGATTCGGGTTGTTGACATATGTGACGTGTAGCCGTTCGTCTCTTCTGTCACTCACTGAAGTGATAGAGACAACTCAGAGCTCCAAGCATTACCAATGTCATTGTAGGGTTATCACTTGTCAGAGTTGCCACTAGAGCGACATTTAAACCGACTTTTGCTCCTTCCGAGCAGTAAAAAGAGAGCAAGTGCTTGATTCGGAAGCCGACGCGAGGGTTAAACACCAATTCAATAATTGACAGCCACGTCGGAATGTTTCGAGCCACTTCGCTCACATGAGACATATTCACTGAGTGCTGGTATACAGCTAGCTCTTGATTGCCTGGTCGTGTTCATTAACACATGATTACATTAGGCGTAGCCTGTATCCATGTGCGCATTGACCTCGTGCATTCGATATGTGGATATCCTCACCTTCTAGTTCCGGTAAACAATGTGTATTAAGAATTTATTTACCCACAAAGATTCTTGCTCCCTATTTTATCCGTTAGATGGCGACACCAAATACGTGCTCTGACTATCACTTGTTCTATCGGCAAAAACAAACAATAATCTTCAAAGTTAGACACTGACTTCTTTCTGAAAAGGAGTAGATTTTTGTGAAATATACCGTAGCAACACTGGGGCCGGTTTCGTGAAGCGGCTAAGAACGTTCTTAACGCTAAGATGATGGTCTTAGTAAATTACAAGATTTGTTTAATATAAGCGAGCATAGAAGTTTACGCAAACACGTGACGCTAAGTAGTTGCGAAACTAAGTACGCTTCTTGAAACCGGCCACTGGTAAGTACAATACTACATGTAATTATTCACCCTAAATTGTGATTTGCCCCTCCAAAATACACCTAATAAAATAAGAGATGAAACGCTTAAATTATATATCGCCCTAATTGGTGGATGTTGTTTTGTATGTTGTAAATTGACCGTACCAATAAATTCACTGCTACAACGTCAATAATGTTACCACCAGAAGTTCTGTGCCTGTCCAATAGTTCTGGTATTGTCGTAGAAATTTGAATTTTGTTTAAGTAGGGGTTTAGTACTGCTCATGATCCACGTCAACTTGTTATTTTAAACCATCCACATTAACATTATACGTCTGAGGAGTAAAAACGTATCTGATATTACCATAAAAATCCACTTGAATATGGATTAATAGAGGAAACACGTTCGGAAATCCGATGTGCTAGAAGATAAAAACAAATAGCTTATTGTGGGCCTAAATTGTTACTTATGTTGGTAACTTTACCTTGTTAACTTTATATCCTGTATCAATTTTCTAATTATTTTTCAGAATTTGGCGGCGCAGGGGTTTCATACAAAATGTGTAGCTATAATTAGAAATAACTTACCTTTGAGGTGACCCCAACGAAAATGACCTTTATGTCAAACTTCAAGATTTAGTGCAAAACGTAGATTGGTGTTATCTCTGTAATGTTGACACGTAAGCGGCTATTCATTCCAATACTATTTGTGACGACCGTCCTCTAGTTGTATGAAGATCATGCTACCAACTCGCCAACCATCCGAGGTATACTTTCTTCGACCTTTCAATTTAACTCTTCCTATCGTTAGCCACTAATTCTAATACCCTGAAGGAAGTTAACAAACGCATAGCTTGTAATTTTAGCGATGTGTATTCGTGCAAAATGGATGTTCGTGAAGGTAATTTTCAGTTCAATCGGTATCGTGCACTGGCTTGATATAAGTTGATTAAGTTCATTCATATTTTGCTAAGGCAACAAATAACTAAACTAAATAACATTTAGCAATCATGTGTTACATATATCCCAACAGCCAAAAAACCGGATACCAATTAAGGTGTTAGTTTTATTTCTACATTTCAGTGGCAGATACCAACAAAACTATGGTATCCCACCATAACAAGTCCGCATAGATTACCTACTCTTATTAAATGCAAATTCATTGGCACCAAATTGCCGACATTCACCATTGTACACACATCACTATATACAACAATTTCCAGTCTGACATACACATTTAAATTAGTATGTACACGAAGTACTACTGTACATTAATCTCAATGATTTTAAAACATCGCATATATCTAACTGCTAGATGTTGATGGAATGTACGTGTTAACACGACTCGTGGCCAAAACATTTCGTAGACAGTATACATGAGTTATACCACGTTAAATATATCACTAGATGTTTGTGACATAAAAAGAAATGGATTGACTGAGCGATAACAAACATACTATCACGATTGCTAGCATACAGACTGTCACAGGCAGACCACTAACGGTCAGAAAGGTTATGGTACAAGTATGACTCACACATTCATATGTATCTCCAATAGCGACGACTAAAACAAGCAATTTATTATTTATGCACAATTAGTCTAGAGTTGACCGATATAGTCTAGCCGATACACGCCATTAATCCGTGCGCTTTTGCGTAATCGTGACTTTTTACGACATATACATACATACAAATTATACAGACATACACATACAGATGTTAGTTTAATCGATGCTGCTACGGAAGCACTCTCGCAGTGACGTGCTGTTATTGGCACCGACTCCGCCTGCTAGCTCAGTCGGTCTTCAGTCTCTGGCTGGTCATGCGGTAGATGATGCTGTCCCGGCCGGGGTCCATGTACCACATGCCGTAGCTGACAGCACCGACGGCGAGCGCCAGCACGACCATGGTCCACAGGATGATGTTGAACATCACCGGGTACATGGCTGTGTAGGCGGTGTCCACGTTCAGCTGGGTCTCCAGGTCCTGCGACGCCTGTCAGCAACGAAACACTCGTGAAATAGGTTATACATAGATGTATGACAACACATGGAACTATGGATGGATCGCGACAGTCAATATTTATCATCGACAGTACACTGAACTATCGACAGTAACGACAACTGACTAAACACATCAACACGGATGCTTGTGCCGTTGTAACACTCATCGTAAACGTGCTTTGTCAGCTATATTTTGACTTATTTATCCACATAATATCAACAAAAATCGACCACAATAGTAGCATCATTCACGGATTCATTCGTTTTAATCAACCGCGACGCAATGGCGCCTCCCGCAACTTATGATTTGGGACTGCTTTCCTGGCTAATCACCGTTCCATCATACTAGCGCAATACAGTCGATAGTTATGAAACTATCATAACAGTATTGCAATAATAATATATATTATAAAAACAAAATATCCCTAATAATATTCACCCCTAGTAATTAGAGCAAGACTAGTAGGAAGGTTATTTTGAACACCGTTTCTAACCAGATGATTCTCTTCTCGTGACAACAATACACAGTGCTTGCAACTTCCATTTTTTACTGCATCTCCCCAACATGTGATAATCGGATTTGAAAGAAAGCAACTATCCCTTATATTATATATAGTTGTAATAACATAAGTTTTCTTAATTAAAGCAGTTACGACAACAAATATTCTATTATTCTACCTTTGTTAAATGCACCCGAAACAGACCAATGCCATCGTAAGAGTTGTGTCTAGTAGTAGAATGGTGGACTTGCAGTTGAATATGCTGAACAAAACCGAAATAATCACAATTACCACATTCTCTTTGACATCCTCTTCTGCCTTCAAACTCCTGGCTATCCTAGCAGATGGCTGGTCGGCCGTAGATAGCGTCACAACCTCCACCATAACGTTTCCGCCATACAGTTCCTTGAAACTTGCAGTCACCTACGCACATGGAATCAGTGTAATAATCTTATAAACTTTAACCAGCATAGTTACATGTTAGTAGTTTTCAAAATTTAACAAGTTTACATTTTTATTAAATTTAGTTAACATCGCATAGAGATGATACCTGTTCGTGACGTCAACAAATCTTCTATTACCTTGTAGCTATGGTGCAGTACAGCTGTCGTTTCGACAAAAGGTTCATCAATGTCCTTAATCTTACTAACGAAATGACAACCCCAACCTCGTGCGACACGCTGTTTTTACTGCCACCGGTTGTTATGTTATCTTATAATTACATGTACTCGTGTAATACCATTGTCGCTATTGCATGCACAATTTTCACTCCTTGTGTAATATCCTCATTGCTATAACCACCGAGCGAATGGAAACTGGAAAATACACGTATAATAAACCTTAGGGTGGTAATGCACTGATTGGCGTATTTTATTTACAACACATTACAGTACATATTCTGATGTAAAATTGCCATAAAGGCACTAAGAAATTGCACTTGTGCATTTGCCCTTTTCCATTGTGGGCCCAGTTATACAATTCCACGACGACAGGAAAGAAACCAATAATATATGTAGACACTAACCACTTGAGTAATGTATGGAATAATTCATAGTATGTCTAAGTAGATGTTTTGATACAATCTCTTGGGTACTTTTATTTATAAAACAGTTTGTATATTATCTGCTTACTGGATGAAGCTTATAATTATGTTAACAAAATAGTTTCGACATTCCTGTTTCACATCTACCTTAGCAAGGAACTTCTGCAGCAGTTTCATAGCCGTGGCCACATTGGGAGATTGCTCTCCGTATGTCTGTACTAACATACTCAGGCCTCGCAGTCTGAAGTGGTAGAAGTCTGGCGAGACATCATTCACCAGCTGTCGGTTTGCCTTCAGCTAGAGAACAAAGGAGTGCGAGCATTAATAACTGCAATTTTTCATTATTACAAGACACAAAAGATTGTAGTAGTAAAGTAACTGCTTAAACATAATAATATAGTAGGAATTATAAAGCGCCTGAATCCACTTAAAGATGCACACAAGTGATTTACATATAATTGTTGATTTTTATTTACAACTATGGTTGACCTTTATGTGTCTCAAGTCTACATGTAAGTTGTTGGTCAACCAATAAATAATATAATACCACGACAAGATACTAACACTGCTGTATAGTAATGCTATGCTAAACATTGTTTCACATTATGCTGATTTAACGTTATTAATAAACATTTAAATACATACATTGTGTAGACATTTACTGAGAATAACGTTTAAATGAAACACAATATAATCACAGTGGACTTACTGCAGCAATAATTTCCTGTATGATGTGTAACTCTCCAAGGAAGAGTAGATCGGCATCGTTGCTTGTGTTCAGTGTGCCAAGGTCCTTCACTGCAAAGTTTGTAGCTCCATCAGCGAAGACTCTCTGCACCTCTTGGAAGGTTGCAGGCAGCTTTCCAAACAGGTGTGGATGGTGTGACCTGATGTCGAAAACCTATTGGACAGATATCAGAAACACCACATGTATTGTGTATCTCTTCTACGTCTGGATCATTAAGCCATCTTTATAGTAGAATGCAATATTAATTTTAACTTTAGATCACGACTTTAAAAATTTGTATTTGTAATGGTGCGAGACACAACATTAACACTAAAACACTTACAGTTTTATCAACCGAGAAGTCAACGATGATTGGCTCAACGGTAGACCTCTGAAGTTGTTCTGTGACAGTCTCTGTATTCAAGAAGGATTCATCCTAGAAAATCAAAGCAAGCAAGAATCATCAGTATAAATGATTTGCTAACTGCAGAGACTAGACAAATGCAAGCTTTCCTTGAGAAACAGAAAACATCACATCACGCGTGTATTAAAATACAGTGGAACCTCACTATTAAGGCCAAAGCAATGTGAATGGCAAGGTGACCATATTAGTGGGATTAATTTCTTATACGTCACTGTTATTACAATAATTTGGGACTGTCCTATGGTGACCTGAATTGTGAGGTGGGTATATTACGGAGGTGATCGTATAGAGGTTCGACTGTCATACCAATAATTTATAAATACTTACATCATTAGTGGGATATCTCGCTGTATTCTGAATGGCGAGTGGAGCACCCTGGTAGCCAACCACAGATATCACAACATTAGCCTTTGGCTTCTGGAAGAAACTGCCCTGAGCAAGGCCATCCCAGCTGAGATCCTGCAAGAAGGATATGATAAATGATACACCGATGTAAACATAAACATGTACATAATAACTGTTTAAATATTTTATTTGTATTATTATTTTAGCACTTAGTTGATTGTAGTCATTACTGCTGAACAGTTTTATTTTGGATTTTAGTGTATGTAGGAAGTTATTATTATATCAGCATACATATGTTTAGAAAGTTTTGATTACACATTATGACCTGCAATGCAGTACTCATCTAGCCATTTTACAAAGCAGTAATGCATAAAAAGGTACTTAAGGCTAGTCAGTTCCTGATATAAAAAGATAATTTATGTCAATATAAGGTGGCGTCATAGTTGTTAGAACATGTAATACTGACCAGATTTAATATGCATTATTAATTTTAGCCACCATCTTGTCAACAAGGAAGATAAAAGGCAACCTACCTTTGAAAGAGAAAAGCCATACACCGACTTGATAACATTTGATATCTCGCTGTTGGCTAATTGACTGCTACCTTGCAGGAATGTCATATATGAAGGGGCATGTGTGATGATAAATTCACCTCCTGCCGTGGCATATCCAAACACTGAAAACAAATAACAGGAAACCTTTTACTAAATCCATCAGTGCTATATTTAAGCTAATAAAAAAATTATACACACTAATAATAATAATAAAGGATAAATTTCCAAAGAGGTAGTAAGTAAGGTAAAACGTCTAAAATGTATACATCTTCACAGTCTTGCTGACTATCAGTAGGTCTTAATGCAGAATTTAAAAGCCAAGATAATTAATAACAAAATAGGAGTAGGTAGTTCTTTCCACAACCACACAATTGTGCCTTCAACCTGTACACATATTAAGTGAATAATATTCACAATAAAATATAATCATGGGCTATTCTGGTCAACAATGAAGCCTGGTGCTCGAGGAAGAATTTCTTGGGGTTGTTTCGCAATAGATGTCACCATATATATACATTTAGAATGCACATCTACAGTTTATAAGTTAAGTCATATCAGTTTTTACTATAAATCAACTGCACATTGTACATAATAATGTTCATATCTTTCACGATATCAGGTATAAAATGCATGCAGTAAAAACTAGCTAGCTCCAACCTCCAAGTCAATCACAGGCATCTGAATATAAATTTGATATCAATTCTGAATAGGCTGTGGCATGCTATTGTTAATTGTATTAACTAATGTAACTAGATTCGTTGTTATTGCTATTATATATATAATATATTCCGTAACACAGTGGTGTTGACCACTGACACTGTCAACAGAGTAACACGTTACTATCATAATCATATGACATGTCTATTCTTGAATTTCTTCGCTAAAGGCCCGCCCACCCCACATCGTCCGAAAATATCAAAATATGGACTATGCCCGTATCGCATAAATGTTCCTTAGCAATTTGATCAACCTTTAATATCGCCACAAAACCATTAACCCACACAAACAGACTGTCGCTATTTTTGAAGGATAAAGAACGTCAGTGGTGACATTGTATAATGTCTCGGTCATAGTCACAGGGTCACCAGGCAGGGCCGAGGCCGCGATATTGACAGTACTGAGCAGCCCCAAGTCTGTCAATGCTATCTCTCGGTAAACGAGGATGGCTGATTTGTAGTATTTACATGAAATACACACGCTCTTACCTTAACTGCACAACCAAACGTCATGTACAGCATCGCATGTACTCACCTGAAGCGTACAAGACGATTAAAACAGGAGCCAGCACCGACCAACGCTTAGTCGAAGTCGCCATTTTGGATAACCAGTGACCCATATCCGTGTAGGGAGACTTTATTGACGTAATGGCGTGATCATACATATTTCCAGTAACTCAAAAATGTTCTCAAAATATATTATCATATGTATTTTTTTAATATAACGCAGTGTATATAATAAACTATTAAATGTATATTATTATGGATGAACTTACTACTGACGTACAAGCACTGGTATACAGTAAATAGCGTTGGCATGACTACGCACTGATCGTAGTAAATTCTCCTTACATTGGCGACGTTATCGCCATCGCGTGTGCGTAGCTTATTCTTCGAGTCATGGTTTCTTCAACGGGGTATGAGTCGCATTGAGCCACTCTCCGATCGTGGATTGCCACGTTCATGATGAGCACAAGAAACATATGGGATGCACTCAGTGATGTAAATACCACCGTAGGCGGGAAGAGTACTGATGCAGATGCAATGTGAGTTTGGATCGTATGTTCCGCATTTCGTTCGCTTGTTAGTCAACCTCGAGGCGAGGCATTATATTGAACACAACAAGGCAAGACAGTTTTGGTCCAACAATACGTCGCTAACTGTCGCCATGTGATTATCTCGAAGCCATTCACGAGCCGGTGCGTATTACTGACCAGTGCTGGAGTTTTCAAGTCGGTTTACATTTATTTGAAGCGCAGTGTTGATATATCCATGGAACAGAGGATATGTCTATGAATACGTCGACGATAACCACATCATCGACGTCGTCGCAGTCGACATACGCCTGGTCGTAACATTAAAATTGCGCCAAAAGTTGGCAGTCGTTTCGGATACGTTTCGAGGCTAATTTCGAACTCGTTTTGTTAGGGCTAGACCTAGATATACATACAATTTGATCACAACAGAATGGCCACATATATAATTCCCTAACGGTTCGTGGTGACCTACATCATAACATCCTTGTCCAATGGTACGTTTTCACGGGCGTTCAACAGTAGACTACACTATAATATTGTATCGTTAGTACGGTGACCATACATTGAAAGATAAGCGTAAGCTCTAATGGCAACAATAAATAATAACATTTTGCGATGAGTTTTAAAGCGGATTGTCACCTAATTATATTTTTACCTATGTATCAGACATACGCGTAACAATTGAGCGCCATGATTGCCCAATTGACAAGATTTAACAAGGTTGCCATCCGGAAAATTAACTCTAGATGGCAGGTGGACAAGGAAGCCTTTTGGCTTATCGAGAGTCCAATATTGTTTATCTACGTGTATCCCGCCCTTTTAAGGTATGTGTCGATTTTATTTTTAAACATATTCACGCTACTAGTCCCAACACAATCAGAAGATAATCTGTTCCATTCATTTACTGAGAATGAGAACTTTCTTATATATAATCTACACTGGTCTTTCTATCTTTCTTAACCGAGAACAAAATATTTCTATCAATATTTTCATAACCATTTAATATTTTAAGCACTTCTATCTGATCTCCTCTCAATCTCCTAGTCTCTAGTGTCGTTAAACCACATTCTTTTAGGCGTATTTCGTAATTAAGATCCCTCAGGTTTGGTATCATTTTAGTTGCTCTCCTCTGTACTCTTTCTAGCATATATGTGTCCGTCCTGCAATATGGCCTCCGTGCTTGAATACAATATTCTAAATGAGGTCTAACTATTGTTTTATACAACAGCTCTTTTTTCTTATACGTTATGTTTCGCCTAATTAATCCAAGAATTTGATTTCCCTTTGAAGCGGCAACACCGCACTGCTCTGAAACCTTCATATCAGCACTCATGGTTAACCCTAAGTATTTTACAGTAGTACTTAGTACAGAACCTCCCATTGTATATTGTACATCTTGTGGAGGCATTTACATTTCCCAAAATTGAACAACATTTACAATTTTATCAACCTGTCAATATAATCTTGTAAATGCTGTCTATCTCCATCACTTTTAATCCTTCTAAACAATTTTGTATCATCCGCAAATTTCAAAACCTTGCCTATTATTTCATCGACCAAATCGTTGATATATATTAAGAATAATATAGGTCCCAGTACTGAACCCTGTGGTACCCCACTCAAAACTGATTTCCAATTTGAAGCCTCCCCATCAACTACTACCCGTTGTCTTCTGTCAATTAGCAATTTTTTTATCCAGTTAATTAAACCATTTCCTATGCAATGGGCATTTAGTTTAAGCAGTAACCTTTGACGTGGCACTTTGTCGAAAGGTTTCTGAATATATCAGTAGATGATATCTACTGGTGATCCCTCGTCTACCCACTTAGTGATATCTTTAAAAAAAAACATTTGTTAAGTATGACCTCGCTTTTAGACACCCATGTTGAGATGGGTTTAACAAGTTATGTTTAACACGAAAATCCACCATGTGATCTTTAATTAGTCTTTCTAATAATTTGCAAATCACTGACGTTAAACTCATTGATCTGTAGCATCCTCGCGCGCCAGGGGTCGCTGCTGCTGATTACGTCAGTGCCAGCCAGCAGTACCCCCTGGCTGATCGCTTTGCGAATCTCTGAATTTAAGCTTAGCCTATGAAATCGCTCACTAGATCAGTGGATCTCGGCAGGTGAGGTGGTCATAATAAAACTAATTTAAACCAACCATGGCTCGTGTTACATGCAATGTTTAGGAAGTAGAAGCAATTATTCGAATACACAATACCGCTCAGCTGCTCGTGCTAATGGGCGAACGGGTCATTATATATTGGGATTCCCAGAAGTCGTTTATCCGTCTTCAAATTGGGGCGGGTATTTGCGCTGTTCTCACGGGTGATGCAGTCGCGACTGGCGAAGTCAGTTACTAGTTTGACTCAGTTAACTTCCGCACTTCGCGTAGGGGATCAGCCATGGCTAGTTTTGCATGACAAACAGCCCTTGCTTGCGAGGATGGCCTGTAGTTCTCTGACTTGTTTCTGGAACCTTTTTCAAATAACGGTATGTTTGCTTCTTTCCATCCTAAAAGAACAACTCCCTCTTCTAATGACACTTTGAAAACTGTTGCAAGTGGTATGCTAATTTGTTCTATAATTTCCAATAGTAGTTTGGGTGGAATCCCGTCCACTCCAGGTGATTTATTATCCTTCATAGCCCTACTTTTCTTAGCTACCATTTCCGGGGTTACAATTAACTGTCCTAAATAGTCTGATTCTACCCCATTGAACTTAGCCTCTGGTACTGGCAGTGAACTAATATCTTTCATGGTATACACTGAACTAAAATACTAATTCAGATCTTCTGCCATTAAGAATCCCTCTGCTATAATATTTCCAGCACTATCTTCTAGAGGATCGACCTTATCCTGAGCTTTCTGTTTGCTCCGAACATATGCATAAAACTCTTGCTGTCTTGTTTTATATTACAAGCTAATTTTTGTTCGTAGCTTCTCTTCGAACTTTTAATTTCAGTTGTAGCTTGGTTTAATGCTTCTTTATAAATGTTGTAGTTTTTGTTATTTCAAGTACGTCTATATGACTTCCACATCATTTGTTTGTTCTTAATGATCTAATGGCTTCTTTCGATAAGTATTTCTTTCTGGACCGTTTCGCTTGTTTTTTAATTGAGAGGACGACGGGAGTTTAAGTCTAGACATTTCGTTATCCAGTGGTGGTCTTTTACAGGGGTCGATGTGAATAATTTTATATGCATAACAGTGAATTTTGTACACCACCAACCAGTTAAATCACGTCGTAGAGTGCAGGTGTGGATTTAGGATTTGATCAATGGATGTGTTTGTATATATACAGCCACCCATCATCCCCCTTGATACTTGTCAACATCCAACTGCACCCCCCTCCCCCGAGACCAGAATGGTGGGCGTAAACCCCCTGAATTCGCGTCTGGAATTATATAGTCGATTACACGATGTAGCGTAATTATTACTTTTGAGGATGTTTGAAACACATTTACACGTAATTTAGCGGTTGTTATCATATATATCATTAACTAAATTTCTTCACACTTTTGACACATTTAATTTGAAGAAAAAAACCTCCAAATTCCTTGTGCCAGCCTCATTTTGGTAAGAGTTTTTTTGTTCTACAGTAATTATGAATACACAGGCACCATAATATAGTTGTTATGGCATGAATCGATGTCTGCATGTAGGAATTTATATTGACTGTACCATATATAATACGAATACCGGGGATTACACAATAAAGTGGGTTCGAGAACCTTCTGATCCCAAACTATCTTTAGATACTTGTAACATTATTTGAGTTGTTGTTTCTCGAGATTGTGTAAGACAGTTTTACATCATTACTCCAATCGCGTATACCGTGTGGAATTAGGGACCTACAACCCAACAGTCTCGGATATGCTCATAGATCGTAGTTTAAGTTAGGTGAGTCATACATAACACGTACATTTAGTCACATTGCGTTGAGTAGGGCCTATTAGTGACCTACTAGCTTATACCTACCCATGGAGTAATCGAGGCAGCTGCTATCACCACTAAAAAATTTTGATCTTGAATGTGGTGTTCAGATGCCCGTATAATTTAATCGAACACCTTTTCGGTGGCGCCCCTGGAAATGACTGAACACTCCGTTTGCACAGTGAGAAAAGTAAACAGCTCTAAATAACTACCGTTGTGTTTGTGCATCTTAGTAAGAGACCAATGGTCCAAGGACACGAATAAACATATAAAGAGGCGAGTGGATCTCTAAATCTTGGATGATATGCATTTACAGTACTTCAATGTAAGCGTAGTAATCTACAGATGCGACTCAGACCCAACAAATAAATATTCTCTGTTTGTTTCCTAAGTTAAACGGTCACGTATAACAAGGCATTACGTACAATGTATGTGTTCTTCCATTATTCAAGCATGTCAGATGTTAGTCAAGCAAGGCTGCGATACCGCCAGCCAGTTTAAGTATACCCAACGCCCACATCTCAACTATGTTGCATGGGCATCTTGATGAGGGAACGTCATTGCGGCGAAAATAGGTTGCTATGGGGGACGATTGGTTTGTGTGAAGCGAACCGGCGAGACATAATTAGCGCCATATGTTGCATTATAGGTCTACGCGAAGACACGTCACCGATGTGTCGTGAGCCGTGCTCAAGGAAAATGTCTACAACAATCCATAACATAAAATCATATAATGTCCTTTCTTTTTCCAATTTTAGATGATGTTCACGACTATATCATTAAAACAAGAATCATTAATTGAAATAATAATGCCTGCATTAGGTCTACATCACGAATCAACATGCAGTTACTGTAGTGCTGATATAGACTTGTTTTGCAATTTAATTAGACTGTCTGCGATACCTAGATGTTTTCGTAAGTACACTTGCCGATACGATTTATTGGAAGCAAACGCTTCTCCTTCCATATCATTAACGTAATGTACGGAGCACAAATTATGTTTCAGAAGTATATCGCCGAATGCGACTGGAGAGGCTGAGAAACGTATTGTCGAAGACGGGGATGTGGAGAAACGTCGCAAGCAGGTACACGTATGGTGACATCGGGAGGGACAGTGTAACGTCGTCGCTGAGGTTGCATCGCGTCAGACGAACTCAACAATATATTATTACTGTCAGTTGTGTAATTCCCTATGCGTTGATAGAAGGTATATAATGTCAACCATGTGTCTGAAATTGAACTCTAATTCCACCAGCTATATCAAAACGCAACCAGCCAGTTAACGCCGGTCATCGCCCCGCCCCCTCTTTGAACAATTTGCACTTATTCTGTTGGTAACGTGTAATATGGCAACTGGACGCAACTTCAACCATCTCTTGGGCACGTAGACACGGTTGCATCATTGGACCAGTGTGTTACGCATGAATTACCACTTATATAAATTTGTAGATCATTTCGCCAACTTCGTCTATGTAAAGGTTGGTTAATCTAGCCGTATATAAAAAAATTATGCACTGACTAGGGTAAGAAGAGGACACGAGGTAAGTTAAGCTAGGATTCCATATGTATGCGGCAAAAACAGTGAATATAGTACCCGGTGGAAATTAATATTAGTAGTTCCGAACATACATAGGCGGATGAGTTTTGGCATGCAGTGCGGCAAATTGAATCGCTGCAAGTAGCGATTGGAATCGTATCCGCACACGAATCGGATAGGGAATTCCAATAGTGACGTCACTACAGAGGTATTCCGCATGCGTTTCCATATGCGTTACCGTACATATGGAATCCTAGCTTCATGGTCATTGCGTTCAACAGAAAGACGGTTTACTTACCTGTGTGGGGCGCGGTAACCCGTCCAACGCCCATCAGGTTTTCCGGGAATCTAACGATCTGTGTAACCTTTTTAAATCAATATATTCTTTTTGCACAGCCTTGGACACTAAATATCGACTCGGGAGGCGCACGAGGTCACACTCACATACATGTCTACTTGTTGTGACTGGATTATTAGTCAATTGAGGCCATCCTGCACAGACCCGGCTGCGTCGCATCTAGTGGTATCGAACACACGCGACCAGTCGGTCCACATATTCACATAATCCATCAAGACAACAGTTGGTGCCTTGCTTTTTAGGATCCTCGTCTTCGGTGTTGCTCATACATCAATTTGCCATGTGACATAAGTATAAGAAGCAACGAATGATCTTCAAGCACTATGTTTAACTTCAAATTAAAAAGCGGACCCTCTAAGCAAACACAAAAGTGCAAACCAAGCCAATTTTGGAACCACATGAAAGCGAAACAAACACGAAATGGTGATCTGATCATAAACAGCTTCTTGTGTAATGCATCACTTCGATCACTGTTCAATACAGACATAGAAGTGTTGCATTCAAGTTGTATCATCAGCAAATTATATGTGAATATACAACAACTAGTCTTATATGTAGCGGTAACTGACTTAATTCAAGCCTCTCTGCTCGCTTTGCCGTACACCCGTGCTCGCGTATCAGCTAATTTAAACAACGCATAAACACTACTGCTTGAGTTTTTCCAATCAGCACAATTCACGAATAAATAAACTAGAAATGATAAAGAATATTGAACAAATGTCAAAGATTTTAACCACCGTGACGTAGAATTTCAGCTATGTAAAAATTACGGAGACTCCGCACGGATGACGGAGAGTTGACGTGTATGAAGTCGGCTGTATAAGACATGCAAAACTGGGGAAAAGAACAACTAGCCACAAATGGGAAATGTGTACCATGAAGCAATCTGCTGCACACATATCTAGATATCCATGAGGGTTGCACAAACGTAACCAGATCGCCATACAATAATGTATAACACGCCATGCCAGCATTTTGAAGACGCTGCCCTTTGAGTGAGACGCTTCGTAATTTAAACATCGAGAGAACACAGGCAGTTGAATCATTCCGCGTTAAGTGTCCGTTGTTGCGACCGTTAATGTAACTGTATGCATATGCTGGCTGACTTGTTAATATTATAACATAGAGTGCTGCTTACGCAATTGGATTACAAAACGTCACGTTATGTACATATATTTCTTTCTCTGTGTCAGACAATATCATATATTGGTCCTTGTTGTGGTGTCGTAGGTGCAATCATGTTTTGTTAGATGTTTTTATGTGTTGATGTCACGGCCAGTGTGATGAATGATCCGCCAGTTTCGTCTGTCCAAGGCGGCAACAGGACATGTTTCAGGTGGGATGTCAGAAGCTTTTCGATCTCGTTTGCGAACATAATGGAAGCGAAATTATAGTCCGCCTAGTGTCCCCCCCACCCCCCTAAGCTCAGCCAAGCGTATTCGACGATGACGCAGAATGCTGACGGGTGTCCGGAAGATAGTTCTAGCAGGATTTGTTTCATTTTATATTTTATTGTACTACAGACAATTGACGTCTTTCACGTGTGTGTCGCCTCCACATACACGAAATCAATCGCTAGCCACCTACGGCCAGTGACATGTCGCATCCGTTGTTCAGCTGTTCAGTATAATATATTTGTATTGCAGATCGCATAGCGCGTAACGTCAGAATACCCCGTATTCTACCGGCAGTCTCTTTTTGTATCTAGTCTACTGATATGTAATATTTACCAATACGCCCGCGAGGTGCGGGCCCATCACGTTTCTTATCACTAGTTATAAATGTCACGTGCACTAGTATAGGCCTAGGCTACGGTTAAATCAGAATCTTTTTTATTATATAACATACATAATCAGATATCTGACACTCCCTTCTCGTGTTACAATTATTGTGTTTGTTCAGGAAGCAGTTCCCTGTACGCGAAAGACTGCATGCATCGGCAGAATTGTCTTCGGCTGCGTATACTGAATATATTACAGTATATGCAATTACCAATGGCTTGGAGCTGGTTGTGTTTAACGGAGTGTAATGGCATTTTTCGTCTTATACAGGCGCTATTTGACACTATGAACAGTGAAATATGTTATGCCACTAAAACGGCTTTATTTACTCAGGCATCGTGCTCACATCGCACCTACAGTTCCTGCTCTACTGCATCTCCACGCGCTGTGCCTCACGGGTAGTATCCACTTTGCCTACGTCCCAGCTACTGTCATAGGTACTGTACTTGGTATGGAAATCTACGTGGTGAATTCTAAAAAGTGGTGTCTGTACTTTGCAACAAAAACGAGACGTTGGCTGTGGCATGTCGAGCTGTAATGTGTGGCAGATGTATGGGGTCGTGTGTTCATCCCAACCATCTACTATGCAACTATTTTGCTGCCAACCTACCATCATTTTGACCTTACACCCATTTTTGAGGCCAATCTTCCAATTTTGTCATCCCCTGTCCTTTCTATAAGGCAACACGTGCGTTCACATACGACACGTCTCTGTTCGTGATCTCCATTGAATTTGACTACAGTCTAAGCCCAGAAATGATACGAGCACAGTACACATACAACATATGTTTGATGACAAAACCACGAAGAAACGTAGAAGCTGTCTTTTGTCTATCAATATGTGTACGTCTCTGACATCGGAGACGTACCGAATCAATTCAACTTATTGCGAATCGATGGTATGCCCTCTGTTACAATTGGAGCCACAATTGGTGATCGACGAGTGGTCACTGCAGTTGTTTTTCTAAATAATCGACCCTTGTTATGTCGTTACGTTAGAGTGGGTTCACGAAGTAACACCGCTAATGAAAATAGTCTTGACATGTTCTGTTGGCTAAGGGTACCCTTGTACGGTACATTCCCGTCTTCAAATTTTAAATTATTTAATGATAATTTAAATGATGAATTTGGGTTTCACCTATGTCCCAAATGCAGACGGGTAGCCATTCAGTGGAAGTATTTATCTCGTATCTGACTTTCGACGACCATCGGTCGGCTTCTTCACAAAACGAAAAATCCATTTGGTTTCTTCCTTACATTGTCTCGCTCGTCATTGATTACATGGTTTGTGAATGTCACTGGGAGATGACTCTTGTTTTTTGTTTTTCAAATATACCGCCGATCGGCATATCACAGGCCAATGGTTCAAAGTACCAAATAAACACAGGAAGAGGCGAACGGTCTTCGATGCCTGAGTGGAAATAAACTTATAATGCTCCATAATTAGTGCATTAATATATAGATGGTAATGCTTTTTTTTATTGAATACGATATGTTCAGATGAGTATGTTTAAAAAAAATTCAAAATACTGTTTAAGGAATTATTTTTAGACACACTATTTTGAATGGCATTGACCATAAATGCGGGAGGATACCGATGGCCCATCTGACTTCATGCTTCAACATTACCGGTTGCCGTTTTATTGGTTTTAATTTATTGATCTTTATCATCCGCAATGCATAATGAGTACACTGTTGTACTTTCTGATACACAGCTACAAAAAAAAAATGGATGTCCCATCTGACTCCCATAATGGACCCACCTTACGCCAGTGTCATTAGCTTCAGTAGGTAATGCAAAGATCAACATCAACTGTTATCAAAATGTATGATTAAAACTGCTAATATATCATATTGAATATTTGCTATTGAACGTGGTGCACTATGAATTACAATTACAGCAACCAGATGGTAAAACGTGTTAGATTGACACGTAAATAACCGAAGCCCAGCTGATTGGAATGTTTTGTCATCTTTGTTTTCGTGGGCAGTTATTTAATCTGCTCTCGTCGCAAATGATGTGTGGCTTGTGTAACATCGTCCAAATAGGCCCGCACTTGACAGGTGCTACCATTGTTTGCACAACGGACATTGCATCCAGTCTTCCTTTGTGTCTTCGTTGTCATCAGTGTAATTTTCTACACATCCTTGGCACAAGTTGCTTGGGTCGTGTCGGTTTTCAGTTGTACTGACACAGTTCTTACTTTCAGTCTCACTGCTGCTAGGTTGGGGGTCATGAGTGTTGCGTTGTTTCGATTCAGATTGAGTTGAAGTGACATATTGTCTCGTGCTTTGTTTTCCTTTGGCAGTTATTAGTACTTATTTCACAAAACACAGTGTCACCTACACATTAACACATGGCATTATTACACCAAGTTGGGCAATATGGCCGGTGCATGTGTCTTGAGTATTTGTCATGGTAAATCACTTCGTATCAGAAATCAGGACAGCGCTCGAATCGTTGGTACCATTTATAGTGCTAACTTTGTTCTCTTTGGCTTCTTCGTCTTCCGAGATGTATCCTCGTTACCTTCTCAATAAAAGGAATGTTTTTGTAAATGTGGTTTGGTAACTCAGGTTGAACACAGCAAATCCTGCAGATGGACTGTCCAAAGTTGTTGTCATCTATATACACGTCGACTTTGGGATGATCATCAATGATTCGTAGGAAGACGAACGGGAGCATCTTCTGGGGCCTGCTCAAGAACGAATATGGCATAAGCTGTAACGCATTAATGTTCAATGTGGCACTGATTAAATTTATTAAGTCGACTTTGGGATGATCATCAATGATTCGCAGGAAGGCGGGAGAACTTTCGGGGGCTTGTAGAAGAACGAACATGACACATTTTAGCATAAGCTGGTACGCATTAATGTTCAGTGTTTTATTAATTTATTAAGTTGCTAGTACCCCTAGATTTAGTTGGACAGTTTCTTCGTGCAGTAGAATATCATTGTCAGCGTTTCTCAACCGGATTTACCCAACGACCCCCTCGTCGTGGTCTTTGGTCACCGCGACCCCCTATCATTCACACAGTGGAAAACATACGCAAAACCGACGCCATTGTCATTTCCTTGTTTCGCACAACTTGTCGATACGGGGTTAGGTCTTACTCAGTGAGCATCGCAGCTCACTCTCGACATCGACCAGCCTGTTTCTCGCTTTGGTTTTTGTTACGTCCTCTAACTTGATATTGTATTCATAGATGGACACAGATTGAACTTCCAAATTTAATTCTCATCAGTTTCCTTATCCTCCGGTTCCCCCAACCCCCCTAGGTCACTTCCGGTTCAACTGCCGTAAACGTGATGATAAACGCCTACACGACACCCCTCCTTTTCTTAGATTAACGTCTAACTACTAACAAAAACATCTAACTACTGCAACTCTAAATCTAAACGTTCTGTGAGTGTCCAGTGACCGCACGTGCGCATGTTCTTGTTGTAACATAACAGAGTTCATAATGAAATATAACATAGTTCGCATTGAAGGAATGTCTGCGGTGAGATGCAGGGCATCTATTCACATACGAAATCTTCAAACCGTTTCGGGATTCTCCTCTCGCGTTGACATCTCGTAGGCAGGACTTGCTTCATCGGCGTGCTCAGGTTGTCCGTAGATGGCACCACTGCAGCTGACGTCTGTGGAGTAGGCGCTTCCATCACGCTTGCTCGGTCGTCGTGGACGTTCTCGGTCACGGGTTCCAGAAACTTCCGCACGTGGTTGGTGTTGCGGAAGTACCGGGCCCCGTCCTCAGCCTCGATCACAAGACTGTTGCCAGTTTTGCTGACTACGGTGAGTGGATTCGGGCTGAAAGGTGTGCTCAGTTTGTTGGTTTTCTCTTGCTGAACCAGCACCCTGTCACCCGTCTCTACCTCGGAGTAACGAGCACCTCGTCGCTCGTCGGCGTGTATTCTCGATCTGCCCTTCATCTCGCTGTCACGGTCTCGTAGGTCGTGGTCTACCACAGGATTCGATCCGAGGTCAGGCAGCTTCCCTCGTAGTTTGCGGTTGTATAGTAGTTCAGCCGGGGTTCGACCAGTCGTCGTGTGTGGTAAGTTTCGATACTGCGCTAGGTACTTTCTCAGTTCCCTTTTCCAATCTTTTCCCTCCGCCTGCGCGATTCTGATGCGTTTAAGCAGTGATGCGTTCTGTCTCTCGACTTCGCCATTGGCCTGCGCCCACTTTGCCGTCACCCTCAGGTGTGTGATGTTGGTCTCGGCGCAGTATTCTGCAAACTTGCTCGATCGGAATTGCGGTCCGTTGTCTGATTTGACTGTGACTGGCAGTCCGTGTCGACTAAACGCCTCGTCGAGACTGTCGATCACCTTGTCGGCTGTCGTAGATTTCAACACCGCGACCTCGTAGTATCTTGTGAAATAGTCCACCACGACCAGCAGCGAGTGACCGGATGGCAGTGGTCCCATCAAGTCAGTCGCGACGTCTACCCACGGCCCGTCCGGCAATGGGGTCGGGCTGAGCGGTTCCGGCGGGTCGGGCCTCGCCACCAGCTGGCACCCGTAGCATGACCGACAGTGTCTTTCTGCCTCACGGTCCATTGCAGGCCACCACACTTTGCTGCGTAGCATCGTCTTTGTGCCAACGATACCCAGGTGACCTTCATGTGCAAGTGCTAGAGCTGCTGGCCTCAGTTTAACTGGCAACACAATACGAGTACCGCGCAGAACCAACTGACCAACAACACAAAGTTCGCTCGCGATGGCCATGTAAGCACGACATTTCTCGAAGTTTCCTGTTTGAATTGCGTCTCTCACGTTTTGCAACTCCTCGTCTTTTCCCGAAGCTTCCTCTACTTCACGCGTCGACATCGCTTTTGGAGTAGCGCTGACAGCAACAAACCGAACGTAGTCATCGGCTTCATTTTCTGTGTCCCTGCGTTCACCCTTGACTAGGCGTGACAGGGGATCTGCAATGTTCTGTGGTCCCGGGATGTGCACGACACGAAAGTCATACGGTTGTAGCCGCAGCATCCACCGTTCTACCCGAGCACACGGCCTGGAACGTGGGCTGTATATTGCCTCCAACGGCTTGTGATCAGTGACAAGGTCGAACCGCATACCATACACGTAGGCATGTAACCGTTCACACGCCCAGACCAGTGCCAGCGCTTCCTTTTCAGTTTGCGAATATCTCTGCTCACATGCGGTCAGTCCCCTGCTCGCATAACACACCGGTACCAGACTGTCGCCCTGTTTTTGAACTAGAACTGCACCCAGACCGACAGGACCTGCGTCAGCGATGACCTGCGTAGGCGCGTTTTTGTCGAAGTATGCCAGTGTGATCGCCTCTGCGATGCTGTCCTTCAGTAGCTTGAAGGCTCGCTTTTGTTCGTCTCCAAACACAAACGGTTCATGCTTTTTTGTGAGCCTCCTGAGTGGTTCGGATATCGACGAGAACTGCGGGATGAACCTGCTGCTGTAGCATACCAGTCCCGGGAAACTGCGTATCTCTGATGCATTTTCTGGTTCCCGCGCTTCCACCACCGCTTTGACTCGATCCTCCGTTGGCCCGATTCCGTTCTGTGACAGGAGTATTCCCATGAAGACGATGCGCTCGAGATTGAACTGACATTTTGCTCCATTGACTGTTAGTCCACACCTTCTGAGCCTCTGCATGACAGCGTGAAGTCTTTCATTGTGCGTTTCTTTATCTGGCCCATGAATGACGATATCATCACTGATGTTCTCAACACCCTCAATCCCGGCAAGGGCGGCAGCTATCTCATGCTAATATTGCTCGCTAGCAGACGATACTCCGAACAATAGCCGTTTGTACCTGTAGAGCCCTGAGTGAGTAGCGAACGTAGTGATGTCTCTGCTTTCCTCCGTCAATTCCAGTTGGTGATATCCCCATTTCAAATTGATTGAGCCATTCATATTTTGCAATAGCTCGTCGACCGTTGGAATGGGGTACCTCCCTCGAATGATCGCCTCGTTGGCGCGTCTCATGTCGATACACAAGCGAATGTCACTGCTGTTTGATTTTGGCACAATTACCACAGGATTCACCCATGGTGTGGGGCCGTCGACTTCCTCGATGATATCGTGTGCAATCAATTCGCTGATCTTGTCGTCGACTTTGCTGCGCAGGTTGAAAGGAATGCGCCCCAGAGGCTGCGCAACGGGTTTAACCTCTGGATCGATGTGAAGCGTGATTTTCCTACTGTTCAATTTCCCAATTCCATCGAACACTTCCGGGTAGTCCAGCTTCATGATGCCTGCGACATCTGAGACAGCTGCGACATCAACGCCGATCTTCAGCACTCCCAGTTGAGTAGCGAGCGATCTTCTTTCCGAGCAGCGGGACGCCTCGTCCTTTTACGACCAGAAACTCCGCCTCCTCGCTCTGTGTGCCGGCCCTGACAGTGCAAACGAAACTGCCTTTCACTTGTAGTGGCGTATTAGATGCGTAAGCGTACAGCTTTTTCCCACTCGCAGCTACTCGCGATTCACATTTCACTTTTTTTAGTTTCAACTTCTCCCACGTCGCCTCGTCTACGATATTGCTCGTCGCACCGGAGTCGACAAGCATCTTCAACGTCACGTTCCCGACATCCACCTGTAGCATGCTGGAGTTGTCCTCAGTTCCATCCAGGCAGAACGCGTAGTCGGGGTCATTGCGGGTGGCGTCATCATTCACGAGGTTGACGCTCCTCTTTTGAGAACGACACACATTTTCAAAATGGTTCTTTCCCCCGCAGTTGCGACACGATTTCCCTTTGGCTGGGCATTGAGGATCACGCGCGAAATGTCCCTTTTTACCACATCTGTAGCATCCCCCCTTGCCGGTTGCCTTTCTCCTGATGTGCTGTCGCGCGCCACTCTGTTGATCTGTTCACTCTGACTTTCGTCGTTCTTCAGTGTCATGGCTGCCATTTGTGACTCAACGCTTTCGCACTGTTGGGCTATTTGCAGTGTCCTCGCAAGCGTTAGTCCCTGCCCTTCTTCGAGTAGTTTGCGTTTCACGTATAGCGAGTCACACTTGTTGAGAACCGCGTCCCGCATCTGATTTTCTACATCATTTCCGTACTCACAGTCCTTTGCTGCTGAGCGCAAACGCGTCGCAAATTGCTGCACCGTTTCACCCGGTCTCTGCGCAATCTGGTGGAAGGTTTGACGCGCAAACGCCGAATTTACTTGCGGGACGAAGTATGAGTTTAGGACTACAATGGCTGCCGCATAGTCACAACGTTCACCTGTGTTTTCCAACGTGGCGAATATGTCCTGCACATCGGCGCCCGCCTGGTGTAGTAACAGGGCACGTCTGCGCTGCTGCGTTTGCCGATCGCGCCGACGTTCATCCGCGCTTGCATCATCCAGTAGATCGTTGCAAATCAACCCTTTACTGTCCGCGAATAATTCAAATCTGTTTAGCCAACGCTGCCAACGCGGGCCGATCGTTGCCGGTTCGCGAAATGGGTTGAATGTCGGAATAACGTTTTTGTCTTCCATCGTGATTTCGCACTGTGATATGCGATATGTTCTTCAACTCGTCGCCAGTGTTACGTCCTCTAACTTGATATTGTATTCATAGATGGACACAGATTGAACTTCCAAATTTAATTCTCATCACTTTCCTTATCCTCCGGTTCCCCCAACCCCCCTAGGTCACTTCCGGTTCAACTGCCGTAAACGTGATGATAAACGCCTACACGACACCTTTGATCACTACTAAGCTTGAGAAAGCAAGTTCACAGAGGTAGCTATTTGGGAGCATCAATAGGACTTGCATGGCTACTTTGCAAATTTCCGTCTTAAGCCAAAACTCGATGAGATTCACAGATTCGTGCAGCATTTTGGCTTCTCCATGATGGTGTAACTCCATGAACTTTCATTGGATGTTGTTTCCACAGCGTCAGTTTGACACAGAAATGGGTTTTGAATCAGAGAAACGAGTCTTTGAAACCCGGGGACCACTGGAAAGTATCGGTCCATTTCCATTTTGAGCAAGTGTGCACAAATCGTGTTCTTCATCTCGCTGAGATCCAGCTCGGACTCTTCTGCAAACTGTGCCAGTGTAGAGAAGGCAGCAAAACGGGTCATCTCCACTTTCGTGACCCAAAGATCAAATTTGTCCTTGAAAGCATGAATTTTTTCTGTTGCCTCGATGATAGTCGTCTCTCGTCCATGCAGCGACGTATTCAATGCTTTGAGTCTGCCAAAAATGTCCACCAAATACACTAACTTCAGCAGCCACATCGCACTTACGAGGTTCGGAAGCGACTCCATCTTCTTCTGCTCCCACTGGAATTGAGCTGCCTCAACTCGGAGCATGAAAATGCGGTCAAGAACTTTGCCTCTAGAAAGCCAGCGCACTGCCGTGTGGAAGAGACGCATTTCATATTCAGCCCCATATTCTGGCACAGTAGACTAAACAGACGCGATCTTAAGGTTATCAGATCACAATCCTGTCATTGCTAATGTTAACGTTTCTATAACCCCATTAGAGTCGAAACACAATGTGTCTTACAGAGCCATTCATAGGATTGCCATTACAGCTTTAATGGCTGATATCCTTATATCCGACCTTATCACAGATCCAAAAAACATCTATCTGACTTATATAAACAGTACTGTCAAGTATTCAATGCATTACTTAACAAACATGCACCTATAAAATCCAAATGTGTGTCAGAAAGGCCACCGGCTCCATGGATGACTTCCGAAATTATACTATCTAAGAGGCGTCGTCGTTATTTAGAGCATGTATGGCGCAAATCACGCTCGCCATTAGATAGGTCGCGCTATTCTAAGCAATGTCACCTCTGTAACAGACAAATGGCCAAAGCTAAATCAGATTATTATACAAATATGGTCATAAATAAGTCAGATAACCCGCGTCAGTTATGGAACTGCATCAATAACATTCTACACAGACGGTCTACTCCGTCGCTACCTGATCATGTGTCAATTAAGTCTCTGTGTGATTCGTTCTCTAGTCACTTTAAGAATAAAATCAGTATTATTCGTTCTGCTTTCCCACGTCATAATTTAAGTAATGTCAGTGTGGACTTTCCACAAGTAAATTATCTACTTGTATAATTTGAACCTGCAACAGTTGATGAAGTTAGGAAAATAATTATGTCCTCCCCAAATAAATCTTGTGCACTTGATCCATTTCCAACAATACTGCTTAAAGCATGTCTCGATTTGGACGTGAAACAAATATTATAAATGCTTCACTTAGCTCTGGCAGTTTTCCTGATGATTTCAAATACGCCCATGTCACACCACTTCTTAAGAAGTCATCTCTGCCTAGACAAGACCTATTTCTAACCTCAGCTCTATTTCCAAAATACTAGAAAAGGTTGTAGCAAGTCGTCTAAGGTCGCAAATTAGCACAAATGTTTTAACTAATGTGTCACAATCGGCATATAGACAGTTTCATTCAAAAGAGACTGCCCTCTTAAAGGTTCATAATGACATTAACGTGAACATTAATAATGGTAAAGTGACTGCACTTACCTTACTAGATCTCTCTGCCGCTTTTGACACGATTGATAACAACGTTCTCATTGAACGCTTAATAAAGTGGTACGGCATATCTGACACAGCTCTAAGCTGGTTTTCTTCATATCTAACTGATGGATACCAAACTATAAAGATTGAGAACTGCTTTTCAGCAGCACTGCCGGCTTTATTTTGTGTTCCCCGTGCTTCTGTTCTTGGGCCTTTGCTTTTTACTCTTTACACCACGCCACTAAGCTCTGTTATACAAAGACATAACTTGGATCATCATCTTTATGATACTCAGATCTACATTTCGTTGTGTACCTCGGATACAAATCGCTCCCTTGACCAACTTAGTGATTGCCTTCAAGATATCTTCCATTGGATGACTGGCAGCAACTTGAAATTAAATGCAAATAAAACTGAATTGATCATTATTGGTACTCCAATGCAGCGTAGTAAACTGGATGTTTTTTCTCTACGCGTATTTTGAATCAGTATATCACACCAGCAACCTCGGTGCGGAATCTAGGAGTGATCTTTGATAGTAACTTCAATTTCCGACAACACATCTCAAACATGTCGCTGCTGTTTTTATCATATTCGTGATTTTCGCCGGTATATGTAATTTTCTGTTGCTGAAACTGTTGCAACAGCGCTTGTTAGCAGCAGACTTAACTAGTGCAATTCCCTCCTTTATAATACTAGCAAGGATATTACAAAACGTCAGCGTGTCCAAAATTGTCTAACAAGAGTAGTTACAAGATCTCCTCGTTTTTCTCGCTCTGTACCACTTTTGAAGTCTTTGCATTGGCTTCCTGTACGATATCGTATAATGTTTAAAATCTACCATTACATACCAGGCACTGTCTAATAAGCAACCATCTTATTTGCATTTATTGCTTACTCCTGTAAGAAAACCTATTCAGTTTCGATCATCTAGTTCAGACCTACTTTTTGTTCCTAGAGTCAACACTAACATTGGAACTAGGGCTTTTTCTGTTGCTGCACCAACTCTTTGGAATATGCTCCCTCTTAGTGTTAGATCAGTTGAACCTATTACAAAATACCGACGTCATTTAAACACGTATCTTTACAACCTTGCTTATCCACCGTAGCTCCCTAGCGCCTTGACCCAACTGTTGACAATTGGAATACAACTTATGGATTTTGAGATTGACCAATCCTTTTGTTTTGATGCGCCTCTGAGCTTGGTTTCCAAGGATTTAGGCGGAACAGAAGTTATCTTATTATTATTGATGTAGTTTGTTGTCTTCACAGTCGTATCCGAAACTGCCTTGAGGTCATCAGGTAAAGTTCTCGCTGCAAGAGCTTCTCGGTGAAAAATGCAGTGCAGACCAGTGATGTTTGGAGCAATGCTGCGCAGTAAGACTTACAATCCTGATGTGGCACCCATCATTGCTGGCACACCATTTGTTGTTACGCTATACAGCATCTCCCATGGCAATTCATGTTGATTACCAAAATCTTGCATCTTGCAAAACATGTATTGTAGTAACAACAGTAACCTTGCCAACAATACTAATAAGGATAGTAAACGCCATTAAACTAAAACGTCACCAGGCAACTAGGCTAGTGTGGTTCAGGCTTTAGGTTACACATCGGGCCTTCGAGATTTAAGATGAGCTAAAAATTCCGAAAAATGTCGGCTGCACAAGTGTGCCCGTCAACGGGTAAGCAAAACAAAAACTCCCCTTTCATGACATTCTCATGCGGATATCGAACGAACAAAATCCGTTGTTCAACAGAGGTAATGTCTGTGCTCTCGTCGAGTTGAATGCTCCATGCTTCTGCAGCACGGATCTCCCCGATAACCTGCTCCTTTTTATCCTCAGCCATATTAATTACTCAATGGGACCTGCACCAACAACCAAGCGTCTCGGTCGCCAGGCATGTTGCGAATCATCATTTTGGCAGCCGGAATGACGAGTTCTTCTGCAATGGTGTGTGTTTTCTTTTTCTGCACAGGAAGAAGACAAACCCCATAGCTTGTTTTCAGCTCCTACTGGTTGGTGATGTGGAAAGCACCAGAGGCGTCCAGCCTTTTCCGCTTTACGTTCTCTTCTTTCAGCTTGAAGAATGCGATGTTTTTGTTCGCCAGTTCGGAGTGGTGTGTTTTCATGTGCCGTTCCAGTTTGCTTGGTTTCTTCGATTCCGCTGACAGAATCGACATGCAAATAACACACTGCGGCTTTGTTACACCCTTTTGAAGGATGCTGGTAAAGCCGAATCGGATGTATGACTCATCATAACCTCGCTTCTTGCTCAGGATGAGAATGTATAGCTGTATGCATTCCTCGGAATTTTAGATTTGATTGTACCAATGAATGAACCTACTCCGACAATTTGCTCGGGCCGATCATCGTGTGTCAGACATGCGCTTTACAAAGGGTAATCTGTTCTCATACAATGCAGCCGATAGAAGAGACCAACGGTGCGTCGATATCGAAAAAAATACATATAAACGTACGAAATCGAAGAACATGGTTGCATGTTCGCAACATGAGGCTGCGAACTGAACCACCAAATTGAGCAAGTATCCAGCACATGGCACGTACTCTGCCAATGGATTAAACTTTCGAACATGCGCCTGCATTCCATTGTACTTGCCAGGCATGTTGCTGACGTAGTCATATGACTGTCCACGTCAGTCACTCAGGTTGATGTCAACGGACACGAAATAATACTTGGCCGTTTTCACTTCCTCGACAATGCGGTCGAGAACGCAAGTTCCCATCAAGTTGATGAACTCATCGCACGTAATTTTTGATAGGTAGAACGTGGTTCCTTTGCCCTTACTGGCGTTGTGATGTGCTGTGCAAGGAAAGGGTCAAACTTGGACAACAACTCAGTCACTCCCAGATAGTAGCCATTTATAAGGCGACCCCATTGTTTCATCAGTGCCACGGAATGGGAGACCTCGTTCTGACAAAAAACGAATGATCTCTGCAAGGCGAACAAGCAGTGCATGCCAGTAGTCGCGTTCGGTTTCAATCTGGTTAACTAATTGAGAGTCAACCCGCTTCCCACTGTCCTTGCGTGCAAGTATGACAACCATCGCCTGACGGTGTGTGGCGCTAGATTCGTGACGATTTATCAGGTTGCTCGCATTCTTCCAGTTATTAAAGCCTTGCTTTGCAAATAGTGAGTTGTCAGAAACAATTTTGCAGGGGAAATAGAAGAGGCAACCCGTGCTAGATGAATAGCATAGCCAGTTTCACGAAATATGTTCATTTGTTGGCTTATATACCTGCATAAAGAACGACTTTTGGCAGTGTCGGGCGGTCATCTCATCTTGGTACATTCGGGCGGAATTACAGAAGTCAGAATCCTCGTGCTGACAATCGAGATTTCCCTTAGAAATCCAATATTCACATAATTCATCAGTATTGCATGTCGGCCATTCATCAAGATCAGTGGATTAAGCACCCGTCGACTGCAGTGTTTGCTCAAACGCATCATCAGAACCACTCGGTTCAGTTTCCGTCGTTGTGCACGTATTTTCAGCCACTGATGTACCTTGCTGCTCCTGTTCGATGATGTCGGTCGATGTCAACAGACTATCATCACTTGCCGAAGAAGACGCAAAGGTGACATCAGTCTCAGACGCCAACACTGCAGCGCCAGAAGTGGATCCTGCTCTTCTAAAGATATCCGTCATTTTCGGAATTTTTTTAAGCAATTTTTTTCTGTTTACTTTCTTTTTCTTCGTTTGCTTTTCGTTTCGAATACCCTGAAGCATGCTGACATCGATAGCTATAACTGTGTCTGCCGGTTCCGCTCATGATAATCTGCATAGGCACATCAGTACCGTTAAATAACATCAACTTTGATATATTTCTGTGCAAGCGTCAGTTGCATGGGTCTACTATTGTAGAAACATGCATTTTAATTATAGAATCGGTTAAGATTATACGATTATAGTGTAACATTTAATACACTTGTAAACCATGCGTCACATAGGCTATCGTTATGCGAGCAATGCCGAGCACTACAAATATCGATTACTTTTTTAGAACCTAGAAGTAGGAAACAAGTCATAGGTTATGGATTGTCCCTAGTAGAATGCCTAAAGTATGGTGCATTAGAGAGCTCAGAGCAGTTCAAGTTAGAGGCATTGCGTGTATGCCGCGTGCCTTCATGGCTTCGGCATATTCGACATCACATGGAACATATTATAGGTCCTACTTGATGAGCCTGTCAATATAAATATTGTCTACGGTAATGATATTTAACGTTCATTCATCGTGAAATTCATTTGCAACGACAACTGAGTTATCTTATCGATGAGAGCTGTTCTTTGTACGCTGACCACATGTTTTCATAAATATCAATGGTTACTATAGCCTACTACAGGAAGTTGACCATGCATCGAGGTGTATGTGATTGTACCTGAAATCGTGTTATAATACTTACGAATGACACCGGTTCGGCGACTTGGGCCCATATATCGGTCACATTCTTGCTAATGTCAAATTACCACAACCGCGCGTCAAGCTGCGCATGCGTTTTTAAGCCGGAAAAAAGCACGTTACGCGTGTGCGTGTATGGAGTAATAGCAGGGATTCACAGCTGCCTACTTTGTTTCACTTTGCTTTGCACCACATAATGGCCTTCTAGCCTCTAATTGCAGTCATAGGCCTAAAAACCTTAATGTACCCTCGTAAAAAATAACGAGTCGATCCGCGGGGCCCCTGAAAGAGGGGGGCCCCTGAAAGCGCGGGGCCCCTGAAAGCTCGGGGCCCGTAGCATTTGCTACATTTGCCACGTTGTTAATCCGGCACTGCTTAAGTACAATTGTAGGGCTTCAGCCCACAGACCCAGGGAGATTCTAATTCTGGAATCAAAATCGAAGGCTGAATCCGATTCCAATTCCGGAATTGGAATCGGTCAATGTGAAAGTAGTGGACTTTGAAATGGAATCATAACAATTAGTTGGAATTGGTGAGGTGAGGATGGACTTTTGGGGTCAGAAATGGGTAAAAAAAATAGAAACATAATAACTTGCCATCGTTGCATATGTACAAAACCATAATTAAGAAAACCTTTCATAATGCTGTGATTTGCACACAACATGCATAGATACCAAATAATATATACCACTAATTTCTGGTTTATTTAATAAAATCATTAAGTTTATCAGCTTAGTGTACATTAAACTATAACAGTTTTATTTACATGTATGTGATCTGTGATCTGTGATCTATGCATTGTAGATTCGTCCACAACGTTTCATTGACATATAGGTTGATTTGTTCAAGGGGTGTTAACATGTGAAATATGAATGGCGTTATCTATCATTTTATGAAGCCGTCATAAATTGTTGGAAAAACTACTCGAGCTAGACCACTAAAATTGGCCAAAAGATTTTCACAAAAGTTATTCATTAAATATTTAAGACATTAGTGTAACAAATTTAAGAAACATTCGTTCCGTTCACATGGAATGACCCACTAACCACAGTTACATGCAATCACACAAGTTGTGACTTACTTCTTTCAATGCGGCAGCAGGCATTGTCTTTTCCACGCAGCTCAAGACCTTGGACAAGCGCTCACCAACTTCATCTAATGTTTGCCCACTCTCTTCTAATAAAAGTTTGAATTCTTCCATCAGCTGCAGGTGCGTGAAATGTATTATTCACATTTTTTAAATGTCAAGCCAACTAGGCCGATTTACGATACAGAAACTCAAGCGTAGACAATAAAACCATGATTATCCTCATTGTATCCTAACAGGAACAGCACTTATGTTGAATAAGTCCTCCTCAGTTCAGTTGTCTATCATAAATATGTAATCGGTAAAAAAAAAACATTTGCATAATACCAAATTCAAATTTGGTAGTAGTTTATCCTGTTGGGTTATGACGTATCGACTGGTTCATGTGAATTAGGTTACTAAACTATATTTTGTGGCAATAAGCCAACTTAATTTTTATAATGGGGACATTACAAATCTGAATGCTAACACTATAACATACAAGCCATCAACATTGTTGTTTCGCAAGTCTGTTTATTTAGCAAATTAGTAATTCACATCATTGCGTAATTACACTACATCTGCAAATTCCGCATTTTTTTAATTTGAATAAGTATAATGCAATATGCCTGAAAGCAAAAATGAATGTATACATGTTGAATCGGGGAGGTATCTTTATAAATGATAGCCCATTTGTATTATTCCTAAGTTAAAACAACAAATCATCCTGATCACCTTACATACTATAACGGTAAATACAGTAGGCATCCATATTATATTATATGACTGACAGTGGTCATCTTTACCAAATGATGCCTTATGTGCTAAAACAGTTCAATGTGTCAATTATTAATAAATTTATATATGCAATTTTGATATTGTAAAATAATTGTGTTTGGTGTGTACAAAAGCAATTAATCACTACTATTAATGCACTTACAAATTATCTATGCTCGAAAGCTGGGAACTTTGTGATAATTTCTGAAATCCTGCCATCCTTCATATCTGCAATCCAGTGGCGTCGGCGCTGGTACGTCTCCTACAGCAGTAACTTCACAGGCTGCATGTTGACATCCTTTGACGGAACATTGCAATGGTGTTCCAGCTCCTTCATGTTGCTTTTCCAATCTTCATTTGACAGCTGGCGGGGTTGCTGATGACTCGGGGTGTCAGTAGTGGTGGGGGCCTCGGTAGTTATGGTGGCGTCAGATGCTTGGACATCAACCTGGCAATAACACGTGAACGAAAAACATTAAGAGGCATAACCGAGTGGGTGTAATCAACCAAGTGGACATCTAACTATGTGAGAACAACTTATTACAACAATGACATGCATTTTACGTACAGTTTATTATACAACCGTATAGGGTAACATGGTATACGTTCCACAATGTGTTTAAAACAAAACACCAATATTAAACGTATGTCTTAAAACACGTTTTCACGGATGTGTTAAAAAAGATAACAAAATTGAAAAGTAAATGCATCTAATGTGTTCATGTGTTTTTAACAAAACACTTGTTTTTACAGTGTACCATGTAGTCATTGATATAGTTGTCAGTATGACCATCCAACAATTACACATGACTGTCTAGAGGCTTTCAGCTAATTAGTTATCTCGGTGTGTTCAGAATTCGTCAAATTCACAACATAAATAATTTATGTTTGACTTTTTTCTTTCACAAGTAAAGACAAATCGTCCGAAGGCCACAGTGACTCTTCCTGTATAAAAATGCCAGGGCAATTGGCTCCATCACCCCGCCTCGTTACGCCGGTGTCATTGCCCAATATTATCTGTGAATTTCTTAAAGTCGGTCCTCTGAAATATGTTTACAGCACTTTCGTGTGTATTCGTGGCAGGGCGGAAACAACGGGTGTTTTTCTCTAGAATAAGTCCTCTTATGTTTTCCTGTCTTACTAGTTCATTTGGATCAGGCCACATGTGTACATTCCACGTCGTTTGATTCGGACTCCTCTTGAACTATACCGCTAAAACGTTTTAATAAATTATTTCAACATTTATGATTTTTCTGTATTCAACATCCGTTATTTTAACCAGCAGCATTTGCACTGAACAAATCTAATTGATGTCTTGCCCCAAGTAAATAATCTAGTACACAGTACTCGTAAACGGTCCGCCAACCCATTTTCTTATAATTTAAAAAAATCAGTTGACACAACAATATTCCCGTATGAGACCCACAGTATGATTGGTCAAGATGTGGCCAAATCTTGTATCTCACTGCTGGGTTGGTCAGTTATTTGTTTCCTTTTGTCATTGTAAATCTTTCGTGTAATGTTACGTGCTTCTTTCTGGAATGACGATTGTGGCTAAAATAAGAACACTATTAGAAAATAATTCTTTGTAACAGTAGATACAACTTGTTACCCTATTGTTCTTGAGCTATTTCACTCATTTTCCACAGGATGTCACTTGCTTCCTTTTGTTAAAGGTGGGCAGTCTTGTTCACCCTCGTGTTTCCTTTGTACACTTGTAAAGTCTAGTTTCTGTATACTGTTGCTTTACTCTTGCTGATTTTACTCTCTATGTTTCCTTATCAGCAAACCGCTCTCTCGACCGTTTACCTTCCTGTCTTTCTGAAACCCCACTTTACATAGGGGAGGATGCCGATATCGGACCACCTAAGCATCTTGATCCATTGCACAACGGCGGATTGAGAGATTTAGGTGGAAACTATTCTAAACTAAAGGAAGTCACCCAAGGTGTCCACATAGCACAACAAAGTGATCTACGTTTCTGATCAGACTCAAAAACAAGAAAAGGTCGCATCTGTCCAATATATGTCACGGTTCTGTATAATGGACAACCCCGGGATCAATGTTGGACCACCGGTCATTGTATGACACATCATAGCATACGTCAGGGTAGACTTTTCGGACTGTTATAGAAACTTGTCGCATACACTGATAATTCGTCCATTTCCTATGGATTGGATAGTACACGCTATATAGGTGCTAACTGGTGGATTACCTATGATTAATACAAATCACACTGGTGGTTTGGGGCCCCGCACAGGTCGCATGAATCCGTGTCCCACGGTTACCACACCGGACCATGTCCTCCACTTGGTCGTCATCGCAGAGAATGCACAACCAAGATTTCCCAGTTTTGTTTCGCCGAAATGTTGGGGGCCGTTAGCACTACCACTTTTCACTGTCGCGTGACTTGGTTTGTTGCTCAGTTTTGTCTTCTTTGCTCGCGGTTGAGATGACTTCGTCCATGATAACCTCCGTTTATACGGGCTGGACGTCAGTATCCCTGACCTTGTCGTCAATCCCCGTTGTTGGTGGTTGAAATTCTTGACGGGCGCTAGGATTTATGGAGTTATGAAGGTGTTTCCTGGTATAGTGAGTGCAGTTATAGTGGCCTGCATCATTTACGCCAGCGAGAAATTGGAGTATTATGGGCGGTTTGGTAGCAATGAATTCCCTCCCATACACGATCTTTGAGGTGCCAACGAAAACTTCGACCATCATCTGCAGAGATTTCGTCGTAGCAATGATCGCAATTTCGCCAACCATCTCTGTTTGATTCGCCATTGCCTCCGTCCTCTCCGATTGAGCCGTAGTGTTTGTGCTCGGGAAGGTCTGCGTTTGCGGCATGTATGTCGGTATGACGTACCACTTTGGCTCGCATACTGTCTGCCTCATTAGTTTCGACTATTCGGAACATGATGTGCGTCAGATTGCCATAATGATCACGGGTTGAGGTTTGCAGTGTAACATCTAAGCTAATGACAACAGACCGGAAAAAGCACCCTCCGTCCGCACCCTCCGTCCGTCCGTAATTATCACCGAGCTTGGTTGATCGGCGGGTGCCTGCACAGGTTGATCGCCGCGTGCTTGCGCATGTTGATCGCCGGGTGCTTGCGCAGGTTGATCGCCGGGTGCTTGCGCAGGTTGATCGCCAAAACGCAATGTCGCCGCACAGTCCTCGTCTTTGAAAACATGGCGATCACAAGGCCAAATACCGGTGCAGCGAAAGCCAGTGATGGCTGTTGCCATGGTTGCAGAGGCTACGTATGCCTCGCCGAAGAACCTTGCAATGACATCCACCGCCACAGTTGTCTTCTTAGTTCGCAACCATTTGTCGCATGCACGGTTGTAGTTGACCATGAGCGACTTGTAGAATGTGCGATCAAGTGGCTGAGTGGTGTGCGGAAGGAGCGATAACAGGATGATGCCGTTTTCTCGGGCGAAGTCGATAGCCTCCAAGTTCCTTGTGTGTGAATAGTGGCCGTCTAGGATCAACACTCTTGGCTTGTCAGGTGACCATTTCACACGAGGACCAGCTCATTAGTCATCCACCCACTGTCGCTCCTCTCAAGAACTGCCCCGGGTGGAGCGCCGACTTGCCTGGTCTGACTCAAGCATCGTCGCTTATAAATCATCATAGGTGGGACGTAATTCCCTGAGGAACTTACGCAACATGCAACGGTAGTGTTGAACCCATGTTCTCCAGAAGTGAGTGACCCGACTTGCTTCTTGCCACGTCTACCGATGACTGCCCGGCTTTTGGACGGTCGTAATTCCAGATTCATCACCGATCCAATATGTATCCCATCCGGTGGTCCAATATTGGTAACACGACACTCCCGGTACCCGGATGTCCTTCCCCTGTGTCTGTTGGAGTGAAACTTTCTGAGCTTTACTACGATTAGGAAGGACCCCCAGGTACCTGACAAGTAAATCCGGTTGATGCAGTATCGATAGTTACAGAGCGTCACACACATGAAATCGCGATGTAATTTCAAAAAAAGGATGGAAAAGCGAAATTTCCTCACCGTTTTTAGACCTTTGGGACGAAGGTCCCACGGACTTATGCCATCGCTCCGAGTCCGCCGTTCGCCGTGCGCCGTTACCTGCCATATCTCAGAAGCCGTTCAGCAACTTTTTCTCAATTTTTACATAGACGTATCTTAGTGTACTGCCACTATGCACGAGAAATCTGTATTTGATTTAATCATTCTAAGGGCCCGGTATGGCCTCCCAAGGCACCCGAAACTGGTAAATTTTCACATTTTGTCTATTTTTTTTAAAAACTTCAATAACTTTTTCTCTCATTTTGCATAGACAGTTCATGTGGTAGTGCCACTATACACAAGAAATCTGTATTTGGTTTAATCATCCTAAGGGCCCCCAAAATGCTAAATTTTCCTACTATTTCCCTACTGCTGTAGTTCTCCGCCAGCTTAGAATTTCACCATGGGTGCACCGACATCCCCCTCTGAGCTTGGTTTCCAAGGATTTAAGCGCAATAGAAGCTATCTTATTATTATAATTAGAATGGCCTAAAGAACTACTCTCCTGCACTGATCTCTATTTTATAACTGCCACTGATCTCTATTTATAACTGGATAATGGACTTTGCCCTATCTCTGATCACTGGGATGGCTGAGTGGAGAAGCCTGGGTGTCCGAGATTATGCTGTAAGCATGTGTATTGGACTAGCCTCGGTTCACTGCCTGCCATTGTCCCAGTGTCAAACAGAATACCTCCATGTGGGCTGTAACTATGATGTGTAATGGGAATCCCTACTGCACTGGCAGGACCTGAGAAACTTTAAAACAACAATATACATAATTATCAATGCAATATATAACGATATACATAATTATCAATGCAATGTAAAGATATGATCTCGGATTTAAAAAAAATAACTTGGGTACAAAATAACATATACAATAAAATAACTTAGGTATACTCGAAAAGGTTAAAGCATATTTAACCAAAATTATAAGGAATATTATTCAGATGTTTTACTATACATGTTGCAGCTATTACTTCACTCCAATTCAGTCAGTATTATGTCATTTCTTTTTTCCATACTAGAGGAGGGTGGTAGGGGCAAAATGAGAACAGAAAATGTCTGCACATTTTCTTCAGTAACATTTAACTGTGCTACATGCGAGATTGCAGCTCACTAACTCTCCTGCAGGATTTCTACAACCACTGGAAATCGGCCTAAATATCAGAGTATCGCGATAAAATTCTATAGTATTTTTAATAACGCATTAACTAACATATACAATCTTCACGAAACGGTCTACTCGAATATGTTTTTTTCCAGGTGTATCTTCACTGGCATGCATATAGTCTCCACTAAACATGTCTACATTTTACTTCTATCATAACCCTTAATGATCTGTAACTATGATTCACCAAAAACCATTTCATTAATAATTACCAACTCACAATATAGTCCAAAGGACTTCAGGGCCTCTTGGCCAATTTTTTATTTGCGCGCAGTGTCCGCCATTTTGACTTCGCCAATTGATAAATTGTTCTGCCACTAATACGCTAGTCGGCGTCACTAGCCGGTGTATCGTTATAAAGCTGAGAAATCGCGGTGGTCCAGTATACACACTGGTCCAATATCGGTCATCCTCCCCTATTTGCTTCTTGTCTTCTACACTAAGTAGTATTTGTTCACGCTTGGAGTGGGGCTTTTTGGACACATTGCTAAACAAAGGGATCATTGTCGACGGTCAGTTATGACCTTCACTGACAGTAACAATACACAGTATAATATTTACGCATACTTGCCTTTGAGAAAGCGAGTGGAGCCACGATAGGCAGATGTCACCGCTAGTTAAAATATTGGGGTCATTTGGTTTACGCTTCATAGACAGTTGCGCGTTCTATTATAGTGCGTATTGTTTAATGTCTGCAGTCAGCGCCCTCGATGTATACGTCTAGACGCCTGACTCATTTCGTAACCACCAAACAAGCCTTTGGGAAATGTCATAATAAGCATCAACCAGGCAGCTGCTGACTTTGTCCTGCAATGCAGGCGCGAGCGTAGAATAACATGCGGCAGCCACGACTGGTTCCGCGTGAATAACGTGACGCACGCAATCGGAATCACCTCAGATACACGTGCGCGCCGAGTGTCGTGTTTGAGACATTCGTGTTGCCAAGCATTAATGCTGGAACAACAGCAGCGGGAGCGATACACTAAACGACGGCTTACAGCGCGTGGACCGCGTGACAACACTTATAGTGGAACGTAATTAAGATAAACCTACGTGTGGGGCAATGGTAAGATTTATGCGCAGAGGAAGCTGAGGTCGAGTACTTCTCGTATTTTAAATATATATATATGTATATATTATATATATATATATATATATTCGCTGTTGGATAAGAGGATGCGACTCCAGAAAGGAATTAACTAGCACGATAACTGTTTTTCTGCGATTCCGTGAATGTACAGTCAGGCGTGTCTCGTATTTCCACAAAATATAAGAATACTGACAATGCCCTGCCATACACTTTGTTCCAGCAGAATGACGAAAACTAGCTGTGTTTTCTTTTAATTTCCTGCACGTGATGTAATGCAATCGGCAAATACAATAATTTTCGCAACGGACAGAAAATTAAAAGTAAACACATCTTGTTTTTGACATACACGCGCTCGCGAACACACACCGTGTGAGGCGTACGTACGAACGTACATACGTTAAACGTAAATAAAACATGTATCGCACGATATCTGTAATATATATACATTATACATTGGCTCACATCTACACACACAATATAAAATCGTATGTTTGTATTATGTGTATTGCTGCGAAATTCGGAATCATTTATTGGGCTGCGATTAATTAACATGGCCTATATGATGGCAACTTAAATGGCGTAATTCCGACATACCGGACCCTACAATATATGTTTACCGTTAACGCGGCGTACTCGATCTGAAAATGGGTTAGTCAGAACTAAATTTATCGCTGCCACGACGGCCGATTCATCGTTGTTCGTGAGTTGAGTCACGGGGTCATTTGCTGTTGAAATACCAACGGTACTTTACGGACAAAAAGATCGCTGTGGAAGTGTTGAGTTGTAAGGCCTATGTACCACAGCTTTGACGAGGCCGTATCACTGGCCACATGTCCCTGGACATACGTTTTGCAGCCGGCCATCTTGTTTCATGTACGTGCTCTCCGTTACATCCTGGTCGTACAAAAGGGAACACGGAAACGTATCTGATTCTGCCCGCGGAACGAATACTGGTCAGTTTTCATGCGTGATGTTGTCATCTATTTTGGTGGTCTTGGCCCTTGGGGGACGCTTCGACCAGTATCGGCGTGTTACGCGCCAAGCCGATCTTTATGTGTTTCGTCGCGTTGCGTGTATACCGTTGGTTGTGGCAACGTAGACAATTCCTGGAATGGTTGGTATAAATACAGTTCTAGTAGTATGTCGTATTATCAAACACTACCATCAATGCAAGATTATGAGTGCTAGTGGGAGTGACTCTCTGTGTAAGATTATGAGTGCTAGTGGGAGTGACTCTCTGTGTAAGATTATGAGTGCTAGTGGGAGTGACTCTCTGTGTAAGATTATGAGTGCTAGTGGGAGTGACTCTCTGTGTAAGATTATGAGTGCTAGTGGGAGTGACTCTGTGTAAGATTATGAGTGCTAGTGGGAGTGACTCTCTGTGTAACATTATGAGTGCTAGTGGGAGTGACTCTGTGTAAGATTATGAGTGCTAGTGGGAGTGACTCTCTGTGTAAGATTATGAGTGCTAGTGGGAGTGACTCTCTGTGTAAGATTATGAGTGCTAGTGGGAGTGACTCTCTGTGTAAGATTATGAGTGCTAGTGGGAGTGACTCTCTGTGTAAGATTATGAGTGCTAGTGGGAGTGACTCTGTGTAAGATTATGAGTGCTAGTGGGTGTGACTCTCTGTGTGAGATTATGAGTGCTAGTGGGAGTAACTCTCTGTGTGAGATTATGAGTGCTAGTGGGAGTGACTCTCTGTGTGAGATTATGAGTGCTAGTGGGAGTGACTCTCTGTGTAAGATTATGAGTGCTAGTGGGAGTGACTCTAAGATTATGAGTGCTAGTGGGTGTGACTCTCTGTGTGAGATTATGAGTGCTAGTGGGAGTAACTCTCTGTGTGAGATTATGAGTGCTAGTGGGAGTGACTCTCTGTGTGAGATTATGAGTGCTAGTGGGAGTGACTCTCTGTGTGAGATTATGAGTGCTAGTGGGAGTGACTCTCTGTGTCAGATTATGAGTGCTAGTGGGAGTGACTCTCTGTGTAAGATTATGAGTGCTAGTGGGAGTGACTCTCTGTGTAAGATTATGAGTGCTAGTGGGAGTGACTCTCTGTGTAAGATTATGAGTGCTAGTGGGAGTGACTCTCTGTGTAAGCTTATGCCATGCAAAACATGTGTTTATGTATATGTGTATGTGTCGTGTGTGTGTGTGTGTGTGTGTTTGTGTGCGTGCGTGCGTGTGTGTGTGTGTCACGTGAATGTGTGTATTTGTGTGCATGTGTATGTATATAATAAATACATACATACATACACACACACACACACACACACACACACACACACACACACACACACACACACACACACACACACACACACACACACACACACACACACACACACACACACACACACACACACACACACACACACACACACACACACACTATATTCCTTCCCCGTCTTGCGTGGTCAATAAGGTATATGCACTGTTGACGTAATACAGCATCGACAGGTGTCGCCTGAAACGAACCCGTCTATCGGATTGATTTTGTGCTCGCAGCGAATTATTAATAACGTTGGCTTTGGCGCCTGCGCACTCGGCGACAAACATGCACACTTCCACCTGTGAGTGTTACGCGATACGTCTTAGGTGGTCACAACTTCCGCGAGTATAGGCACTCGGCCGATGCGGACATTCAGCCGTACTTTGTACTGGCTGCTGACGCGTTGAGGCTCGCGCCTAGCGAGCTCGGACCTGGCCTTCTGCGCAGTAAGCCGACCAGCCGACGATCGCCGAGCCAACATTCGCCCTATACGCACGACGCCCACGGACTAGTAACGCGGCTTGCTTTGGTAACCGCCGCTCGCTGTTTACGACCTACAACGCCATCGCTCCTTTGCTGTGGTTGTGGTCACTGTTGTCCGGTGTGTTTAGTATGACTACGTTGTTGCTACGTGGATGACCATCATGGCGAAGGCTGCGGGAGTATGCGAGTGGACACTTCACGAAGGCGTCATCGGTCAGCCCAAGTATCAGGTACACGGTCGTGTGTTAGCGCGCCTCGCGGTCGACGCTTTCGGGGTATGTTTATGCTGACGGAACGGGCGGGTCGATGTCAATGTCGGCCGATTGTGCTTCCGTTCCCTAGCGTAATCGAAGCCGATTATGATTAGATGTGTGTCGTGTGCAGCGATGGCGGATTTTGGTGTTCGCTCGGTGCACCGATAATTAGCACTGCTATTGCGTGTCCGGTTGTAACGAAGCGGTAATGTTGCCACGTCAGCATTTGAGATCGGCCACAAAATGTCACACATAGGTGCCATGCTTATACACTTCACCAGTGTTATATAAATATATATGTAATTTGGGTCAACACAGCACACGCCAATCCTTGGCGTGTGCTGTGTGTGCTGTAATCATTTTAAATACTCGTCGCAGCGTTTTATGTGTGCATTACATATACACGAGGTTGTCGTATATTTAAATGTTGTGTAGCCTACATATTCTACTGCATAGGTTTAAAGTCGGTATTCCTAATCGGAAACACCGATCGATATTACGAAGAAACATGACTCATAATACGACGAAATGATGCTAAAAATAGATGAAAACTGTTTGTTACGTGCGCGAAGAAAGTAGACAATAATCTACACGGAACCTAACTTGTATTATCACGCTATACACTGCGATTCACATTGCGATGACATTAACTATCTCCAAGCATTATTTCGTGTAAATCATTTCATTCATTTCGGAGTCATCCTAGACTACACCAAGCCACCGTGCGCACTGGTCTAATGTGTACATTGAACATTTTGCCAGTTACATAATTTTAAACAGATAAATAGGTTCGTACGTCTCGTGATTTGTTGACTCATTGTTCCTTACGCAAAGCACGTGATCGTCGTTTGTTGCTGATGTATCGCCCAGAATCGTGACAACCCATGTTGAGTTGGCAGTGCTGTTTCAATTGCTTTCTTCTGATTTGTAGATTCTAAAGATACCAACAAGGGAGGCTACGTCATGGAGTCCGGGTCAGAAAGTAGAAGACGGTTCGTCGGCTGCTGCCGAGAAAAGGTGCGATCTGACGGACTGTAGACACATGTTTTCCATTTCAATTACATAAGAATTTTGTATAATTCCTACACGCAACCCAACACATAACACGTATTAACAACAAACACAGCAAATACTGTCGGCTAAATAAACGGTTTACAATGTATTGTGTTGTATAAAAATAGCATTACAAGTTAAAATACGGGAATTAGTAAGACCAAATTTGGTCGCGGTCATGGGGTCCACCCAGGTTTTTCTTTGTATATAATTAATGTAACACTACACTTAAAGAAAAGAAACATCGATTCTGTGTGCGGTTTCCTTAAATTTAAAATCGTGATATGTTGACATCCTCTAAACAGTTTACTGATTATTGTGTTGGGTATGTTTACCGAAATCTTCCTAAAACATTAGAGTATTATTTTCAAGTATACTGTCATCCTCCGCCCCGTGTCAAACAATACGTCAGTTCGACTCCCTATATACTAAATTGAAACGCACACCCATGTAGTTTTGTAGTACACATCAGTAACGCTAAATGTGTCTTCTAGTGTGTTTGACATGTGTAGGTCTCTCGTGTAATGTAATTACTTTCATAATTAGTGTTAGAATTTGCGTAGTAGTACGTCATCTTAGGTATTGACGTAAAGTGTTGGCAGTGATGCGTGGCGTCCCATTCTTGTATTACATACAGAAGGTCACTAACGCTGCACTAACGACCTGTTGTTCCTCTCGACTACACACGTTCAAATTGTCCCATTGTGGGCACTCGTGATGAGATGGCGCTCTCATAATGAGAACTACTAAAATTACATGTACTTTTATAATATAAATCGGACAAATATTCGTGTCGTAAAATTGCCGTTTTAGAGTAGTGTCTACCAATGTGAGGATGAAGGAAATAAATTTGCCAGTAGTACCTTTGTATTGAAGGTAAACTTGTTAACAATTCGGCGTCTATATAATATCGACAACTGGGAATATGCTGCTCGCATTCCGAATACGAAAGTCTGGATGGTTTTGCACAAAGTAAAAATGCAACGATACGTGCACGCGACGGAGCCAGTGTGGGAGTTGTTCTCAGCGAATGTGGCGGAGGGGTCATGGGGAATTTTGACTGAAAGATAGCACTGCTGTGGAAAACGACATAACATGCTAGTTCAGCTATCTTGTTAGATTAGCTGTGCAGGTCGCAGGGTTGAAGCTACACCCGAATCCTTCCTGCAAGTAGATTCCAACATAACCTTTAGTTTTAATGTGGTTCCTAAATAAAATTCATGAAAGAAGATTGCACTGCAGACATTATTGATTAAAAACACCCAAGTTACGACATCTAACTATTGGATTTGTCTGCAAACGAGGAGATCGATACTTTGTAACAATTTCAACAAGAACGATGATTTAATTCTTTAAAAATAGCATTGATTTTTATTTGAAAATGGCAATATTGTTCAGATCTGTTACGACTGTGCTTCGTATTTTAATTGATGCGGTGCTATTGTTCGGAGTCTGTTATAATGCTATGTTTGTGTTGACGTATTTTAATTGATGCGATGTGATCGTGCGCTCGCCTCCAGGCCGTTGACGCATGCGGAGCCGTTGCCGTCGTTGACGGCTCTCAAGAAGAAACTTCACATGTGTGGCGGCGTCGTCCACGCTCACGGTCAAACTCAGCAGGTGAGAACATTGTATGTGTGTATGTATGTACGTTTGTACGCATGTATGTGCGCGCGTGCGTGCGTGTGTTCTGCTTGCGTTCATGCATTCGTGCGTGCGTGTGTATGACAATGACAATAACATTGGATGTATGTAAGTACACGTGGTAAGGAACAAAGTAGAATGGCATTACGTATTAGCGTTAGCTTTATATCTTCGTTTCTAGAAGCACCTTTGACATGTTATTCGTGCGTCGACAAATGACGGTACGAGTGTTGTCTTTTACAGAACACGTCGACGGCGTTGTCAGAGACAAGGTCTACGCCAGCGGGAAATGATGACATCCTGGCCAAAGTTCGTGGCCTTCTCAAGTGTGTGCCAGGGAGCGCCCACTCAAAGCGGCAACACGAAGCTAACATTGATGCACCGCCAACCAAGGCAAGCGGCAACAAACAGCCATCAGTCAAACACGCCGATGACACAGTGAACACTGAGAGCGGACAAGACAGTTATGTCACGGGAGGTGACAGGTTCTCTGATGACAGACTGACCGTCCGGAGCGGTTCGGATGTCTTGCCATGTCGGTCTCCTGGCGGCTTATCGCTGCCGGTCTCAGTACACGGAACTAGTCACTCCATCAACACAACGCCGGCTTCGACCGTCAACACAACGCCGGTTGCGATCGTTAACGCAACGACGACTGCGATCGTCAACACAATGCCGACCTCGATCGTCAACACAACGCCGACCGCAGTCATCAACAAAATGGCGGCTGCGATCGTCAACACAACGCCGGTTGTGATTGTCAACGCAACGCCGGCTGCAATCGTCAGCACAACGCCGGCTGCAATCGTCAACACAACGCCGACTGAAGTCATCATCACACCACCGACTGCAATCGTCAACACACCGGCTACTGCAATCGTCAACACAACGCCGACAGCGATTGTCAGCACAACGCCGGCTGCGATCGTCAACACAACGTCGACTACGATTATCAACACAACGCCGGCTACAACCGTCAGCATAACGCCGGCTGTGCTCGTCAGTGCAGCAGATATCAGTAGCGACTCGTCGGTTTCAGGGACGGACCTCCATGGACCGTGTTGTGCGAGCAGAGACAGTCAGAATGCACCAGTGCGTAAGCCCCGCAAGAGAAAGCCAACCAAAGTTCGTTATGACAACGAAGAGACCGCCCCCGCCAGTCCCATTCAGCGCAGCGAGTGTCCTGTGGTAGCGGTCACGCCTTGCCGACCCGTCGACAACTCGGCCGAGAAAATGCACCCAGAAATTCTTAGCCGACTGCGAACCGATCTTCAGTTGGCGCGACCCGAAGCGCCGGTAGTAATCCCACTGTATCCCGTCGAACCAGTGGTCACCGAGGAGCAGCCACTTGATCTGTCCAAAACCGTTTGGCCTTCGATGCTACCGCTCGATCTGTCGACGAAAGCGACAACGCTACGAGTATCCAGGCCGGACATGACTGTTGCGAAAGCGACGTTCACTAACTCTCAGCCAAGACCGCCTGCACTCGGCACCCGGACGCTGCCTCAGAAGATATCGCCGGTGAGGCCAGTGCAGCGACAGCCGGTGTCGAGGACGGCGCCGTCAGACCGAGTGACGGCCGCTGCCAAGGCCGGCTTTCGAGACGGGACCGTCTTACACAAGTTCTTGTCGCAGAGAGTTCGGACTGCCGTCGACAAGTTGCAACTTGGCAATGGTTTAGACAGACGGGACATGCCGACCCCGTTGCGTCGCGTCAGTGCGGAGTCCCTCGCAGACTCGCCGTGCCGTGTACCATCGGGGAAGTCCAACAGGGAACTAACCGTGGCGGCGTGCCCCGTGGACGCTGGCGTGTCCGGTTCCCAACGAATCAGCAGAATAGCGTCTCTGCTTGCACAGCGGCTTGGGTGTTCGGTGTATGCGACCAAACCGCGCTCCTCGTTGAGTAATGTCCCCTCTCCGGATAGCACAAAACACAGGACGGAATCGGAGGGCGCGTTTCAGAGTCGTTTCATTGCGCCCCGTCGAAAGCCACACAATGTGAAACCACCTCTGGCCGAAGTGAGACCAATCAGTGCCTGTCCACGTTCACGCACGCCTGACACCACCTTGAGACCGGCGTACTGGAGTGATGGTCAACAGCGTGCTTCACACAACGTTGGTCTAGCGGTGGTAGAACCGTCAAAACACTGTCTAACTCTGGCGGGTGCGAGCGACGGCACGGGACAGATCGCGGACGGACAGCTTAGCACACAGTTAGGTAGTAAATCGGGGACAAGGACTTACAACATTTCCGTGTCTCGTCCCGTCGTGCGGTCGTCCATGATTAGTCACGACGTGATCACGATCATCGACACCAGCCCCGTGCTGTCAACGACGAATACATCGTCCGCCAGCGATGTTCTTGCCGCGTGGAAACTGAACGATACGAGACACACGTCCGAAGCGTCGGCGACGGACGTATCTCAGGAGCTGCCGGTGTTATCGCCGCCTAAGCTACACATAGTCAGTCCGCCGGCAGTGGCTGGTAGCAATGTCTGCAACACGGCCGCGACCACGCAGATGCCCCAGCTCAGCCCCCACGCCGATGTCACTGCTGTTGGTCCGACTGATTCAGGTAGCCGTCGCAGTGATGGTCCGGCCGTGCGGAGGTCCTTGTCACCCCCGCCGCTTTTGGTTTACGGGTCTGCCAACGGACCATTCCCGGAGACCGACAACACGGCACCTGTGTCGAGCACGTTCAAGAAGTCAAAGGCAGCGATGCAACGTCGTGCCGTCTCGGCCGCCAACCCAAACATGGACTTGGCCGTGTTCATGCCGACGAAGCCCTTCAGCATCGACCTCTTCTCCCGCTGTGACGACACGTGGGCGGAGGACATTGCCCGACCGAGCAAGGTGGGCGGCTCAGTCCGGCACCGGTCGACGTTCGACATCGGCCGCACGACATACTACAAGAACACGATCCTCTGCCAGCAGACGGCGGGGACGACGAGCCAGACCGAGCGCAGGCCCGGCGGCAGGTACCCGGTTGCAGTCGCACCGTCCTCGCGTCACGCCGACGGTGCAGCTACGCACGAGATGTGCCGCCAGTACCATCGCGACTGCCGCCTTCCGGCGTCAATCATCTCCACGCTACCGACGTTACCGGCCGGCTGCGACTACACAAACGAGCGGAGGTCGCCGAAGATGGCGAGAACCGTGGCCAGCGCCAAACGCGCCGTTACAGCAAACATGGAGGCAGCCAACCCCGGTCCCTCACCTGCCAAGATGGGGCGTACGTGTCTCAAGAAGTCGCTCCTGCCGTCTAACAGTAATGTACATGTTAACGTTTCTCCCAAAATGGCTCGGACGGTCGCCAGAGTAAGGCAGGAACTTCGGGCCAGCCATAGCTCGAAGCCCGTGCTTGGAGGAATTGCCCACAGGCGGTCATCGACGATAGGTCAACTGAAGAGTTCCGAAAGACCGGAACATGAGCTCAACAGTGACTCACACTTGTCGACGGGTGCAGACCTGTCGGACCCAGAACTTAACTGCTCGTCGGCACGCTTCGGTTATGCCCGCAAAGCGTTTGGAAGCTTGGAGACCGACTCAACTGCGAGCCATGTACAAAATGTAGAAACTTCACCGAAGAAAGGTAGTGGGACCAAACATATAGCCGTTTCACCAAGAAATGAACCGGTTGTAAATCATTACACAAATGGTAATGCGAGATCTGGCAAAAGTCCTCCGAGAAGGCGCGATAAACCGAAGACGGTCTTACCAGCCAAAACCTGTAGTAACAAGAGGCCGACACCTACAAAGCTTCTTACACATGCTGAGTTCCCACAGTTGAATGCGCATGCTGTAGAGAAGGCAGTTGTGGCGTTGTTCCAGCTTCCGTCTACTGAACAGAAGCAAGAACCTATCGACTCTGGTCCCATCTCGAAGAAAGGTAGGTTGTCAACACGGGACGATCGCGGGCACGTGTCCGTAACATTCACGCCGTCTCCCTTGTTCTCTGACGCAATCAGCATCGACGGGGAAGCCAGCCACCGTGACACGATGTCGTCGACCGCTACGAGACCCAGTGGCGAAAACAGGTCTCAGGCGGCGACAAGAACCGTCTCGAAGATCACGCTTCGCCATTCGTACCCGGTTGTGAAGTTAAAACGCGTCGAAGCCGGTCCGGATCAGACGATGACGTGGAAGTGTGTCTCGAAGCAGTCACCTGGCGGAGAACAGCGGCGCTCGAGTGTCAGAACGTCAACACGTATTTCTGCAGGCAAACCGACAGAGAATTTCGCATCACCGAAAGGAGACAGCGTCACACGCACTGGCAGCAGCAGCGGAAGCAACTCGGTGCGAAGCAGACTGCACCGGCCACCGACAAACCGGCGGATATCGTCATCGTCGTCTTCGTCGTCGTCGTGCGGGAGTCAGCACCGCAAGCGACGCTCCCTGCTCGACGAGCTGTCCAACACCGACGGCTATATCGCCGATGAAACGAAACGTCGCGCCGGGGTCGACCTGTTCGCCGACTCGTCGACTCTGAGCAGGGAGGAGCGAGCTCTACAGGTCCGTGATTCTCTTTTTGTCACGCATTAACGCATGCAAACCGCCGTTGCCGTGTGGCACACAACGGGGTACGCTTCATACTCTCGCCCGCACTGTGGGGTCTCGCCAGATTACACTACTGTGCGATGTCGCCTAATTCTCCTTACGCTTTGCTTGCTTATGCTTCTTAATGTATTTGCTGCGGTGTAGTTAATAATGGTGCTGTGCTTGTTTTAGTGAACGCTCACGGACGAACTAATCGGTTTGTGACGGTATATTATTCTAGTGTTATATAAGGCATTTGTATTATGTATTCAGGTAGGCATAGGTTGCGATCTCGGAGTGCTGTTTAATGTGAAGGTTGAGACAAGTTGAGACACTCTTCCGCGGACTCACCATGCAGTCTCGGGTACGCCGATTCGGACTTGGAGGTAGCTCCAAAAGCACAAGCACGAGTCTGGTGCTTGTGTGCGAAATCGAGGAACACGTGAGATTAGTATTATCATTGTGCGAGCGCCGACGCAGCAGACCAGTGGTTGTAATTGCAAGTGCAGTGTTGTTTGTTTGGCTCGCGCACACGTGCGAAACAACTACGTGGCTGTTGTGTGAAATAAAGTGTGTCTCAACGTACCATATTTCCACTCAACCTCACACGAACTATCTTTTGCGCAAGCGACAACAGACGTTATTTATTTAACTGCATCTGGGTGTTACTTAAACGAAGCCAGTTTCAATATAATCTATTTTGATTTTACGTCTCTGTTACAAAGAACACATCCGGATTAAATTAACTGAACGTTAAACAAAATTAAGCTTTTTTAAACTGGAACATGGCGGATTCCGTGGGTATAGTGTAGTTACATTATCAACAGCATGGTGGCGGGACGTAGCAATTATGTATTAAGGCAAGGCATGTAATATATCGCAAACTCATAACAGTATGCATGCTTCTTACTAATTCCGACTTGCGTATGCAAACAATTGCGTCCCATTCCTGGGAAACAAATGTCTGTGATGACGTAACATAGTTACCAAAATTGACGTTTACACCATCACACGCCATCTTGCTCGTTGAGTTATTCTATGGGTGTCTACTGTGTGTGCAAAATCACCATTACCAGCTTGTTTCTCCACCCTGTTGCTCTGTGCCGACCACTTCTGTCACACATTCACCTCTTCTTCATATTTTTCTTCCCATTGCGTGAAGAGTCCACACCACTCTGTAGCTCTTCTACTTTGCTATCTAATTCTCTCCATCTCTTCTCCAATGGTCTTCTATTCTTGGCAGTTCGCACTTGCCCTCCAATGATGTCAGTTTACGCTGTCTTTCCATCTCAGCTTTGGGCTTCTTCTTATTCTACCACCCTCTTCTGTTTTCCATGCTCTTTCGTTAGTCTTTCCTCACTCATTCTTAGCAAATGTTCTGCCCGTTCTCAGTATGCTTCCAGCTATATTGATTTGTCAGTGTTTTCCGTGTAATCTTAACCCATATTCAGATCCCCATCTTCGCTATTGTATATATTTATTTCGTAGCCTTCTTTTCTTGCATTCTCACTAACTGGTCCTCAAAGCAACCGTCGTTGACAATACCGATACGTAATTTCTCCACCGCTTGTCTGCTTCTCTGTCAGAAAAATGAACTAGTTTGCTTTCCCGCTAATTTGTTTCTCCAACATCATTACTATATACTGGCGTCTCGTACAAAATCGTGCAGTTTGATCTATGGACTCTATTTGGCGTTTGTCTCTTTTAAGTATAAGCTGGCGTCAATTAATTTAGCAGCAATGCTTTTCTTTAGTCTTGCGATTTATCATTCTTGTCATCTTCACGGTCTGGTCTGTCCGTCTTGTCCATTGAGTCCATCTGTGTGTCACGCCACCTCTTATCAGCAGCTGTTCGTTTGTATATCTTATTTACTCTACTTCCGTTATCAGTTCCGTGTAACGGTTGACATTCTGTTGTTATCCTGTTGTATTACTCTGACACACACGAAATTTAGCATAATGTTTATTTTTCTGGATGGTAAAGTATATGCATAGCGGACAGGCGAAGTGTTCTCATAGCCTGTAGAAAAATGTACTGCGGTAAGCAAACCAACCATCGCTGTATAATGTGACCGGTTTAGGTCGTGCAGAAACAACGGCCGAAGTTCAAGAGACCATTTGTTTGCTTTGCAGCGAGCCATGATTAAATTTACTGAGATGGAGATGGGACTTGGACGGAAAGGGAACAGCTCCACAAAGGTGTGTGTACTCCGGAAACACAATATCATCATCAGTATTATGCACTTTGCTGTTGTCTTGCTTTTATTATATTTGTCTTTATTCACATTTTGTATCTCCTCCAGTGCTAAAACAATGCAGGACATGACTAATTGTCTAGTATTAATTTTATTGAGTAATCGGACAGAATAGTCGTATTTAGCGATTTCAAATCGATTAATTTGTTTCAAAGAGAAAATCCCAATATCTTTAGTAAAGCCAAATATAAAGTCGAAGCGGCTGATGGACTTTTTGCTGTATTATAATACGCTATACTGGTTTATTACTATGTAATTTTGGAAGGAACTATGTCTTGCCTGGGTTACAACAAATGAGCACTGAATATTTTTTAACTGACGTCATGATAACTAATATCGGCTGACATGGTCTGTAAGTGCTATATAAAACACCTAACGCCTACACCACAGTTTGCTTGACGTGGTTGCCATGTAAACGTCGGTTTTGTTACAGTCCAAGAAAGAAGAGAAGAGAAGGACGTCAGAAAGAAACAACGGTGTGTACCACTAATACCAGCCTTCCGTGTTCGTTCACAGTACGCAAATAGGGCGTTGGCTGCACTACACAAAACTAGACAATAGACTCGCACACACATTGCAGAATAAGCAGTATTAGTGTAACTATAACAGTAATTAGTCTTTTAATTGCTTGTTTGCGGTAATTCGCTGTCACGTTTTACGCACTTCTCTGCACTTGGCCATATCCCGATTTTACAGACGTAATCATGTACTGTGAGATCTCATCTATCAGGATCCCGATCATCCAGAAACCTTGGCATCCGGACTTCATTTTATGATAACTGAATTTCCAAATGTTAACATACGGAATTATGAGCATGATTTGTTTATCCGGAAAACTCGACAATCCGCACATAACTCTGAGGACCATACTGTCTGGATTAGTGAGGTTTGGCTGTGTTTTGTCTGTGGTGATTTTATTACTTGAACGTAATTCACAAAAAAACACGATGTAGTCATTAATAATCGGTACATGTTGAATGCTTCGACATTTGATTTTAACAGCTATAATAATATTGGAATAGAGTGGGGGTCTATGTTTAGTTCAGCTCAACGGGCCGTGGCCATTATAATGAACATTTTGTGCGGCGCCGTGAGCAACTATTATTGGAATGGCGCATTATAAATTTCACCATTTGTTTTGCTTGGAATATGTAGGCTTGTTCTCATCCAGATGTAATGCCGTTTGACAATAATGGTGGACGCAAAAGGCCATTTACTCGTTATGCGAAGACATACTTAAGAGAAAAGAATGTAATATATTGACATTGTGAATGCTAGACAACTTGACGATTGGTAATTTCCGATGTCGTTCGATAAAATGTATGAAGGCTGAACCAACTATAGATTAGTAGTCGCTGACACAGAATAAAGTAAATTTGGTGTGGGCTTAAATTCCCTTATTCAGTTTTATCCGGTAACATTATATGACATCTCGTCTTTCCACGCATTGAGACCGGATCAAACGGCCTCTGACCGATTAATTTGTACGCATAATTAGCATACGAATCTTCGCTGCCGTTATGAGCAGTTCGATATACGAGACGGCGTTAGAAGTAGAGTGAATACAGTATGCAGTTGTGCTGGTTAAAGGGGTATGTTTGTCAAACGATAATTTTGGGTAACTGAATGAAAGAGCATCGTACATATACGATGACCTCATTTTACTAGAGAATCATTGGTAATGATGAAGCGGTATTGCCGACATGGCGTTAACGTGATATTTAACAAGTTGTTAAGTTTCTTGTTAAAGTAATCTCACGAACGAAAGGCAATTATTGCTATCGAGACCAAAACCGTATGCATTACGTAGTGTATTTTTCGAAATTCTGGCCACAAAAGTGTTTCTTTATGAGAATGTTTGATTTACAGTTGATGTATCTGGTACGTCGCGGTTTGCGTACGTCACAACCAAAATTTTGCGCGTGACCTCCTTCAAGCCTTTCCTTTGGCACCATTGTTGATAACGGTTATATACGTGAATTAAATTACTATTGTTGTATGACGTCTTATAAACATTCCCGCATGCAGTTGTCACTTTAAAAACTTTGCCTTATGTTTTGGTCGTAAAGAAACATTTGTGTGGCCAGAATTTCAACAAAATATAAATCCTTTTTTGATGATTTGTCGCAGCTTTTGTTTGGCAACAGGTCATGTGATAGATAGGTCAGTTGAATTTGAATTGTAACATAAATTAACCTACCCTGGCCTGAAGTATGTTCAGTAATCTGAGTGAAAGGGCTTGCGAGACTGAACCACTGCTGATATCGATGCTTTCTCTGCGTGACGCAGTCTGCAGCGCGGGGACGGCCTGCACACGCGTCGGGCATATTGTTCGATATCACGACTTCGTACCAAAAATATTGGCCAGTCGAACTCGATATCAGGGAGCTGGTAAGTGGCGTGGCCACGTCGTCTGTGTGTCACGGGTTGTAGGCCTAACGTCGTCGTAGCACGTTGTAGTAACGTTGTAGAGTTACTTGTCTGCGTGGTAAACCATTAAAACGTACGCTTTGACGTTGCTCTGCAGTCGTTGAAGGTGGTGCTTTCCGTTATTGTTGGGCAGATGTTTTGTAAACGTCAAATGTCTGTATTGCAACGGTAATTCACGTTGAAGTGTATTATCTGCGCTTATTTTATGAGTGTTAAACGCACAGACAAGAAAGTAATTAAGAAACATGCGGCGTTAATTGTGTAGTCATTATTATGATGTAGGAAATAGTTCTGCCCAGCATTAACTTCTAACCGCATGTTACTGTTGAGGTGTTAACGGTAAGTTCCCGATATCCTCGTTCATCATCAGGGATGTCTGGAACGTTGTGCTGTTTGCAGTTCTTTGCAGTGGGTGTTCACATGTTCCTGTGGTGTGTCTTTCAATTTGTTTTGCTTTTCTATAATGTTGGGCTGTCCTGTCGGTATATTTATGTGTCCATTGCATGTGGGTGTTCAATGTGTCTTCTTGTGAACGTAACGCGACGACATAGGATTATGGTACTAATCAAGTGATCAGGGGATATCAACACGAATTACAATGCGTGTCGGTGTTAATTGTTTACCAACATTGCTGCTTTATTGTGGATAGATCCATTACTTAAATCGTTCTACGAAAACAAAGAAGACAAATTGCACCTGATTTGTATAGAAGCTCGTATTCAAAAACCTAACTTTGTATTTGGCCTAGCGAGGTTTGGACGACCTCCATCAATTCTCCCGTGGCTTCGATAGTGACACATCGTAAGCATATATGCACCGTTTGTTATTGCAGCGATCGGTCGGTGTTCTTGGAAGCGCTATCACAAAGACAGGGCTTACGAACTGGAGCTTTACCGGGAACGACAGCGACGTCAACGGATCCTGGAACGGCGCCAAGCGAGACTGCTTAGCAACGAGAAAGCAGGTCGTGATGACTCTCAACCGTCACCTACAGTCGGCAGGAACGAGCCAGTGGTTGTGTCGGCGGCAAAACCCAAGCGCAGTACCTTCTCGTGGAGCTCGCCTTACTGGAAGGGATCGCGCAGTCGTGCACTTAAGAAGAAACTGTACGGTTGTCAGTCGAGGAAAGCGCAGTCACACGTGAGCTCTCAGCCACAAGTGGTGATAGAAACGGAAGCGACAGTTCCGACTTACTACAGTGCAGACGACCAACTTCCGGAGTTATCAACAGAATCGCACGAGGTACGTGCATGCGTCTTCACGTTATTGGTTTTATAACTCGGCAATTGTAGCCAACGCCATTGTCTAATCATTATTTTGAAATCGCCTTTTGTTAACGTATGCAATAATCGATTTCCCATAGCCTTCATACAACACACGCTTGATAGACTGTATTCTTGAACCAACCGATGATAGTAACATTTATTTATATAGAACCGTATATCCGGAAATAAAATCTATTCAGAGGCACATATAATTAGCAAGGATAATCATTATTATAATAAAATTCAAAATGAAGAATAACAGGTTTTGTCATTTAATACTTACATCATTGTGTCTTCACGTATTATTGTTTTTCAGCTGATAAGTGAAAACAGATGCGACGTGGACTCGGCTACAAAGTCGGGTCCTAGCAGTCAAGATGGTGACCGTGTGTTGACGATCCCAGCTGACGTGAAGAAGTTGGGAGTTTGCCGTGACGTAGGCGAGACAGTGCTACACCGCGCCGCTAGACTCGGTTACAGAGTACGTATACTCGATGTTCTAAACTGCACCCGAGTCTGCTTTACCGTCACTTCGGTAACACAGCCATCTGCAATTATGGTCATCCTGTAGGGCAGTTACGTAACTGTCAAGTATAGGAAATAATACGGTCATCTCGCTTTTAAGGTCACATTGGTGCAGTCCCGAGTGTGTCCTTATTAATGAGGTTCCCGTGTCCATTCGTATGGGATTCAGTATTTTAAACAAACAAAGTAACACGTTTCACGTGTGTCACCGTGCACGGCTATCGGACATCTCAACATCCACTAAAATAATATAATGCTTTTATTAAGAATAATATACATGACAATGTTATAACAACTCTAAGCAATCTTGTTTATCTTTCCCATACAGGAAATAGCCCTGTGGTGTTGCCAGATGAGATACGTCGATGTGAATACCCCAGACAACGCAGGGTTCACGCCGCTGCACGAGACGTGTATAGGTGGACACGTGGCCATTGCGAAGACCCTTCTGGCGTACGGTGCTGACATCAACGTAGCCTCCCGGTTGAACGGCGTAAGGTACACTACGTCCAGCAATGTGAATCGAATGTTCATCTTTTCACAGCTGTTACATTTGACTTGCTTCAGCAATTTTTTTTTTATTTAAAATAGTGTTGATGCGTGAAAGGGATTCACCCTCTGCCTTCTGTTTGATGTACAGAAATACTCAAGAAATGAAACAAAATACATAAATACATACATAAATGTTTAATTTGGTAACATATATGTTGTAGACAACTGAAATAACCTCATACATTTAAACTTCTGAGATAATCAGGATCCGTCACTTCTATAGCAAAACGCAGCTCTTTTCACAAGGCATTGAACTGCCTAATCCTCCTATTGCTCAGCATGGTAACGGAAGGTGGATATATGTCCACGGTGGGGGACGATATCTAAGGAGGTAAAGAATGTTACACCAGCAGTGATTTCTCGCTCTGGTTGTAGGCCGATCCACGACGCCGTGGAGCACGACCAAGTGGAGATGGTGCGACTGCTACTGTCGTGTGGCGCCGACACGAGTCTCTCCACCTACTCCGGCAGCACGCTCTTCGCCATCGCACACTCGAAGGAGATGAAACAGTTTCTCCACGGTATGTTTGTTATATTAAAAGGAGGCAATCAGTTCCCAGTTCTTCGTTTATTAATTCATATAATGTTCTTAAGACTATACTAACTATATGTTGAAGGTATACTGCCTGCTAAATTGTGTTTAGTAAGCCATAGAAACATTCGCTATTTGGAAGGTCCGACCACGGAGCATGTTCATATAGTAACCAAAACATCCAGTTTCAAAGCAAGCTTTATTGACAATACAGCCGAGTCGGGCTGAGTTAACCGTAATACCATTTGATGTGTACATATATCCCATTTTCCCATCAAAGCAGACTTCCTGTTACAAATAACTACGCTCTCTAATTCCGGTTAGAGGAACTGACTCCCTTTAAAGTGTTCTTGTCCGTTACCTGGAATTGTCGTCCAAGGCAGGTAATAGTATTGGCAGCAAGTTTGCTGAGTCGGTTACGCTTTGTACCAATGGTATTGCGGTCTTGGTCGGTCTTGATTTTGCGAGCCAGCCCAACAACAAAGAGCAGTTCCAGTTTAATTTTGGGTAGCCCCGCCTACATCTACTATAATTGGTGTTTATGTTGTTGTTGAATGTTTCCTATACAATTTGAAAGCCAATGGATGAAACATTGAAATTGTAAAGAAAATGTGTCTGCCTTATTAACACAATTCGGGGTGCAGTATACCTTCACCATAATTATTCTAGTACATTGTATTAAGAAGATTATACGTGTATTTACAATTGGGGAATAGGCAGAGTCGCTTTAACTGTTAACAGTTGTGTGTATATAGTAATTAGTTGGGCCGCCAGACATGATATGCTGGGTGCACTGAATCTACGCATGAAGTGCAACTTTTGTACACACTTATATGTTATACTGTTGGAAGTCGTGCATTCCCTATACCGTAACGCTTTTGTTCAGCCACGTGTGACGGTATAACTATATGCGTTTTGTTTTTTGTTGGATAATTGGTAATAACAGTGTGTGTTTGTCAGTATGTAGTTCTAATGCGTGTGTTATTATATGATATCCAAAGTGCATTGCTTACAATGGATAGGGAAGTTCATACCAGAAATGTTTTTATTGTAGACCGTGTATTTACTGTGTTGCGTTATTGCAGGTTATTTCACGGATCTGAATGGAAGTGGGAAGCAACAATCATCAATACTGACCACGTCGTGGGAATTTGACCGATACAGTTGGACAAAACTAGGTCAGTATACCAGTAATATTACAACGGGGTGCTCGCATAAGTTTCTGGACTTTACTAAGTTATGAGACCACCCGTAAGGGCCGTGAAAACATGTAAAACCAACTGAGGAAAGCCAGTGTAATATACAATCAAACACCCTGTATTTCAGTTACGTTTCAACATTATTTATTGTTTTTAAATTGTAAGCATATCTATTCGATTGTAAAAAATACCATATATAGTACTTCAATTTATTAAAACACGCTTTGCACGGAGCTACGTGGCTTTGCTATATTGTTGGTATTTACATAACATTCTTACATTTTGATTTGTTTTTAATAAGATTGCCATTCATAGCTACGCGCTCCTGATGCCATGGTTAGGAACGTTTGGCTTATCGAGAGTCCTTTATATGTTCATATATATTTTGTTACCCGCCCATATCAATATCTGTCTATTCTATGTTATACACGTTATACACACTGCGTGTATTAACCATATAATTCGATGATTTGTTCTAGTCATTTATCGTCCTCTGTGAGAATACAAACTCTCTCATATCCAACCTTCACAGTTCCTGAGTTATTGCAGCTCTGTGTTCTATGGTCTTACTGCAGTCTTGACGTGAATTCACGTGGATGTTTGTGACCTGTAGCTGACGGAGATGAGCAAGATGACGAAGAAGAAGGAACCGGTTTTGACGTCTTCGACCATCTGCCGTCGGAGGAAACGGAAAGCGCGGGAGATATTCAGCTGGAATTCAGCGACAGACCGCATATACCCACGTATAACATTAGCTTCAGTCGCAAGGAAGGGTGAGGACTGTAATACAACGAGAATATATAATAACTTGCCTTTCTTTACTTATCTTTTTGTTATTTTTAAAACGTACACGACACGACGTTTGTAGATAGTAATTCAAACATATATGATTCCTGGTTAAAAAAAACTGTTGAGAGCGACACATATCTACCAAGACGTAACTTAATCGCTAGAGCTATATGTATGCTGGCGGCGAGCCGTAACAGTAACTAAAGCCGGTTGTTCCATTTGTGTTCGGAATACTAAAGATCACGTTTTGTTTATTATTGAGGCAACGTTTATTACGCAAGTGTTATGATACAGTGACTGATACAGTAATGACATTCGTAATAGCATATAGGACACATAGTTCATCACAATATTATTTGTCTGTGCTAACCATGTTTATTATACGCATTCGTGTTTTATTTGTTCAGATCTCGAAACTATGTTCTACTCCGTGACGTACTGGACCACCTAAACATCAACAGGGCAAGCTTCATGAAAACGGGAGGGGACGAATTTCAACTAAGGAGGTTATCTATGGCAAAATTTCTCTATCTAACGCAGCATTGTCAGAGCCTTGAATTTAGGTACAACGACGACGCAAATTCGCATGTCGAGCTGGTGGAGTGGAATAACGCGTTGCGGGTTAGGCTTGGGGTTGAAGTTGTGACATTCAGGGATGGGGTTGTGTTGGGTGGAAACGGCGGCGAAATCAGTGACGTCGTCCAGGACGATACGTATTGCTCAAGTCGTTCCCTACAGTCGCCGCTGCAGGGAGAAATCCAGGACGATGTCGCTTTGCTGCCGGTACCTATTTGTATAAAACGTGTTCCGGCCGTAACGTCAGTCGCAGCTCCGGTTATAACGTCAGTCGCAGTGGCTTGTGCTAACGAACTTCCTCATTTCCCGGATGAGGTTCCTTACGAATATAACTTTGATGTGTTTGACGAGATGGCGCTGATGCAACAAAGTTACGCCGTCAATACGGACGCGAACGTGACAAGCCAAGCGGTTAGACGCAACAACGTATCGACCGAGCCGGAGGAGACTTTGTCGAACGTGTACGGCCCTGCCACACGCATTCGAATAGAGAACGGGCAGGTGCGCGTCTTGTGCGACAATAACGGGCGTCGTCGGTCGCCGCGGGTCTGCTTGGGTCCTGACATTGCCAGCAGTGATGCTCAGGCGACTGGCGTCGCCGGCTGGGCTTGGCCAAACTCTGTCGCTTGCGCCACTCCGTCTGCGTTGAGTGCATACATGGGTACACGGGTAATCGGTGTTGATACGAGTGGACGCATAGATATGACAACCATAGTGTCGCAGTCTGTTGACATGCACGGCGACTCGGCTCTTCTGGCCGAGAAGTACCCTCATTACACTAGCCAGTCGTTGCCAGAAGCCGACAAACAAAGTCTTGCCTGCTGCGAAACTGACGTCACAAGTGGAGACGACGGAGAGTGCATGTTGAAAATAGCAAATGTTTGCACACTTCGTGGAAGTAAAGCGATGCAAGTATTTGCACCCGACAGCCCAGCATATACCGCGGCTCTACCGCCATGAATACTAAAGCCCGGAATACTCATACGGACATTTAGACTACAACAGTTTGTCGGCCGACTGACTTGCGAAGAAAAAGTCAGTGTTCACGTTTACTTCAAATAAGAATCATGTCTGTTTGTTTTATGACAGAAACATATTATATATTTTGTGTAGCCTATCTGGACTGTAAACCGACTTTTTATGTTCACTCGTCGTCGCATGTTCGTAGTTTAAAAAGCATTTACGTGCCAGATAGTTTATGTCCCTCGCATTTTACTGTGTTCTATATTGATATATTTAGTTTTCATGTAACAATATGTTTGTTTTATGTCAGTGTTTAGTTTTCTCTACGCAGTAACGTACCGGGCACATGTTTGTCACATTCAAATTTCAGTCAAAACTCATTACCTGATTACGCAGATTGTCTAATTACCGGTTTTCTTGAAATATCGGTTTTAATTAATTTATATATTTTTTTGTGTTTCCCATTTCTGCATTTATTTTTCAAATCGGAGCAGCTTTGTTTTAAGTGTTGCTTCAGGTCCTGTGATAGTTCTAACAATAATACACGTGATATTCACACGTATTGTATTTGCGTGTATATATAACGAGCAAAGAATACAACGTACTGTAATATCCGCTGAGTGTATGTACTAATAATAGTTACACTTGATGTAGATTGTCGAATGATGAGATACTTTGTTTGGGTAGCACCATTTGTCGATACATCAGTTATTGCACAAGGATGGTCTGTGTATATGCATTATTTTTGCTGATTATTTAATATATAAGTAATCATACTGTGATAGAACTAGCCCTATCACTTTTGTGAAATCTGCATTATTTAATTAAACGTAATATCATAATTATGATCTTCTTGTTCCCCTTTCACTGTTGCAGTTTTACTTATTTAGTGACATATATCAAAACTCGTCGACCATAGCAGTGCCAAACAACGCTGCATCATTTGTAATAAACTGCTTTAAACATATATTATGGTACCGCGTATAAATTGTGGTTTCGGACTGCTTTTCCTGGGAATTCGCAACATAATTGCATTAGTACTACGTGTATTACATTAGTAAAAACCCTCCACATTAGATACCCATGAGTTCCACCTCGAAATAATAGTAATAATTAATATCCAAAGAGCTCACATGCAGCGTATTGGATAGAACATCTGATGCTCAATTAGGCGAGCGGCAAATCCCCCAGTGTTTTATTTTAGGGGTTTAAATGCCCCCCCCCCCTCTACACACACCCAAATGTTATATCATTTGAAAGCCCTACATCTCGCCGCCTTACTAGACTTAACTAGAAAATGGCCATGTCAAATATTTTCGGAAAGTTTGTTATCTACACATCAAAACAGTGTACGGTGTGAAGTTTTACCTGAAATGGTAAGTGTGGAGCTAAGGTCAAACAAGGTGACTGTGAAATGATGAGTATTCCATTTTAGTCGTTTGGGCCGAAGGTCCAAAGGACTTATGCTATCACTCTGCGTCCGCCGTCTGCCGTTAGCTGCCATATCTCGGAAACCGTTCAGCAACTTGTTCTCTAATTTTGCATAGACATATCTTAAGGTACTGCCACTATGCACACTAAATCTGTATTTGATTGAATCATTCTACCCCTCCCCATGGCCCCCCAAACTGGTAAATTTTCACATTTTGTAAACAAAATCAAAACCTCTTCAGTAACGTTTTCTCTGATTTTGCATAGACATTTCATGTGGTAGTGCCACTATACACAAGAAATCTGTATTTGATTGAATCATTCTCAGGGCCCCCCAAAATGAGATGTTATGTAGTGTAGTGTGTTTGTCACGCATTGGATTGGTTGCTAAAAGACAGTGTCCTTACGAGACTGCAACCCTGGTAGACATTACACAGGCTGCAAGGCATTGGCCAGATTAGTGATTTGTCATTGAAGGGCACTGGATTCTGTCTTAAGGGCTGATGTGCTGTAGTAAACAGGCAGTTGCCAAAATTAAATAGCCCTGTGAACTAGTACCACTATGTTGAGTAGTGCCTTCATTGTTATTGTATGATACAGTGTTACTGTGTTGCACGTGACTACGTAACACTAATATAAATTAATATTTTGTTATACCATGTTGAATTTTGTTGTCATGTGAATAATGACTTTCGACTTTAAAATGGACTTTTCTCTAAAACAAATTCTTGACGGGTGCCCTGTTTAAATTCTTGTAACTTTGGTTATAGTGCGAATATTTCAGTAACTTTTTCTCTGATTTTGCAGACATTTCATGTCGTACTGCCACTATACACAATAAATCTGTATTTGATTGAATAATTCTGACCACCCACCAGGTCCCCCCAAACCCCAAAGGACTTCAGGGCCTCTTGGCCCATTTTTTTGGCAATACCGCGAAAGTCACACAGTAACAATGACTCTGTAACTGCTTTGTTTATATGTCCGTGTCACATATTGTTTGAAAGAACAATTTCTCCCCGTTAAAATGGGATATGACGTGGAGCTACCAACTGATGGAGTATGTGTGGAGTGACGATCAAACAGTCACCGTCAAGTGGTAAATGTTCGAGATTGCGCATTCCCGCAAACGTTGTACAATATCAATGGTTGCATATATCTACGTTACCTATTTACTCAAGGCCCTGTCATGTATCATTGGAAAGACTTCTGTCTCCCTGTACATATGGGATACGACGTAGAGCTATCGGGTGGTCCAGTAGGTGTGGAGTGAAAGTTAAACAAGGTCACCATCAAACGATGAATGTTCAAAACTGCGTCATTCCGCAAAAGTTCTACAATCACAATGGTTATCTAACTACTTTGTTTATCCACACTAGGCCATATTACACACCGTTAGAAAGCGTATTGTACCCCCGTCGAAATGAGGTATGGCATGGAGTTGTAAAGTGATGCTCTAACTGTGTAGCGAATGTTGAACTATGTAACCATCAAAAGATGAATTTTCGAAATTGTGCCTTTCCGCAGATAGAATGTAAGCCAACATGTGATGTTGTACTTTTAATTGCATTTTTAATAGCAGGATTTCATTCTAAATACATCACTCAAAGGATAAGAAAATGTGTGGATGTCACCCTCGATTTTGAAGGTTATTTGCACTTGCACTGTATGCCTTTATGTAAGCACTGGCTGCCACATCTAAATGACACTAGTTTCTATTTTATAGTATTGGTTTTTAATTTCGTTGTTTGAAACTGTATTTTACACCCTAATGTATTTATTTTTTATCTTAGCTTATTTAATTAATTTATATTTTAGCATTTAGTCAACACGCCATTTTATTCTGTGAAGCTCTTTGATTGGTATTACTTACTTAAAAAGCGCTGTATTAAGAAACGGAATTATTGTTATTATTATTTGAAGGTCACGAACTCAAACTTGTGTCAACATATTTTTATTAATTAATTGACATGCTCTTGTGCACAGCGTTGCACAAACCAAATATTGTATTATTTGTACATGCATTGCATGTCTTATCAGGTGTTGAACTTTGATTTTACTCATACATATATTGAATAATTTACCATATAACGTAATTTTCTCGATATATGTATATCGGGTACACCAATGTTGTTTACACACTCACTTATTTTATATAAACCAGTTTCATATTCCTATTGATATAATATACATATTATTATTAATACACATGTATTTGGTTATTAACATCACGTGGCTATTAAGAAGACGTGGAAATAAAAGAATTTGGCCAAAATATAGTTAGGATGTTGAAGAAGAGAGATGACAATCACAGATTAGAACGCTGCAACGCAGTCGGTCAACCGTCATATTTTCACAGTTCACACATAACTTAACAATTCAACATCCCGTGGAGGAATCCAAACTTCAGGATGTTGTTGACATACGTGAAAATTATGGAGATCATGCCGGACATCATTAGGGTTGAGAAGATTGGCAACTATATAAAATCTTTCGCTGCAATTATACGTTGGCTAACCATCTACGATCACACAAAATATGCCCGTCCGAGGGAGAACGGCCTATCTGGCAGACGTGAAACACCCAGAGAAGATAGCACCAAAGGTTCTTGCAGTATTCATTAAAGGAAGCTTTGTTGTGAAGAGAACCAACAGTCGCTTCAACCGAGTCCCTGCTGATCAGGCAACTGAATCAGTTACTAGCACATGCAGGATGCAGAATAGCGTTGTCGGCATGTACAATATGAAGTTCTAGAGTGGGAGTAACATCGTCTCACCCAAAGAGTTGGATCCTGGCTGGATCGATGGTTTTTTTGTGCAAAATCGACTTCTTCACATCACCACTAACGGCTGATGTTGAATTATAACCTGTTATTGTATGGAAGCTGAGCAGGTTATCTTTCGCAGGTTGTGTGAGTCTTTCGGATTATGTTTCTGGATGTTCCAAGTGTGTGCGAAGTCCAGCCGTCAATACATTGGTCAGCTCTGCCTTTGATGTTGAGTTCATGTCACCTCAAAGTGTGGCCCTGGACAGGGGAACTAAGGATAACTCATATTCAGGGTATTCACCATTTCCACTATTCGTCCCGTGGTGACGCCATTGTATATGTATATTCACACTGGCAAAATGTCCACACATCACGCCAGTGGGCATGCTGAAGGCAGAGATTTGCAGTCTTTTGTTGTGGTTGGGAAGAAACTATTTCCAAATATTTTTGTTGAGTGCCTGATTTGCTGGAACTAATTATCATGTTTCCGTGAACATCTAGTATAGTGTTTGATATATTGTTCAAGTGGGATATCTATATGGTTGTGTTCCATCTTATATAATATGCTGTCTTTTGATTTTCCTTCTTGTTTGGAGGGTGTCCCACTGGAGGTCTTTAAGGAGCTGTGTTATCGTTCCTAGCTCTCTAGAGTAGCTATTGCTTCAACAGCTTTCGGTCAACTTTGGTAGTGTTCTGTACATTTTGTGTGGTGTAATTTATTGCTAAGGTTTATGAGCGTTGTTTCCTCGGTGCGTCATGAAACCTTGTAGTTTCTTCAACTAGTCGTTGTTTCATGGTGGTGATAACATACTATGTTTCTCGGTCTTTAGCTGATAGATGACTATTGGCCACGTCAATTGGAGCAGAGACTTTGATTATTGTCATAAGTACTAAAGGTATGTCGTTGCTCTGTGGGTCAGCCCGGTTTCTGCTATAAACTCTTGAATGGAGTCAGCGACGACATTGCTGACATGTACACGCTTGGCAGGAAAGCACAGTTGACAGCGAACAAAAACAGTGGTTTAAAGGCTCTTCCATGTTGAAGAGAGATGATCTTGAGTACTGTGGGATTCGTAATCGTTCTGACCATGTGATGCAAAACATATATCTGGCTTGATCGTCCCTCGTAACGCCGATGATTCCATTATGCAACTTCTATAATGTATACACCTAGTTTTGTTTCTATACCCTTAGATGGTCATTCATGACAAAATGGCAGCGACAGCGTCTATTTGCCATCCCCGTGTGCTTCTTGCTAAATTCCCGATAGTGAACAGTCTCGTTCCTTAGAGGTGGCCCATTGCGTTATGGCGTTCTTTTATGCGATTTCCACCTCTCTTCCAGAACAACTCAGTCACATTTTGGGCAAGTTCTTTGTCTTTCACATCATGACTAAAGACGAGATGTAGTGTGTGTGTGTGTGTGTGTGTGTGTGTGTGTGTGTGTGTGTGTGTGTGTGTGTGTGTGTGTGTGTCCGTGGTGTCCGCGGTGTGTGTGTATCTGTGTGTGTATTATGTATCTAAGTCTTTAAAAAACTGCTGATATTGAAAGATTGGATGTGCAAACAACATTGATATACTGTACATTTCGAGAAAGTCACATATTTATGTAGCAGTATATACTTATTCCTTCCATACATGTGTATATAAATTAAAAGTTCAACACTAAGTAACACAGACATTACATCTGCAAATCATCACAGGTTCAATACAAAAATGTGCTCAAGTAGATGTCAATTCATCAAACACCCCGACATTTTGATACCAGTCGACTTTGTTACCTCCAAAATATACCGGATTTCTCAATGTATGGTCAAATATAAATATTAAATACATTGTGTGGACCTTGTTAAATTTTCTTTTCAAATACATACATAGCACCAATTTACAATTCCATGCCATACCTCATTTTAACAGGATACATTGCACTTTCTAATGATATATAACGCGGCCTAGAGTAGGTAGAAACTAGATACACAACCATTGTAATTGTAGAACATTTGCGGAGTGGCGTAGTTTTGAACATCTATCGTTTGATGGTGATCTTGTTTAACCTTCACTCCACACCTACTGTACCAACGATAGCTCCCGGTCGCATCCCAATGTTTTATATGGAGACAGTAAGCTTTCCGAAGGTATATGACATGGCCTTGAGTAAATAGGTAACGTAGATATATGCAACCATTGATATTGTATAACGTTTGCGGGAATGCGCAATCTCGAACGTTTACCACTTGACGGTGACTCTGTTTGATCGTCGCCCCACACATACTCCATCAGCTGGCAGCTCCACGTCACATCTCATTTAACGGGGAGAAATTGTTTTTTCCAACAACTTATAAATGAAGTAGTTACAGAGCCATTGTAACTTTATGACTTTCGCGGTATTGCAAACAAATCGAATACTTATCATTTCACAGTGACCTTGATTGACCTTAGCGCCACACTTACCATATCAGGTAACAGCTCCACATCGTATATGATTTTGACGCAGAGACAATAGGCTTTCCAAAAATATATGACATGGACAATTTGTAGTTAAACGTAGTAGATATACAACCATTGTAATGTTAAGACGTTTGCGGAAGCGCACAATTTAGACAATTTATCGTTTGACGGTGACCTTGGATTGACGCTTACTGCACCATTTGGCAGCTCTACGACAAGCCTAGTTAGGACGGAGAGATGTAGTGCTTTCAAATGATATAATAATTTGGGTGTGTGTAGGGGGGGGGCATTTAAGTCGGTTCGTTATGTGATTCTACCGCTCGCCTAAATGGAGAGGACTAGCGTTCGTTTCCTCTTGCTATCGTTTCACAGCTTTAACGAGGTTGTTCACCTCACTTTGGTCCAATTCGTTCAGCTGATTATACACTATGATTGAATTGTGTGAACGAATAATTTTCGCGTATAATTGTAGCTTAGCTGAATATGTCCAGCTAACTTTTGTTGACATTGGAATAAACAGATCTCACAAAAGTTAGATGTAAAGCACTTTGGGCTGTCCTTAAAGGGGAATGAAGTGCTTGAACATCCACAGCCCAAACATAAGAACATACCATTTACAGTACATGTCACCATGATATGACAAGTACAGCGCCACGGTATATTTTAAATAATTTTTCAAACGTAGCTATTATCGGCACAGGGCGCCGCCATCATGCTCCAGGGGCGTGTGGTTGTACATCCGGTTTGATCGGCGAGATGTCTCCCAAAGCTGTATATACAGCAATTCGATAGGCGACGCAGCATAGCTCTCAAACCGACGAAACGCATACAAACACATAAAAACAGAACAATTTAATGCACTGCGTGGCTACTGGATATACTATAAATGTTAGTAAGCAACTTTTCACATACTTCCACAGAAGGGTTCCAAAAAAAAAAAGTTATAGATGATGAATTTGACGTGTTCGCCGGCGGCAAGATTGGCAAAAGTCTGCGGTGGTCACTTTCGAACGCCCATTGCAAGCCTAAATACGAAAGTGACGAGATTAAACCACATTGGACGTGAAAACATAATTCTTTGTTAAAGCCACAGGTCCATCTTTGGTCGATTTGTTTACATATAACTATGCACCGATGAAGTAAATGTCAGCGAAATCGACCTGGAAACTCGACATTATTGCCTTATTTGGAGCGTAAAGCGGCGCGTAGGAAATGACAAGCCGAAACCAGCGCTTGTTGTTGCCAAGGTGACTCCGCACTCACGAGTTCCGTCAGGTATCATTACGACTACAATATAATCCCACAGTTCTATTTCAAAGTCTGCATATATACAAATATGACCTATGCGAAATTGAAATGTAATACGAAATGTTAATGTAATAAAGTACAAATACGAGTGAATACTATGATATAATTGCTTGTAATCCGCCGATTTAGTTTACAGCAAATCGTGCCGGCGTGTTGCTACGTCCGAACACCACAACGTCTACGAGTCTATGTTATCGACTTAGTTGCTGGTGGGGGAAATAACCTTCAAAATAATTATAAAAATAAATGCCAGCTACCGCAGCCAGTATAACGTTTTGCGAAATAATGTCGTGTTGTATTAGTCAACATTAGTCACAGTCCGGACCAAGCCCTGTCAATCATGTATTGTAGGCATTGCCATTGGAATGTATTAAGTTAAAAGAAATAGTTAAATACACATATTATTGAAGTTGGACTGCTCAAATACTATACATGTACAATGTAACCGCATTTAAATAAATGACATTACAAGTATTTAAATCCTAAAAAATACTTGTTTTACGATACAGTCAATAGCATACAACAAAAACTATAGTCATATCTGATATAATTAGTTATTGGCGTAGTAAGTAGGTTCACATCAGTCAAGTAAAGTAGGCCTAATAATAATTTATGTGTCTCAAATATTGGCTTGTAACAATGGACCCCGAATTGATGCTCCAGTTTTGAGGCGACAATTTAGCAAGCATGCTATCATACCAAGTGTTTTCCTAATATAGATTGCATGACTGCAAACACCAATGTATGCTTTTAATAACAAGGACATTGTATATAATTTATTGACTTTTGAATGTAAGCCTAACAAGAAAAAAAGGAAATAACGTCACAGGAAAAAGCCACAAAGATTAATCAATATATATTTTTTATTTACAAAGCTCAAATGTTAAACACATTTGAGTGCACATCCATTTTAATCATAAAAATTAAAGATAACACATATATCCATTAAAAAGAAAACGTTGAAAAAGTCACTTATAAATCGCACTTGTGCTCCAATTTTAATGAATATTTGCAAGATTGTGTCATTTTGTTCATAATATATGACGGAAGCATCCAAACAACCATAGGGCCTAATACTGAGCACAAGCTTCGAAGGATCCAGCGAAGAATTTAGCACGCGAGATGACATCGTGCCTCATGGTAGTACAAATGTCACTTGTAGTGCTGCCACGAGATCGACTCGTAGTGTCGAAACATGGAAGCCAGTGGTCGTGTCGCCAGTGCGACACTTTGTCGATGCAGTAGTTAATACAGACAATACTGTTGTTCCATTGAACATTCACCATGACCATAAGTTGCCATCGCAGTCCAGCACGCCTTCTCCGACTGACCATGGCAGTTCTATCACTGTAGACGACCCTTCGGATGTCCCAGTCTCACTATCGCCATCTTCAGACGATTCTGTCTGCAACAGTGAGAAGAGAAACATTGAAGCGAGTGATGCAGAATATGTTGTAGCAGGTGACAGCGATATCACTGATGATGACTCAAGCGGTTCTTACACTAATGGGAAAGAGAGAAAGTGTGTCAGTTGTGAAAAAAACATCATTTCAGTTTTCTGCACCTGCTAAAACACCAAACTGCAATAAACCACTTGTATCAAAGTCTAGCATCACAGTGACTGGATTTGCAGTGGTTGTGACCACAGAATGTGTTGATGGCCACTCGTTCATGTGGCACTCGCAACCCAAGATTGGTAACATTTATAAGAGTAACTTGTTGACACCAAGCGTCCTCTTCCTGGCTGGACATTCATTCACTGTGTACAATTTGGTCAACCTACTGAACCTATGCACCTTGTCACCCCGCCAGTGCTACAACATACAGCGGGCATACATACTGCCAGAGATAGAGGACATGTGGACATGCCATTCAGAGGCCACCATGTCAGCTCTGGCCGGACAGGGCGTTTTCGCATCAGGCGATGCAAGATATGACAATCCAGGACACAATGCTACATTTGGCATTTACTTCACCATGGACACTGACAGCCAACTGATCATTGCTCAAGAAACTGCTCAAGTCACAGAGGTCAAGAACAGTTACTGGATGGAAGTGGAAGGCCTGAAACGCTGCTTAGACATCCTGATTGACCATGGGGTGAAGATCATCACACTTGCCACTGACAGACATCCCAGCATTAGAAAGACTTTGTTAGAGGACTACCAAGAAATAAAGGTTGTTGTCTGCCAAGAAAGTTGAGGTTGTCCCTTCGACAGGCAGAATTGCCAACCACCTGTGGTATTGCGCATCAGCTTGTGGTGGTGACCCCAACTTGATGAAGGAGATGTGGATCTCGCTCCTCCATCACATCAGGAATTCCCATTCATAGACAGCAGGCACAGAGTTGTACCGGAAGTGCAGTCATGCAATGTATAAACAACAAGAAGTGAAAACAACACTGTGACTCACTGAAGGTACAGAAGCCTTCACTGTCCAGAAGGTTATATTGGATTGTCGCCTACTGTTCGATATAGAGAGCGTTACGAATTGTTATTATTACATTGACCACAACACAAATAGACAGGTAAGGTTTGTGATATTAATAGTGTTAACATTTGATGTTACAAAATAATGTATCAGTTGCTTGACAAAGCTGCACACTTTAGAAATCCAGCATTGCATTAGGAAATAAACTGAAATGACCGAAAATCCCTGCCTGTACTCAATAGCAAAACAATGTTAGGAATACAGTTTCAAAAATACAATCTCACTGCACAAGAGAAAACATGCAAACAACAGATAAAATAATTATAATTGAGGACATTTGTTTACTGTTACTTGAATTGTTTAATTATATATAAATGGAATTGGAATGGTATGCTTCGGAATTGCTTATTGAAATATAAACTTATCCATATATAATATAATAAATATATAAACATCATTATATATAAATTATATATATATTATATGATTCAATAATAAATATTTGAATGTATTATGGAATTGGAATTCATTGGAAGTTGAAACTGAAAAGGATGGTAGAATTCGGAACCGTTTAAAAAATGACATTAGCCGTTTGATTTCAAGGGAGAGAGCATACACGCAAGATGTTTGGTTTACTTTGTGCATGTTACAGCTATAGCCAGTTATTCTTCAGACATTTCTATTGTTATACTTATTTTATATTTATCATTTGTCCAATCAGCGGGAAATTATGAAAACAGCAGACAAAAAGCTACGGTATCAGCTGCAGTATTCAAAGTCTGCTGGGTATGAAGTGAAGAAAGTGATGGCGTCAAAGGACTACAGCTTCCGAGGAGAAATTTTAGAGGGCATTGCAGCTAGATGCACGAGTGGCCCAAAGCTGCGACATTGAGTAAGGAGGTAACTCTAGCAGCGCATGCTGGCATCGAAAAACCAGCCAAAGAGGAGGCTGTGGCAAAGCAAAGAACCCGCTTTACGGAAAACTAGTTGTATCCATATCAATTTGGTTTAGTGCCACCAAATTGATACGCCATCCAATTTCAAATGACAATAGATTTCTATGCTTAAACAACATTGTTTGAACATCACTGGCAGAAATAGAGAAAGTGTTAGGCAAAGTGGATTCTCAATACTGTATAGGGCTTCCTAATGTAAGGAACATCCACTTGAAAGCTTGTATCCTAGTTGTGGTATGCAATGTGTTTTATTAGACACTATTCGAGGTAGGGAACTTTGGGTATATGTAATTTACTGGAATAGTTTAACGAAGTCCAAACATGTTACTTATAGTGAGTTTATTTCAACAGTCCACCATTTCTCAAACATCACACTGAACTGTACATGTATTTGTTCATATGACTCACTGTACACGTTTAATGTGGCTTCTAAGACGTGTGTCACAAAAAATGATAAGGGCCATTGCCATTAAAACTGGACTGTTACCATCAAGTTTAGTAAAACTAAAGTGCCATCTTACAACAAAATATTAAAAAAAAATAATAATTTGTACGTTTAGCCAGTATTATTAAAGTGTACTACAAACTAATGAAGCAGCAAATGATTCAGCTAGAAGATTTTTTATATATATATATATATTCATACTTCATTGTTAGTATTATATTTGACATTATCACAAAATAACATCGCAAAAATTACTTAATAATAATAAGAACACTTATATAGTGCCATAAATCTAGATAAATCCATTTGGAGGATTTTGAAACTAGTACTACAAGTTTTGAATCTGTATCTTGAATAATAAGTACTTGTTTTCTTGACAGATACCCCTAGTGTTGAAACCCACAAATGTGTAAAACTGGAACTGTAATGGAATATTTTTTTATGTATTAATTTTGTTGGTCACAATATTTGATCATGATGATGGCCCATATCATCAATAAACGTGTTACTTATTGATGTACTAAATGTGCACAGGACTGACACAGACCCAAATTGTAATACAGTTAGATTAAAATATGTCAGTGTAAAGTGAATCAACTGAAAGAAACATTGAAAACTGTTGTGTGAATTTGACTAATGTATTGGCACAGTCTGCCATGTAGTTTTATTTATTTGTGAATTGTTTCTCCATATGAATAAACTGTTGATATATTTCATGTTGGCTTCAGTATTACAAATCAAATTATGAAAGGAGACATGCAAGACACTACAGATCACATTGTTGTTGCAAAAAATGGGATAAGAAGGCACCGAGTAATTCATTCTACCTTTTTGTCAATTTAATCTTTGTTGTTCAGGGATTTTGTTTTCAATGTACACTCACCTGTATAGTGCAATGTCAATAGCTGAAATTTTCATAAACCCCATTCGCTTCTGGATAGAGCACAGGCTGGTATAACATGTCTGTTGCCTTTTCCAAATCTCCCCTTGACCACAACGTGAAGTGACAATATGCGGTTAATCGAATCAATCGATACGTTCTGAAAGTTAATTTATTTGCATTAGTTGATAAAACAGCCGTTATCTTCTAATTATTATTATTATTATACTGGCAAAACTGTGTGTTTTATCAATATCACATCATGAATTCAGTGAATTGGTTCATTTGTTTGTGAAGGGCTGTAATAATTATGATTGTAAGACTACATTTCATGGTGTGGTCTTGATAACACACACACATAATATAATATTTTTATTATATTAAAAACTCCACTTAAAATATTTTTGTATCAATAATACATTGCACAATGTCCTGATTATACATCTATTAGTGCATGGTAGTGTACAATTTGTCTACATTTTTATATAAATTAAGCAAGTTGCTTGAACACTTTTAAATAGGGAATTAAACAACTGTATAAAAAAGATGCACACGTCCTGTCAAGAATAAAAGTATGTTTATTAAGAAAATGCTCAAAAATGGTTTGATGAAAAACATAGACATAGTATTTTACGAAGATAGAATGAACCTGAACATTTGAGGTGGGAACAAGTATAATTGCTCTATTTAAGTTTGAAATAGTTATTGCTAGAATAATTATTCGATACCTGTTGAACAAGTTAGGTTCTTAGTTCTTAGGTATTGCTTCTTCACGCAGCCCCTTCTGGAGCTAACCTAGGAGATGTGCAGTGCGCATCGCAAAGGGTGCGTGAAATGATGAACTACATAGTACTTACCTACAAGATATTGGTCGAATCAACGAATCTGCACTCAAATCATACAACGACAACAGACCGACTTACTATGGAACGATATTAGGGCCATAATTTCACAATGCTACATTGTTGATTTCTGACTTTCGATTATCCATTTACGCCGAGATTGTCGAATTCTGACTTTCGATTATCCCTTTACGCTGTCATTTTGCAAGATTTTTGTCAAATAATTCACTAGAATGGCGTTTGGTCAAATATTTCTCCAAAAGATTTTCTCCAAAAAATTTTCTCCAAAATATTTTCTCGAAACGAAGTTCTCCAAACGATTATCTGGCTCAAATTGGACTCAGTGACCTAAGCTAAGATGTGCTGCCCCCTAGCGAACTACACCAACTTGCAAATACTGAAGTATCCCTTGCAAGTCAGGCCAAAGCAATTATATAATTGCTTTGGTCAGGCCTTGCTGTCAGTCACCAACGTCACGTCGTAGTGTACAGAATACTTATATCAAGCATTTTTCACCCACGTTATGACCTGTTTTATTAATGTTGGAGTTTAAAAGAACTCAAAGATGAACGGAAGAAACGAAGTGCCAAGCAGTCTGCCAGAAAACGCGAATTGATTGTCAGGTAGGTTGGTACAGTGTGTGAGCGATAATTCATGATGTTTCGAAAACTGTCAATACTAATATTTATTCGTACTATAACGTGTACAATTAATTGAATATTATTAACGAAGTGGTTGCGTAGCCGAGCATCGGAACCGTGTGCCTCAGCGTTAAAGATCCGAGCATTGAACGGGCATGCGCCAGTCATCACGTGTTTGCTCTCGCTTCCCCTAAATATGGCAATTGAGCATGGCGTAGTTTTATTTGGGATCAACGTTGGCGATACGGAACATCCTTTGAAAATCACATTTTATAAACTAATTATGACCAATAATATATTAAGTTGTGCAATTAATTAGTTTCAACTCCATATAAATTTTCGTTCACACAATATGTAATTCTAAGATCCAAATTAAAATTACGTATGCATGTCATGTTTATTTTTTGCAAAAGCGTAATTTATCAAATAACATCAAATGCCAAAGTGACATATACGGAAGCAAGTATACTCAAATAAGTATATATTGACATTATTGTTTAGGTTGTACATACACCTTAAACATGGTTGTGTAACTCAGAATGCAACTTTAATCTATGACGAGTAGTTTTTAACATATCACTGATAATTAAAATATAACATTTCAAATGGAGCCTGTGACCTTAAGCCAGTGGCGTTTTAAAGGTTGAATTAATATTTTCATTTGATATTTTATAATTATTTTATTGTTAATTAAGATAGCCTAAAGTAAATATTAGATAGTCCTATTACTATTTATATGTAATGTATTTACATATATTTAAACTGGCTAATGGGTTTATAGTCAGTACTTAGACACTGATGCTATTATGCAACTGTGATTGTATTTATAGCATTACTTGACATGTTCTTTCACACATCTGTATGTATTATTTCAATAAAATCGTCTTCTGGTGTTTCTACTCTGCTGATGTCATAATTCATCATAACTAGTATATCATTGTATGTAGAACACATAACAGAGGCGTACCCAGGATAGATATATTTGTGGGTTCCCAAATGGGTATCACAGTAACGGTGGATGTTGCATGCCATCATTCACTGTACACTGCCGTATAGTGTGGGATTTCTTGTGGGGTTTCTGGGCAACGAGAAAACTCCCCTGGGCACGCACCCGCATAATAACATGAACAATAATAATAATGACTTCTTTATTTACATACATACATATTTTACAAAATTACTCAAAGCAGTGTAGTCTAATTACAGCATATACATGCACATAATTGCCAACAAAATATCAACGGAATAAAACTATGGTATCATAATTACACGAAAAGCATAAGTATTGACAAGGACATACAGAACTATTTTAATGTAGGCCCTATATGTGTGGGCAATAGTAGTTTTGTAAAATATGTATGTATGTAAATAAAGAAGTCATTATTATTATTGTTCATGTTATTATGCGGGTGCGTGCCTAGGGGAGTTTTCTCGTTGCAGTGTACAGTGAATGATGGCAGGCAACAACCACCGTTACTGTGATACCCATTTGGGAACCCACAAATATATCAATCCTGGGTACGCCTCTATTATGTGTTCTTCATATAATGATATACTAGTTATGATGAGTTATGACAACAGCAGAGTAGAAACACCAGAAGAAGATTTTATTGAAATAGTGCATACAGATATGTGAAAGAACATGTCAAGTAATGCTATAAATACAATCACATTTGCAGAATAGCATCAGTGTCTAAGTACTGACACTATAAACATATTAGCCAGTTTAAATATATGTAAATACATTACATATAAATAGTAATTGGACTATCTAATATTTACTTTAGGCTATCTTAATTAACAATAAAATAATTCAAAAATATCAAATGAAAATATTAATTCAACCTTTAAAACGCCACTGGCTTAAGGTCACAGGCTCCATTTGAAATGTTATATTTTAATTATCAGTCATATGTTAAAAACTACTCGTCATAGATTAAAGTTGCATTCTGAGTTACACAACCATGTTTAAGGTGTATATATACAACCTAAACAATAATGTAAATATATACTTATTTGAGTATACTTGCTACCGTATATGTCACTTTAGCATTTGATGTTATTTGATAAATTACGCTTTTGCAAAAAATAAACATGACATGCATACGTAATTTTAATTTGGATCTTAGAATTACATATTGTGTGAACACAAATTTATATGGAGTTGATGAAAATTATGTATTGTATGGGGCATGACGATTCACTGGAAATTTGTATTTAAAAGATGAACGTTGTCAGAATACAACTTTAATCTAATGTTCAATACATTCTGTCTATATCAAAAGAAGTTCAAAATGACTTAATAATCATGGCATGGTTTTAAAATGTCAAATAGCATTCAATATTATAAAAAATACTTTTTAGTCAGCCAAACTAATTAATTGCACAACTTAATACATTATTGGTCATAATTAGTTTATAAAATGTGATTTTCAAAGGATGTTCCGTATCGCCAACGTTGATCCCAAATAAAACTACGCTATGCTCTATTGCCATATTTAGCGGAAGCGAGAGCAAACACGTGATGACAGGCGCATGCCCGTTCAATGCTCGGATCTTTAACGCTGAGGCACACGGTTCCGATGCTCGGCTATATCGTTAATAATATTCAATTAATTGTACACGTTATAGTACGAATAAATATTAGTATTGACAGTTTTCGAAACATCATGAATTATCGCTCACAAACAGTACCAACCTACCTGACAATCAATTCGCGTTTTCTGGCAGTCTGCTTCAGTGCTTGGCACTTCGTTTCTTCCATTCATCTTTGAGTTCTTTTAAACTCCAACATTGATATAACAGGTCATAATGTGGGTGAAAAATGCTTGATATAAGTATTCTGTACACTACGACGTGACGTTGGTGACTGACAGCAAGGCCTGACCAAAGCAATTATATAATTGCTTTGGCCTGACTTGCAAGGGATACTTCAGTATTTGCAAGTCGGTGTAGTTCGCTAGGGGGCAGCACATCTTAGCTTAGCTTAGGTCACTGAGTCCAATTTGTGCCAGATAATCGTTTGGAGAACTTCGTTTGGAGAACTTCGTTTCGAGAAAATATTTTGGAGAACATTTTTTGGAGAAAATCTTTTGGAGAGAGAAATATTTGACCAAACGCCATTCTAGTGAATTATTTGACAAAAATCTTGCACAATGACAGCGTAAAGGGATAATCGAAAGTCATAATTCGACAATCTCGGCGTAAAAGGATAATCGAAAGTCAGAAATCAACAATGTAGCATTGTGGAATTATGGCCCTAATATCGTTCCATAAAAAACAGCCTGTTGAATAAGTTCGCCATCACAGCAAAGTCGAAACGATGAAGATTGAGCGCGCTCACCGAACGGGCGCTGCGAGAATGGTGAACGGGGCGAAGAAGCCACGATCCGTGGTAGTGAAATTTTCTGACTGTTGTGTATGTGGTATGCTATCTTGAACGCCTACACATATTTCCAGTACCATAGACCTACCTATAACCAAACATGTATCACGACTACGTGAATTTGTATAACATGACTCGTGTAATTTATATTTCAATGCATTTATTATTGAATCGGTTATGCTGTGAGTCGGACTCCAGTGTGACTAACATGCCTAGACACCTTTTTGTTGTTTTCCTTACTTGTTCTTTTCCTTATTATCCTTCTTACCCTTCACTTGTGTTTAATAAAAGTAACGTTTAATTGTAATTTGCTTGTTAATGTCATCGTTACAAAACTATGTTAAAAAGACGTGGTGTTTAATTATAGAAATTATTCAGAAAAGTCAAAAGAAAGAACAATTTCCAGATTTGTTTAAAGTCGATGGGGAAATGATTAGCATTATTACAAACAGATTTAACACGTTTTTTTACTAATGCTGGTCCTACTTTAGCTCGAAAACAACTACTAGTGCAGGTAAATCATACAAAGATTACCTGAAAAAAACTGATATTTCACACCTTCAGTTTAACCAAATTGACATGGAAACTACTGTTAATATAATTGATCGTTTACCTCAAAAATCAAGTTGTAGAAAAGACGGTATTTCAACACAATTATAACAATTTATTTAAAAAATATATCGGCAATGCAGTCACTCTAGTTATTAATCAATCAATAATAACTGGTATATTTCCAGACAAATTAAAAATGGAAAACGTCATACCCCTTTTTAAAAAAGGTGATGTTTAACAATTATCGTCCTATTTCTATCCTGCCAGTGATTTCAAAAAATTTATAAAATCCATGATTACTTCCTTTCTAAAGCTTTATACTACAATAGCCAATATGGATTTAGAAAGAAACATTCTACTGAGCTTGCTACACTCGAAGTCATAGACAGAATTGTACAAGAACTTAATAAATCGGTTACTCCAATAAATATATACCTTGATTTATTAAAAGCATTTGACACAATTAATCACAATATATTGGTACACAAGTTAAATTACTATGGATTAAATGACAAGGCTCTGGATCTCTGTAAGAGTTATTTACAACATCGTAAGCAGTACGTATAAATACAAAATGTTAAGTCTAAGGAAATAGTCATCAACACTGATGTCCCTCAAGGTTCAATTTTAGGGCCACTCTTATTTATTATATATATAAATGACATAACACGTTCTAGTGACCTTTTCAAATTCATAACGTATGCTGACGACACCACCTTTACTAGTACACTAAATACATTTAACGATTCAGAAGGCCAAATTCGAAATGAAAAAATATTAACAAAGAACTAACAAAGATTAGCAACTGGTTGAAAGCTAGTAAACTGTCACTAAATGCCAAGAAGTCTAAATTCATGATTTTTCATATGCCTCAAAAGAAAGTAGAATACCCTACGTTACAAATAGATGGGGCATGCACTGAATGCGTAAATTTCAATTTTTTTGGCATCACAATAAATAACCATTTCAACTGGCGGAGTCATACAAACAAAAGAGCAAATAAAATATATAAAACAATAGGCGTACTAAATAAACTTATAATACATTATATATTATGTACAATGCTCTTATTCTCCCTCATATTAATTATGGATTACTTTTATGGGATCAACAGGCACATAGAATTTTCAAATTACAGAAAAAGCAATACGAATGATATCCTTAAGTAAATATAATGCTCACACAAGTCCTTATTTTTAAAAGACCTCAGTTGCTAAAGACATTTATAAAATCCAACATTTATAATTTTACTATAAATTAATTGACAATATTTTACACTACTACTTCAATGTTTTTCTAAACACATACATCCATGATATTCATCAGTACTGCACACGTGACAGAAATAATCTGTATATGTCCAGATTCAAACATGAATTTGCAAAAAAAGGCATTAGTCACAACATAGTAGAGACAGTTAACAATACACTAAGTATTATCATTAATAAAATTTACACCCACAGTCTATATGGTTTTTCAACATACACAAAACAACTGTTTTATTTTAAATTATGAATCCAGTTGTCGTATTCAGAATTGCTTTATTTGTAATTCGTAATACGTATTGAAATGTATATCTAAGTATCTATATGTACGTCAATGTGTACACGAGTACATATAATCAGTCCCTGTATTATGTATGTATGTAGGAAGTGCCGAGTCGGTTGAGTCAATCTTGGCGTGTGGCGTCCCGCAAGGGTCGGTGTTGGGCCCTACTTTGTATTGCATGTACACCAAACCTATCGGAGATATTGTTGCTAAACACGGCATGGAGCATCACTGTTATGCTGATGACATTCAAATCTACCTCACAGTTGAACGAGATGAATCAATTGTGGCGGCACTGGCTAAGGTGGATTTGTGTGTTGCGGAAGTGGCTGCATGGTTGACTAGAAACCAGTTAAAACTGAACACAGAAAAATCCGAGGAGATCATTTTTTCTCCAGCGAAGAAACGCGGCAGTCTGCCTGCCAATGTATACATCACAGTAGCCGGCCATCGAATTCAACCATCATCGTGCGTGCGCAGTTTGGGTGTGGTATTTGATAGCAACCTGAAAATGGAACAGCAGATTGCCAACACTGTGAAAAGCTGCTTCTATCATATTACAAACTTTGGGCGAATTCGGCCACATCTGACGGAAGAATCATGCAAGACACTTGTTCACGTACTAGTGACATCCCGTTTAGATTATGGGAATGCACTTCTTTATGGTCTCCCACACACGGTGATGCAACGTCTACAAAGGGTGCAGAACTGTGCCGCTCGCCTAATTACTCGCACGAAGAAATACGAACACATCACGCCCGTGTTGCAACGTTTACACTGGCTACCCGTTCATTTGAGACCGACCTACAAAATGCTGGTGTTTACGTATTGTGCCTTGAATGGTCTAGCGCCGGACTACATAAGTGAGTTAATTGGCTACCGCCCCATCAACAGAACTCTACGATCTACCTCGCAGCCTCGCCTTTTGTTCGTACCGGCCTCACAAACTGTCACTCATGGTGATCACCGTTTCGCGGTTTGCTCGGCGGTTCTATGGAACAATTTGCCTCCTACGCTCAGGGCAGCAACATCATTACAAGTGTTTAAAACACTTTTGAAGACTCACCTTTTTAAACAAGCGTTTTTATAATTCACCGACGAGGACATTTTATGTGCTTTCTATTGATAAAAATATGTTTTGTTTTATTAGTTTCTTAACATATTTATGGTTATTCTTCTTGTATAAATGAATGTATTTATAGTAGTTTTCTAAGAATGTCTTAATTTATTTAAACGTTGTTTTTAATGATCTCTCTTTTAGTAACTATATTTAAGGTAATGTTATATTTGTTATATATTTATTTCTTAGTTAGCATTTCTTTCTATGTAAAATACTATTATATACGTGTGCATGTATGTATGTAAAGCGCCCGAGGGCAATTTTAATTGATTGGGCGCTATATAAGTACTTTTATTTATTTATTTTATTTATTTATGTATGTTGATACAATGAGTAATTATCAACTGTAAAAACAAGTCATATGCTATTCTGATTTGTGTCATGTAAATTTTGTTGTTGTTTATATTTATGGGGTGGCTCCTGTGCTAGCGATATTATATATCTTAATGAGAGCCTCCCGACCTTACCTATTACTTACGTTATTCATTGTATATGTATCGTATTTATAGATCAAATAAATTGATTTTGAGTTCTGATCGAGTTAACACTGCTTCTTGTTCGGTCACTAACTTCTCATTTCTATCTTTGATGACCGTCCCACCTATCACGTACTTATTAGTCTCATTCCTGTATCGAGCCATTATGTATATCATCTTCTTCCCACCATCCTCATTTAGCTTGCTGTACACATCTGCTTCCACATAACTCCTCGCCTTATCAACAGCTCTCTTTGCCGCTTTCTTTTTCTGTTCGTATATGTGATTCAGCCTTGCATCTAGTTGATTTCCCCTCTCCTTGGCTTTCTCTATTTTTTCCATGGTTCTTTCTTTTCGCGCACTGCTTTTGCAACTTCGTTTGTCTACCGTCATCCAGCAAATCAAAAAAAGAACTACGAACCCAAACAGTCGAATCCAAAAACTATCGCCGAAACAACACGTTTCGTAACCAGTTGAATCAGCTAAACATTGCCCGAATGCAGCGAATGTGGAATATAAATCCGAAGCAGGATAAGTTACATCAGAAACCACAAACCGGAAACTTCCAGAAATCTAAAACTCACACATTCCCGTAGGTGGGATTTGTTTTCGTAGGCGGCGTACGGGTATGCCTAATATGGGCGGAGTGCGTCATTTTTTTCGTACGGTTAGGTTTGGAGTTAGTCTTAAGGTTACGGTTAGGACCACATTATATGATAATTGTCCAAACTCAAACGAAAAAAATGACGCATCCCGGAGAGTGAAGATACAACGGCTAGCACAGTGAACAGTGGCGCCACATGGTGTACTGAAATCTAACTTTGTATTTTCCCTAAAGGCGCGCGCCATCTTACGTGAAAAAGGAAAGTAACATGGACACCACAGCAACCAAAACAACTTGTTGACTGTAAAATGAAGTTGATTCAGGCCTAGATGGCGTCATCCATAGCTGAAGAAGTGGAAGCACTGGAAGCTATCTACTGTGAACACGACGAATTCACGCTTCACCAGCTTGGTAACAACTACAGCTTCGTTACAGAATACAGTTATGGGAATTTTGTGGGCGATAATAGATATTGTTTACTTTATACGTGGTTAACCTGTCTCCCTTACCTTAGCCTTATTTAGGCTAAGCCTTAGGGTTATCATCGGCCAAGCTTTTTCTTTGCCAACAATGTTGATTGTTAACCATCGTTACATGACATCTCATAAATCAAACATTCCTGCATACAGTTGTCACTTAAAAAACGTTGTCTTATGTTTTGTCATAATTACCATAAAGAAAAATTGGAAGTTGGGAAAACTGTCATAAAAAATAGAACGGAATATACGAGTGTAAAAAAAATGGATGCCGAACATGTGGTGCACGTATTCGGCATTCATCTTTTGATGGCTTGATGAAGCTTTTGCAACAGGTCATGTGATGGATAGATAAATTATATATACGCATGTGTCAGTGATGGAAGAAGAAGTGCGCATGCGTGAACGTATAAACATCTGCTTGATAACGGCTCGCAACATTTTATTGAAAAGTCATACTTAAGCTCATGGTAAGAGTGTAGAGAATTCCAAATCAAATCCGATATTGCAGCCGAACGTAAATTGCAAATGTAATGTACATATGACAGATGCCAAAATCACTAAAACTTTAAAACGTTCGGTTGATTTCCCACCGAAACCGCTGTATTGGATAAGATCAACATTAACAACAAAGAAGCACCGAACCCAAACTACCAACAGCTAAGTGCACTAAATAGCACAAGCTACACTTTTGATAATTATGTTATAACCGCATACAAGGTTCTCGTTCGCCCGATTCTGGAATATGCAGCCACCGTGTGGGACCCCTACACGGCAAGTGACGCGCAGGCCATAGAGAAAATGCAGAGCAGCAAGATGGGTCTCAAAGCGACACCACCAAACATCGTGTGTTGATTCCATCCTTGATTCCCTTGACTGGCCCACACTGCAACAGAGACACAAAAGAGCTCGGCTGGAGATGTTTTTTTATAAATTCCACCATGGTCTCATCTCCATAAATTCCATCTACACGCCAGAACCAACAGACACCAGGCTGACCTCCAGGAAGAACAACATCTGCCGCTACGACATCCCCTACTGCAGGACAAAGTAGCAGCAGGTGTCGTTCTTCCCGAAGACAATCCCGGAATGGAACAGTCTGCCCAGGAGGTAGTGACGGTCGAGTCCCTGGACTGCTTCAAGCCCAGGCTTGCCGCCTATACCTATAAATACCACACCCCTACCCCTCCCCCTCCTCTACCCCCCTTTCTTCTGCCTACCTCCCTACCTGTCCCACACCTACTGTACCACACCCTCTATCCCCTTCCCACCTTTAAGAGATCTTAAGACCGCACCGGCCTTCTTCGCAACCTCCATACGACATAAACGTCAGTTTGTTAATGTTGGTCGTAAAAAGGAAGAAGAAGAAGAAGATAACTATACAACAGCCTACACAACCCTTGTCCGATCACTCTTAGAATACTCATCATCCGTGTGGGACCCCCACACCCAGGTCCTCATCAACAAAATAGAAATAGTCCAAAGACGGGCAGCTTTGCCTTAACGATTATACATCCAGAGAAACTGGATGCGTGTCAGAAATTTTAAAAGAATAAACCTAGAACAACTAACAACCAGACGCCTCACCATATTCCACAAAGCCATCTATGGTCACCTATCCTTGCCTGTCGAAAACCTCCTCCAGCCCGTACAACGCCAGGCCAGTACTCAACCAAGATCAAGAACTAAAATTAATTTGTTTTTGTTACAAAAGCCTGTAAATTAAACTCGTACACCATAGATATACTAAATCCACAAAGTGGATTGTAGCCTCGAATACCGCTTCTGACAACGGCAACTCTACGTTTCCGTGAAGCATAACATTTTAATAAAGTATACATATATAAAGTATATACTATAGGCTGTCAGTAACTAACCAGAAACAAACAACTTACACATTACAATAAAATGTTTACTAACAGGCCTTTCGCCAAGACACTCTGTCCAGTATCGTCCTGGGCCCTCCCAGGGCGAAGACCAGCAATTTCCATCGCACTGCAGTAAGCGTCTTGGAACTCATTCACATGTTTTGTCATAACTGATTAGACCATTATAATACTGCAGCCTATAGAAACTAGGCACTAAACTTTTTACATTGATAGATATTTTATAATTATTTATATTTTAATATTAATTTGAGTACACTTATGTAATAATGTCGAACCTATTTTAACTACTTTTATTGTGTATATTATTTATTTATTTATTTATTTATTACATTGTGTGCATAGCGATAGCTCTGGTTTTATAAGTGTAGGTGTATTTAAGTGTGTGTGTGTGTGTGTGTGTGTGTGTGTGTGTGTGTGTGTGCATGCGTGCGTGTGTGTGACTAGTTTTAACTGTTCAGTGTCTGGTTTATTCAATCTTAAGCTACTACCATTCGAGTTGGTGACATGGCAGGCTCCATGCGCCACTCTCATTCAAAATGCACCTTTAAATGTACCCTGTTCATGCTAGTATGTCTGCAGATGACTTTTAGGCTTTTAAATGATCTCAAGCTTGAGAGCTTTCAGAACAACACAAACGAGACCCTCTATGTCAACACCAAACACAGACAAGATACCAACTGTATCATGAATTAGTACATTTTCAGTCCTATCTGGAAACCCATTACACAACTTTAATGTCTCAAATCCAGCAGCTCCACTGGATTACTAATCATTCCTCCACTGTATCGAGAGGACAAAAAAAATATTCATCATGCTATCAGGATATGTCCAACTGAACCCAGGCCCCACTAAATGTCACACTTGTAAGAAATCATTAAAGTCCAATGCACTCCCCCTAACATGTAGTGACTCTGTGACTGTAATAAGTCAATACATATTAAATGCGTCGGAATATCCAGATAAGAATATAACAACACTTACAGAAACCGAAACACACCTTGGCATTATTCAAATTGCTCGGCACCCTGTGGCATTATTCAAATTGCTCGGCACCCTGTGGCATTTGCCACATGGATGTCCTAAACGAACATAAAGTAATTCAATGCGACAACTGCCTAAACTGGTTTCATACACAGTGGTGTGCAATAGATGACAATGAATACAAAAGACTAATAAAATCCTCATGTTTATGGGCTTGCCCCGAACGCAAAAACTTCAACTTTACAAATTCCTTCTTCAGAGACACATAAATCCCAACAGATAATCCTTTTGATCATCCGGATTGTAACAGTCATAACCAAAATGAATTCACTCATAGCAACACAGCCAGTAACACGAAAACATAAACCAAAGAAGAGGCCAAACTTTAGATCCATCCTAATAAACTGTCTAAGCATCAAAAAGAAAGCCGCAAACATTGAAGCACTAAACAACCTACACAACGCAGACATTATCAGTAGCACAGAATCATGGTTCCGTATAGAATGGCGAAATATTCCCAGATAACTTTAACGTCTTTAGAAAGGACAGGGAAACAGACACTACTGTAGGAGGTATTTCAAATATAAAAATGACCTCATCACGAGCCACCTAACAAACCTAAACACAAATAGTGAGAGCATTTGGACCGAAACCTAGATAGCAGGAATGAAACCAATTGTAATATGTACTTTTTATTGTGCTCCTAAAGACTCTCAAGGAACTCAAATCGAAGAATTAGATATATCCCTTTTTAAACTGGGCAACACAATCAATACACATAATGTCATCATTACTGGCGATTTCAACCTTCCCAACATTAATTGGGGAAACTACCAAGTCACACCCAACAGTGGACATAGCACAACAGCTGCTAACAAATAACTCTCTCTTGTAGAAGAACATGGACTGATCCAACATATCAAAGAACCTACACACCAACAGGGAAATGCCACCAATATTCTAGATCTTGTCTTCACCAACAGAGCTGGGTTGATAAAGAAACAAAATGTAGTAGACGGAATAGCAGATCATAGTACAGTCATCATCGATGTAAACATTTCGCCCAAATGCAAAGATTGTCTGAAACGTAGTCTTCATTAGAAACAAAGCTGACAACATTAATATCCAGAAATCTCTTGATAACTTCACACATGACTACTTCTCTGTAAACCAAAACATGACAGTCAATGACAAATGGAATCTTGTTTCCACTAAAATCATCGACATTATGAACCAGTATGTACCACGCCGTCTTACTTCTTCAAGATAAAATCTACCTTGGTTCAGTAAAGATTTAAAGACAATGTGCAAAAGAAAGAAACGACAAAAACACTAGAAATCCAGAAGACTGGCATGAGTTATGTAACATCAGGAGAAACATGCGCAAGCATCTTCGTTCTGCCAGACTGTCCCTCATAAGCCAATTCCTAACATCTACAATAACGGAGAAACCAAAATTATTCTGGAGTTTCATTTCTTAACTACGACAGGATAACCAGGGGACCTGAATATTGCAGGAAACACCACTAGCGATGACACACACAAAGCAGAAGCCTTAAATAACTAGTTCAAAAGTGTCTACAGATGAAGGAAATTCCACACTACCAGATATGGCCAGAAGTCCACATAGAGAAATCCCCTAACTAACAATTTCAATTAAAGAAACAATTGACCAACTTTCCAAAATTAACTATTCTAAATCACAAGGACCAGATGGCATTCCGCCATGGTTCCTAAACAGATATGCCTTTCAACTAGCGCCAATACTACATGACATGTTTCTATCATCAGTTGACTCTGGTCAACACCCCAAAGCGTGGACAGAAGCCAATATAACAGCTATTTTAAAGAAAGGAAGCAGGGCAGAAACATCCCATTACAGACCAATATATTTGACACATGTGGTCTCTAAACTTCTTGAACACATCATACACAGCCACATCATGAAACACATTGAACAGCATCTCATTCTGAATGATCATCAACATGGCTTCCGTGCCAACAAATCAACAGAAACACAATTAATTCAAACAGTCCATGACAAACAAATCTCTTGATGAGAAGAAAGTGGTAGACATGGACATCCTAGATTTCACTAAAGCATTCGATAAAGTTCCACATAAAAGACTAATCCACAAACTCAAATACTATGGCATTACTGGCCCAATAACATCATGGATAGAAAGCATCCTTACAGGAAGGACCCAACAGGTTGTAACAAATGGTTCAACTTCAACACCAACTCGAGTTACTTCTGGGGTACCACATGGAACAGTACTGGGGCCACTACGTTTCCTACTTTACATAAATGACCTGCGTGACAACCTCTTTTCAAATGTTCGCCTTTTCGCTAATGATTGCCTCTTATATTCACCGATTAAAACAGACAAAGACACGTCTCTCCTCCAAAACGATCTGCTCAAACTTGAAGAATGGCAGGACACTTGGCTCATGAAATGCAACCCTAGTAAATGCTTTACAATGACCCTAGCCTCGAGAAAACCCACACAAAATTGCTATGCCTTATGTGGACAACAACTTAAATCTGTTGAATCACACTGTTTTCTTGGCATACAAATATAAAATACTTTAAACTGGACAGTACATTGCAATTCACTCACAAACAAAGCACAACAGGTACTGGGAATTATTAGGAGAAATTTAAATAAGTGGCCAACCCACATCAAATCCGTGGCTTACACAACCCTTGTCCGCCCAATACTTGGATACGCGTCAGCATCATGGGATACACATTGCTTAAAGAATATCAAAGCTATAGAAAGAACACACAGCTTTTGTAAGCACAACAAGAGCCAAGAATGATAACACAACTCCTTAAAGACATCCAATGGGACATCCTCCAAACAAGAAGGAAAATCAAAAGACTAAGCATATTACATAAGATGGAACACAACCTTATAGATACCCCATTTGAACAATACAGCAAACGCAATACCAAATGCTCACGCAAACATGATATGATAATCAGTTCCGGCAAATCAGGCACTCAACAAATATATTTGGAAATAGTTTTTTCCCAACCACAATAAAAGACTGGAATTATCTACGTTCAAACAGTATATCTTGTAAAATATCATGGAAATAGTTTTTTTCCAAACCAGGGTAAAGACTGGGATTCTCTACCTCCAAGCATTGTATCTTGTAAATCATTTCAGAGTAATCTCGTCAAACATCTAAAAAAAATTAAACCTTATGAACCACCATGCGGGACATTTTGCCAGTATAGTATACAGACACAGATCCCAATGTGCGAGGGCAGAATCCGGCTTGTTTGGGTGACAAATGACAGGCAGTATTTTCCATCTTGATTTTATCGGGGGAAATGGTTGGGTTTGACAAAAACCAAGCCCTTAAGACGAAGTCAAATGCTGCTGTGCTCCAGGAAGATCTTGATAAACTTGGGAAATGGGCAGTGACTTGGAAAATGGTGTTCAGTCTGCAAAAGTGCCATGTCATATACCAGAAACGGGAAACAAAACCATCGTAAACAACTAATACATTCTGCATGGTCAAACACTAGAAACTGTCTCACAGGTCAAATATATTGGTGTCACCATAAACTCAGATCTTTGGTGGAATGCCCGCATAAATAAAAAAATTCAAAAGCAAGTAGATCACTAGGCTTCCTCCACAGAAATACCAAAGTTGCGTCTATCCAAGTAAAAACTCAGGCCTACTTACACCTTTGTTAAACCCATTCTGGAAAAAACTGCTGTACCGTCTGGGATCCGTATATACACACAAATAAACAAAATAGAAATTATTCAACACCGTATAGCCAGATATGTCCTGCATCATCGTCACCATAACACCTCCATCGTGACAGGCATGCCACACACATTAGGATGGAGACCACTAATAGACGGATGAACCGACGCTAGACTTTGTATGATGTACAATATAGTTAATGGCCTAGTTAAAATACCAACAAATCAATACCTTAATACTATAAATGTTGTCACTAGACAACAACATTCATTATCATACCAAATAACTAACTCCTGGTGCAACTATCATGATATATCCTTTTTCCCCAGTACTATTCGCCTTTGGAATTCCCTCCCTCAACAAATTGTTAGTCTAAACAGCTTGGATGCATTCAAAAATAATATCAGACATTGACATATTCAACATTCTAGAAACGAAGATCTTCTGCACGTATTCCTGTTATTTGCTTGTTATTTGTGTTAAATAAATTAATTAAAAAAAATTGCATTCAATGACTCTGTACATAAAAGCACTGTTCCTGTTTCGCCCACCAACCACCGCCTGTGTCCTCTGTACGTTGAGGGTAGGCGGAAGCACGGAAGAAGAAAACGCTACTACAGGTCTGGAACTGGAACATCTTTATTTGACAGATAACAAATACAAAACATGTAATAGCATTTTCATAAAAGAAGAAACTTCTGCACGGAGATTTTCACTAAGGCTTACAAATATGTCGCTGACGCAAGTCTGTGACAAGATAAACATAAAAGTGCAGGTTTGTTTAACTCCGCTGTAAGACTACTCATTAAATTCATTAACACCACGGACTCATCGGTAACTTTGTGGTAATTAGTATGAACAGTTGCTTATAGTTTCGTCCGGTAAACCGAAATATTACGAATGTTTACATCACGGTCAGCGAGATGGCGCACTGTATAGTCACTGTTTGTCTCGATTTTTGTTCGCCTCGATGTTTGCTTCGTTTTAATTTGAAACATAGAACTTTGTTACACGTTTGTAGACATCCTTAGTTAATCCCTGACAGTTTAGCGCCCTAGATGCAAACCGTCTAGGAGCAAAACGTTGACATACCCCCCCACATACACACACACCCGCTAACTCGATCATAGTTAGATTCCCAGCTACGTGTATAACTTGTTTTATCGCAAGCCATGCTAGTTATTACATGAAACTTATACTAGCTATATAACCATTTATATGAACAGTACATTTATTTAACAATCTTGGAAGAGGTGAAACTCTTCTTGTGAATGAGTAATATTTGTGATCCTTGTTACGTATGGATTACACGCAATTGCACTGGAATAATAGTGACACAATATGTGTGAACGAAAGAATTCGACACAGTAATGCATTATGAAACTTTAATGGACAACTATATTCCTAATATATGGTGACATGTAATAGGTTCCCACAATGTGTCACGGGCCGCCAGTAGTCCCGTGTCGGAAGTAGCCAGATCCATACTGCGCATGCCAATGTAGTGTATAACGTTATCCCAAAGGATTTTGCGTTACATTTGCTGTTATGTCAGGAGTAGTCTTTGTAATGCGTGAGTGTAATTACTTCCCGTTGTGTGACGCTGATTTTGTCAGAATGGGTGTCCAGTTGTCTTTTTTTGTGTTATAAATAATTACACGAAATTCAATTTTTGGTTATGCAATGTATACTGACAATTACAAATATAAATGTAAACGTATCGTTAGCGCAAGCATCCTTATTAATAATGGGTACCATAATCCAAATTTCTTGCTCGGGTGTATTGTCGGCTCTCGTCATATTGCCCTATTCACCGGTGTAACAAGCCGAGAGTAGTTCCGTGGTAGGAGTAGACATTTGTGTACTGTGCATGTGTGCGCGAACGCAGTGGACAACATGATATGCCCCATTGACAAGATGTGCTTCAGTGCTAAACGTTTTAACTTCTCTTCTTCTGTACATTTTTTTCTTGAAAATAGTTACGTGAGTTATCACATATAGTTAATACTATATATTCTAATAATTAAAACATTAAATTCAAATACATGACTACGAAACATCACTTTAGAAGCAGCGCGCCTTCTGGCACGTGATTATTCGGTGTATTAATGTTCCAATAGTCGTAGTTCCATGTAATGCAGTAGATGGCAGTAGATGGCAGTAGATGCTTCTGACACATGTTGCAGGTGACGGGCATACAACAACAACAACCATACTGACAGTGAGAGTAAGAAGCGTTGAACTCCGCTGTCAGACAGTCGCTATAACATTCGTACTGAAGAACGACTATCCAATGTGCGCCCCAGACGTATCCTTATTATGTCCAGACCTCTCGCGCACAGAAACAGCGACGCTTAAGGCAGAAATCGAAAGTTATGCAGATACGTTGATTGGGCAACCTATGTTGCTGATGTTAACGCTGCGGGTAAAAGAACAGTTGGAGAACTTCGCTGTCAGCAGGACGGAAGTTCAAGCGACGGACTCTTGTTGTAAGCACAGAATCGTGTTGCTACACATTGATCACATGCGAGCCAAAGTTCGATACACTAAAACTGTGTGCCAATGGACGGAGGAACTCGGACTGACCGGCCGATTAATATGTCATGAGCGATTGATTTTAATCCTCCTAGAAGGAACTCAAGACGCATTGAAGGTGAGCAGTAATCATACGTGTATTGTCATGGGAATTGTCGCCGGCTGTAGGTGCATGTCTGGACCAACAAGCGATAATACAATTAAGTGCATGTATAGGTGTTGTATATTATTAACGGAGGCGCATTAAACAAATAGAAACATACTATGTGGGCAATGATTCAGTGGTTATGTTGAGAGCCATCATTATGAGCCGATGCAGAGTGATTTAGGTTGATATGGTGTACATGATACGTAAGTATTCTTATCGTGTGTCTTACTTTAACCACGATATACCGATTGCGTCCACGCGGTAATACGAACAAAATGTATATTATAAATCTGCTTATTATGTAACACAATTTATATATGTGTCAAAGTTATATATCACAGTAGAATAACCGGTGTAGTTGATTATCTGTGCATCATCTAGAGAACATTAATATCTACGGCAGTGGTTCAATCATTCTGTGGTGAACCATTGTTTTCTTCGCAGGAATATCTGGTTAGACATCGGACCGTGGCCATTGATGTGGATTCTAAAGGAAGAACTTGCAAGGAACGGATGATGTCGGTACTAGCGGACGTAGCCTTGGACAAGAAGATGCAAAGGTAGGGAGTGATGTGTGCGTTAGACACACGTGACACGCACACAATAAATGAACTAGTTTTATGGTGATGAAACTATAATGTCGTCAGAAGATAATTAACTGGTATTGGTAGGCGTCTTGGTCATGAATATTTTAAATGTTGAATCTCTTGCGAGTCATATTCATTGAATTAATTAAATTTAAAAAGAACGGTCCATTTCAGTTGCAGAGCATGCGTTTCGCGTTTTCTGTTTCATCACAGACAACGCGAACGTGCTTTTAGAATGTCTTTCCAACGTCAGACACCCATTCACGTGTTTTATGAGGGTGCATTGAAATGTTTTGTGCAAATATGACAATCACGACATGTCTTTTCTGTAGTGTTTCTTTGTGTTTTGCAGTCAGCTACATTCGGGATATAACTATTGCCATTCACACTAATGGCCATTGCTGGTGCATGTGTCATATTCCACCGCGAACTAATACAGTGTTTTCTTTTTTCAGGTTTACAGATTTCAAGATAGCACAGCTAGTCAAAGCTACGGAAGTGGAAGAAATGTTTGTAAATAGTGGACTTACGTTGGAATACGAGACGCATGTAAGTCCATTGATGAAGCGACAATGATTGTTGTTGGTTGGTTAGTTAATTAATTAATTAATCTTAAATGAAACAATAAACAAAGAAATGAAAACATACATACGTTGTACAGTTTATGTGGAAATATACAAATTCGTAATGTTGCTGTTATGTATATGGAATACATATGTGACAGTAATAAAACATTATACCTGGTATTATAATAGAAACCCTGTTAGTTGTGAGTTGGTTTTATTTTCATTAATGTAAGTCGTCACTGTGGTTTACCCTGGTTTCATAAGGACACGGTGCGATAACTGAAACTGTCGTAACTTTGTGCGTTTATTTAATCAAAGGGCACTAGTATGTCGTGAATTAAGTCGGCACGATTTACCTATCAAAAAAATATTACATCATTATGTGCATTGCATTACAAAGGCGTTATGACATCTGCTAAATAAATATTTCCCGCATGCAATTCTTGCTTAAACAAATTCGACCTGTGCTATTGTCGCAAAAACTTTCGGAGTCAGGCTGTCAGCAGGATATACAGCAGAATATCCGACAGCTCTACATGTTCGACACCAGTTTTTAAAACTTGACGAACCTCTTTGTTAGGCAATAGGTCCGTGACGGATAGGTCAACGTCTGTGAAAGTGGCCCAACAAAGACGACCTACGTTTGGTAACGAATGGCAAAATACACTCATGCATAGAAATACCTAGAAATCGCTGAAGGCCCTGCTTGGTGCTAAGTGCACGGAAAGGACGCCACTGCACCTATTTAGTGTGTTGCGAAATGACCTCGAAGAAGTAGGACTATGTACACGGAGATAAAAAAAACCTGACTTAACTAATGTTTTCTTTTTATTTCCTCCCTCACTGTTCTTGCTCTCTCTCCACCACTCATCTCCACTCCCCTCTATCTTTCACTCTAGTTCCCCAATCCTCTCACAATCCCTCCAAATATCTCTCTTTGCACAATCCTCCTAGTTCAGTCTCGGTCGTCATCATCTCCTTTTACCTCCTACTTTGCGGGCTTCTGCTTTCTTCGCTAGCCGTTCTCCCATTCACTCCACACATCCTGCTCACTTTAGTAGACTCCTCACCAGCTTCTTCTTGAAACTTACTTTCACATCAACCTCCGCATTCAGCTCTTCCTGTCTGTTCTCTTCACTTCCGTTGCCCTCTCCAATTTCCTCCACGCATTCGTTCCTACTTTTAGCTCTCCTGCAAAGTTCAGTCTCTCAACTGCTGTTCCTGAGCATCGCTCCACCCAGGTTTTACACACAAAGCGGTGGTCAAAGACAAAGAAGGAACGATTGCACATAATATTATAATGTCACGCGCATGCACGCGCACGCGCACACGCGCACACACACACACCACACTCACACACACCACTCACATACACACACCACACTACTATGACTAGTTGTTCATATTGACATTATTTTTAAAACTTTACACAACAGACTCAAATATGTTTAGTACTATTAACTTTATTGTTACGCTGTGCCTATACAGTCATGACATGTTAACAAGAAGCTTAAAACAATGACCCACTTGCAACCAGCCCGAGGTCTAACAATGTCTCTCATAAACATCCATAGAGAATCTCAACCTACGATTTATTCATTAGTTTTAATTGTCTACCTTTACAAAACGTATGCAAGTGATACAAGAAACCGTGGCACTGAAACGTGAATCTTTTTGTGAAGGCGAAGGCAATACACTAAACTAGTCGCACGCACTAGGCTATGGCGTCGTTTAGTTCGTCAACTGCCGCACAGAACAAACACAATACGAACACCACGCTGCTACCTATTGACGTGTGCTGTTCTCTTTCTGTAAATCACAGTGATATGTACGTGTACTTACAAAAATACAATTTACATACATGCATACATATTTTGACACTGACAATTCGACTCATGTTCACATTTCACCACGTTTATATCAATAACATCTTAATTATATTGTATATGTCATCAGGCAGAGTCGGAAACAAAACTAACTAAACGAAAATTGTACCAGTCTCTTCATAGTGTGATTCGTGTATTCACAACTTCACTAAGCACATTCATTTCTACAGCGGTACCATCTTGAAAATATTTGGGAGTTCGTTTGCGTGACAATCTTCCGACCGTTTAGTGTAAACTCTATGTGGCAGGGGGTCTCTACGACAACTCATCTCGACCCAGACCACGATGTTGTCTGTTTCGGAAACTGTCTGCTTTGGACTTCGTATTTTAGTAAACTTAGATATATAATAAATTGTAGTCAAACGCAGGGGATTTCCGTGAGTCCTCGGGGCTTGGTAACTGGATAAGATTTTCCGTACAGGGCGTGTACACAGTACCGTGATTACTGCGTTTACCCATGTGCGATTGTCACAATATATTGATCCACGTGCGCTGCTATACATAATATTATGTACGTTGATATTTCTATACAATTCGTGAACTGCGTTCATCATTTTTTCGAGAACAACCCCTTTTTCTTCTTAAGTGTCGACTGCTTCTCTACTGGGGCGTATTTGATCATATAGTTGTAAACGTTCGCCATGTTGCGGTCAGAGTCTTTCTTCTTACGAGCGTAAACCGCGAACAGATAGTTCCCTGGCTTAACGAGACTCAACGAGAATTTCGCCTTCTTGCCATTGTCTTTCATTGACACGACGCTTCGACAGTCTTCGTCTGGTTCTCGTGTCAGGTTATACGAGAGTTTTACCGCTTCCGAGAGTCCCATCTCAATGACAAGGGTGCCCATGTCGGTCTTAGTGATGGTCGGGTCTGAGTGTGAGACGGTCCGCATCCCGATCTGTTGGAACAGCTCATTCGGGCCCCATCTATCTTTCGGCATCCGCGACGATGACTCGACCTTGGAGACGGGGAGGTTGATCACGTCGTCGACGCTTGTCACGTTCAGCAGGTATTTGCACGCATGCGCCAGCGTGTGGTTATCGGCGGCGTCTTCCGGTCTAGCGTAGATGTCCAGTCCGTACTGGCCGGCCTGGGGCGGGTTCACCTTCACGGTGAGGATGTCGTCGTAGACACTGAAGTTGACGAACTTCTCCAGCAGCGAGTCCTCGACGCCGTTCATGCGCAGCTTGCACAGGAAGTGCAGCTTGCGCGGCAGCTGGACCTTCATCTCCAGGTCGTTGTCGACGCTCACTACGCCCGTGATGTGCGTCATGGCCTTGAGGCCGAAGTGCCGCTCGCCCTTGCTCGGACCCCACTCGCCCGACGCGCAGTTGGGCAGCGGGTGCATCTTGCCGACCATCTCCTCACATACGATCTTGAACTTGCATGCGCACTTCAGCCGGAACGGCATCATCGTCGCGTTAGGGTCGTCGCCGATCTTGTTCGTCTCGTCGATCCGGTTGGCGAACACCTCGAGGAAGTAGGAGCTCGGCGCCGGCACGTGCACGCTGAACAGCGCCTGGCTCTCGACGAGCGAATGGAAGACGAAGCGCTCGAGCTTCGCGCCGCGGAACTCAGTGTCGTTGCGCCGCTCGCGGTCGGCAAACCGAATCTGGTAATGAAAGACGAGGTCCTTCGCGTACTCCGTCGGCACGTTCACCTTCACCTCCGTGCCACCCTTGTTGTCGGCGTACAGCACGGCCCGCATCGACCGGTCGAACTCGAGGCCGTAGTGGAAGAAGACGGAGCGAACGAACGGCATCTGCTCGAACTGTTCGATCGAGATGGGCTTCTCCAGCAGCTGTTTGTCCTCGTCGGCCGCCCAGAACTCGCGGATGAACTCGTCCGGGTCGGTGAGGAAGTAATGCTCGTCGTACTGGTACCGGATCTTGTCCTGCTTCTTTGTCTTCACCAGCTTCTCCTGCGCGTCCTTGTTCAGCACCAGATGTCTGCAACAGGTCGGCAACAATTCAACTCTCTTCGGGTGTTATTGTATAAGTCATTATGTCATAGAAACTGCATTTCGACAGAGTGTTTGTTGAAAGTAAACTATGAAACAAAGGTTTGATAAATAAATTAAGGTGGAAATTATTTTAGCAAGATAAGGTTACCAAATTCAAGATGGCCGCCAGAACATATAACCCATCATATTCTCATTTTAGATATATGTGTACAGCCCAGAAAACTGGTGGTGCCTTTTTGTGCAATGTGTATAAGTAAGATGTTGATGTTCCATTGCGGGATATATATAAGTTATTGCTTTCGTGTTGTAATTGCTGAATGGTGTCATATTTCAAAGAGACGTGTCATATTGTTCCAATTAAAATGTTTTGGTCGATTCTACTGGATAATACGCCTTATTCGAACAGTTTATAATTTCTATAGACATCTACAATATAAAAATTATTTTCCCAACTTGGCCAGTGTTCACACCAATGTGCTACTGTGTGTCACAAGCTTTGGCGACGAAATATGAACTGCTTGTGGTTGTTAAATACTTGTGGGTGTGCCGCGTTGCATTGCTGTCATGCTAACGGATTGTATTAACGTGTGCGTTCAATAAATCTTTGTGGTTTTATAGTTATTTCCTCACACCATCACGCACCGCTGAGGCGTAATACGATTATTCCGAGACCCCGATAAGAGAATCTACACTATGTGAAACAGACGAAAGAGGATATCCCAACCTTCTTCACGCCAATGGCCGTCTCAACAAATGTGCGCATTGTTTGCAAGACAGTTGTGACGCCTGGTAATTACAGGGCGATCTTTCTTAAATGACATATAATATATAACGATTGTTCTCGTGGTCGAAAAGGAGAATAGTTTAGATTGACACCGACTGTCTGCTTAACTGGATGCAGCAGTTGGCGTTGTCGGCGTGATCTGGTTAGAAGGCATACCGCGCGTTAAGACGGTTGATATATTCCATGTAATCCGATAGTTGTAGTTTGCTATTTGTCGTCGCCTGTCTTACACAACCAGGTATGCAAATGACGGCGATACATCACGGCCCTTGGGTGTCACCGTCTGCGACGGACAAAGGTGACATACTCGTCTGACACATCGGATCATTGACACCTTGCGACATTTTACTGAAGATTCCATCATTTACATCTTCCGTTAACCTACCCATGCTCGGTGTGTGTGTGTGTGTGTGTGTGTGTGTGTGTGTGTGCGTGCGTGCGTGTGTGTGCGTGCGTGTGTGTGTGTGTGTGTGTGTGTGTGTGAGTGAGTGTGTGTGTGTGTTTGTGCGTGCGTGCGAGTGTGTGTGTGTGTGAGTGTGTGTGCGTGTGTGTGTGCGTGCGTGCGTGTGTGATGGCGCGTGTATAGGGTGGGAGGAGGTGAATGGATATTTGCCTCTCTGGTCGTGCACATTGGAGACTGTGCAGAGAAAGCCAGCTTTTACATTCACTGTGCATACAGAAATCATGAACGCAGGTTACTGCGAATTGTTGACCATGTCGTAACTAAATTATGGGGAAATTTGTAAATGCTATAGATGATTTGGTATTGTATAAGTCTCCAGACTGTAACTATTTCAGCGATAGAAGAGAGGGGTAACTCTCTGCAACACCTTATATAGAGCACATATGGTGTTGTGGTATTTTTCACGAAATACGACAACACTGACAATAGCTATAAGAAAAACGACAACAACTGGGTCTTGGGCGACTATAATAACTAATTAATGTAAATATTTGCATGCATACGCAACTATTATGTGCTTAACCAACCTTGTCTTTTCCCCATTTATTATTATAATGTTCTTAACATTAGAACAAGTACATTGATGGTATACTTCCAGGCAAATTGCGACTAATAAGTCCGAAATACTTTTAGAAATTGAATAATTCGCACACAACATTCACATTGTTTGTGAAACATTCAAATAGTAATCAACAGTTACAGCGAAATTGGGCGCAGTCGCCTGGTTCCCACGACCATGACCAAACAACAAGGCAAGTGGGACGAAGTACAGCTGATTCAGCGAACTTCATGTTAATACTATTACCACTACTGGTTTAAGAGGAAAACTCCGGGTAACGTTACTCAGAATTGGTCAGGGTAGTAATTATTTGTAACAGGACGTCTACTGAATTGGTTGTGTTGAACGTGGAAAACTACGAACTCTCTAAACATCAACGGGTATTGAGTTTATCCCAGCCCACATCGGCAATATTGCCAAACAAATTAGATTTTGAAACTGGATGTTTTGTTTACAATTTGAACATTTCGGGGGCGAAACTTTAAAATTACGAACACTGTCACAGGCTTACTAAACACAACTGGGCGGACAGTACACTTTCAAGCTATTTACTCTAGTCTTACGAACATTGTATCAATTAAAAACCGAGGAACAAACTGACTCGCTTTAATAGTTGTCTACACACACGTGACCTCAAGTGTCGGTGACTCGTAGACTCACCTGGCTCCCCAGTTGCACTGCACCGGCCACCAGTTGCCCCCGATGAGCACGCCGTTCCACGTGTTCTGGAACGTGTCCTCGCGTATCTTCATCCCCGGCTCGTATCCAACACTCTTCGAATGGCCCTTGATCTCCACACACGGCAGACCGGCGTAGCTGAAGCGGAACAGACGAATGCATTGTTTACGCTCCAACCTCATGAATAGAAATGCTGTCCAAATGTGGTCACGTTTTAAAAGTCTGGAGTTGTTTTGTGAACAGACATTTCTGATACTAACACAAACACGCACATACGGCCTTATTCAGACACGTTCTAAGTGAAAGTAGTTGGTACGGTACGAAGGACATTAACCTGTCGTTGAGGTCAAGCTTTCTGTCTCAGTTATCCAGTCATTCCAGTGTGGTTGCATTTCCCCTATTATCGTCTGCCTACATTTACCAATAGAGATCTACATCTCTATGCATTTATGGTTTCCTGCAATCGCAGCCTTTAATATGGTTAAACAATCGGCATACTCTGACGTCACATTCTGTTGCGTTATCTCTGATTATCACCCTACCTGCATAGTCGCATGAAGAGCGTGTGGTAAGTCTCGGTGCCGTACTTGATCCCTCTCAGCAGTCCCATGGGCGTGTCCTTCTCCAGGCCCTCGTCAAACTCCAGCACGTTCAGGTCCTTCACCGTGATCCAGCGGAATATAGCTCTGCGAGAGAACGTACACACGGTTCACATCATAATTGGTAGATTGCAATTCTGAGGTAAACAGGCACGGCTCAGTGCATAATGGAATATAGACATCTTGAAATGCACACATATTTGCTTACCCTAAATAAATTCGTTGTTTTTGTTTATGATAGGTATACTGTTCCAGTTACGACTGAAGGATGTGATACAAGAATATAGTATACTTGTTTATGTTAGTGGTGCGTGGTCTAAGCAGGCTAACCTTAAGGGCATTCGCCACCAGGTACTTGACCTTCTAGCGGCTCTGGTTCATTCGCAATGGTGACATACTTATAATATCATTAACAAATCACACATGGTGTCGTTGGTTCCAAATGCAAACGAGTCTTACCTTGCTTTCTCTAAGTCAGTCATGCAATTTTGTGTCAGCTCAGACACAAGGTGTGTGAAGGTCGACTGCTCTTTTTCTGCTACCTAAACCAAAGTTACACACAAGACATCAGTATTACTACTACTCGATGGCACGTCACATCGCTCCCAAAGTCGTTCTTTACCATGTACTCCCCTTTTGTGCATAAGTACAGGCCTATCTGCGATTTCTTGGATCGGTAGCTTCCTGCTTATGCAGAAGTCCAAATAATTAGGGATTACATTTCCAGATGTTGGAATACACCGCACCAATGTACAACAGTCACCACGCTCTTATAACTATTAGCGTTCACACAGGTTTATTAAGCTGTTATTTACACGTTGTTCTTATGTCCCGTTCTATGAAAAAGTGATGGCAGGACACAAACTTCCACGTACGTTTCCCACACTTTACTAAAATGTTCGGTGTCGCTACAACCGATTGTTGTGTCTCTGTTTACGTGTATCAGCAACACAATTGTACTCACACTGAAGACGTACTCGTCCAGCTCCTTGAAGACGTCTGCGTCGTAGTACAAGTCTCTCTTACGACAGTTGGGCGGGTGAAACTCGGGCAACTCGATGGGAACAATCGTCACTTCCTCGAGGATGACGGCCGTGTCGATGGCCTCCCCGTCTCCGTCAGCCGCGTCCTTCTGCAACACGCACCGCCACGGGGCGAGTTAACATACGTAGGGTGTGGCTCAAACGTTCTGTGCAAATAACATTGTACTTACGCTTATCTAACTGTCAGAACCGGCATTTGTTTGACAACTAGACTGTAAAAGCTCAGATGGCACGTGATATCGGATACTGTCACTTAACGTGAGCCAATTAAAATAACAGATGACATCCGCATAACAAATACAAATTAATGACATGGTTCCACACAAATTGTCGGCAGTGAATAGTTTTGCACACTTTGTTAAATAGAAGTTGATAATTGATTACAACAAACGTTAAAGATAATATGAAGTCTTTTCACCCAACACGAAGAAGGTGTCAACTAGAACTGACGACACGTTGGATGACAATACACTGCATTGTGCACACGCGACATATTTACGTGTTATCCTCGGGTTTCAGAAGCGTAAGAGCATAAAGTCAGTTTGTTAGTACTTCTGAGCTGTGTAATTAGGACCCTCTCACCTAAAAATTGCTTCTATTGTTGTCACCAGTCGTAAGCTGTGATACGGGCCTCATTGTTAAAATGCATGATTCTATTCAAACAATTGCTCAATTGTTGGACCACAAGTGCCTTGTCAGGATTTGTTCGTACGATATGATCAGGCATGTTTTGGTAATAGCCGGATGAGTTGTCAGCTCTGTAAATAGACTCTTTGGCACGAGGGAACATCTCAGTCTAACTGCCTGCTGTTCTTATTCTGGCAGCTTGATCAAAGTGTGTTTGTCCGTGTTGAAGTACTGACTAGTAATTCCCAGTTATTTTTGCTTGTGTGTACTGTGTATTATTCATTTAAAGAATCTTGTCTTTGCAAGTAGATGATGTTAAATGTAATTTTAGTCTGTAAATTGTTAAGTTGTAGTGTACAGAAGTGTTTGATGTTGAAGATAAATGTCTGTTGTTCTGAACGTCGACTACGTCAAATATTAAATGTTCACTACTGTTGTGTTCATTACTGACAACCGCAAAACAAATGTTGATTATATTCCACACTCGTGCTTCATTCACTTCATATTTCACAATATATTTAAATAATTAATTTAATTGATTAATTTTGTATCATGAATCTTTAATTTCTTCAACCGCAGAACCGCCACCGAAACTGAATGTAAATTACATAGCAAAAATGCGTTGGTTGATTGAATCCATTGGAAACGCACCATTTCGTCCACGATCTCCTGGCGGATTTCTTGCTGTTTCTCTTTCAGCAGGTTCAGCATCTGTTCGCTGTGTTTCGTCACCATGTCTGCCGTGTCCTGCTGCTCTTTTTTGCGCAGGCGCAGTGTGATCGCTTCCTGTTTCTGTTTCAGTTTCACTGTCATGCTTTCCTTGAGCTGATTCTTTTTCTGTGCATATTTCATGCTCATCGCCTATATGAATAATAACTGTATTAAGACAGAGGAAGAGGGATTACACATTCACGGTCCCACTAACTAAAGACCTTTCGTGATTAACGGATAATACATCCGTTACAAAACGAAGAAAACTAAACTATTAACATAACAGAAGTTTCATAACACAATATCCTAGACACGTGTTGCATGCAAATAAAGAATACTTGATGGCATGATAACAGCAGAGGAATTACTTTGCCTTGTTAATGCATTTATTCCGGTAAGTGAAATCGAGCTGTTGGTCGTACACTTGTTTCTGTTAAGCACCTGTCTTGTCTTCAAACTCGCAATTATTCCTATTACAACCGTAAAACTTAACACATTGTGACATTACGTAATACGGTTAGGATATGGCATTGCGAAGCTCAGAACATATGCTAAATTTTCGATTGATCGACTGATTGACTGACTGACTGAATGACTGACCGAAAACGTATAGTGGCTTAACTCATGGTCAGTACGACTTAACAAGATCCGAGTAAACACAATGTATCGGGAGAGTCGAGATTACACGAACCTTCTTGTCGTCGTCCTTGCCTTTGTGCCCACTTCGCTTCTCCATGTCTTCGTCGAAGTTGGCCGTGAGCTCCTTCAGTCGCTCCTCCCACTCCTCGTCAATCTCCTGGTCGATCTTCTTCTTCTCCTCCGTGCGCTCGGCCCGGAACACCTCCATGAGGACGTCTTCGTCCCGACGCTGCACCTTCTCCAGCTGCGTCTGCGCCTCGAAGATCTTCGACTTCTTCCTCGCCTGCACAGCAACAATAAGAGCGTTAGTTATGTTCAGATCGGGGCCTTTTATGGTGATAAACAGGTATATAACACGGACAAAAACGACACAGACATTCGGTCTGAGCAACGCTCTACAAAGGACAATGTCTTACTTACAAGAAGAGCTGATAGAAGTACAGTTACAGTACTCGAGTAGAAGTACAAGTAACTAGGAAAAAGCTACTCAAGTACAAATACTTTCTTTAAATGTACTTGAAGTACAAATAAAAAGTAAACAACTGTAATTGAAGAAAACACAAAAGTTATGTTCTAAGTTAATAGCTTGACATTTTGTTTTGCAACTTGTATGTCCCCTGATAATAATGCCAGCTAATGGTAACAAATCAGCCAATCAGTAAATATTACCACTTGTAGTTTCCACTGATAGCTACATGGATCTGTGCCAAAGACAACCCGTTCTGCCTTCCAGCACAGATAATTTCTCGGAAACATCTTAGAAGTTCCAAAATGTTAACACATAAATTATGGATACTTCATTACATTCAGAAAAGTACATCTTAGTAATTCTGAAAATATGTACTTTGTTACTCAAGAAAAATATTTTTTTAAATTAAGTAAAATAACAAAATAAAAGTACTTCTTTACATTCCGGCTGTGCTTACAAGTATATTATATTAGCCAGTATCATAATAGATACATATTACAACATCACGCTTGTTACTTATTCGCCTAAGTTATAACTTTTTTAATTGCTATGTTTTACTTCAAACAGACCACCACCTATAGTTAACGTACATGCAATTAAAACTCGTATACGTGATATTCATGATAGAAAAGTGATTGAATATTATACGTGTTAGGGAGACACTTAATCTGTCATTAATATATTGCTGATTGAACACGTGATGTTCTAGGATTAAATGTTATATACATGTAATAACAAGACATGGTATGGGTGAACTCATACCATGATTTATGTTGTCATTACATGTATATGTTCTTATTCACCGTGTATGTACTAAGTACACTAGCAGTGTTATGCTTCTCAGCCGGTACTGTATAGTGTAGACTTAATTCATATCGATACAAAAAGTGAACACACAAAATGAAACAAGAATAAGGTTCTTGATGTATCGAAATTCCGATATATAATGTCTAACGAACTATTATTAATTTATGCAATATATTAACAACAGAATTTCTACAAGTATGTGCATACATTGGTATTGGTCCGTGGTGATTACACGGAATGACATCATGTATATGAGACGGCATTACAAAGACATGTCGTAGAGGATTGACTCTGAACGGTATATGTTATGCGTAGGTAGCCGACTATAGTATACGAACAAATTGTAGCCTACTACATGTGAACATCATGACCCTCCGAGGTAAACAACATAAGTATTTATGACCACACTCTAAACACTAAAGAGTGTATGACACACGTTCGGCAGCACTGAAATTGGCACTATTGGAAGTTTTATATGCCTCAAACACCGTACAATGAGTCAGAGCCCGAGGCATGTTGGCAGACAAGAGAGTTTCCGGTTGACCAAATCTCGTCACTACCCAATGGGGACATTCACAGTTTCCGGCTTGCGTGCTGCTATAGATGTTGTCACCCCACGTCGTTGTCACACTCCATTAAACGTCAAAGACCGACAAGAATGCTTTGGAATGTCGAAGGTATTTGGGGAAGCGCCGTCTACTACTACAAAGCTTAACTACATGTGGTTTTGCTATAGCCGGTTGGTGTGATTTCAGGTAGCGGTTGTCGTGGTTAGTCTAGGTTAATGTATGGGCGAACGAAGGTGATACTTGTTGTTGATATCGAGTATTTGTACGTGAGCTGAGAAGTTGGTCGATTTGTTTAAATTGGTGGTTCAACTCTAAAGTTAACATATAAATAAAATTTGCATTGTCTGTTTTTTGGAAGTGCGAATTTCGGTATTTGCTGGACAGTTGGCAGCCAGTCGACTTGGTACTTTCTGTGGGTTGCCAGACCGACCGACGAGTTAACGGTTTCAGGCAACAATTGCGAACACTTGGAGATATAATTTCTGTAGTGTTCGAATGTAGTTAATCGATAACCAATTACGACAACAACGTCAGCCGTGACACACCAATGACACCATCGTGTCTTCCCTTGTTCACTATGCCCGCAGTGACGCGTGAAATGCAATGTGAGATTCCCATGCGGCCCCCCCCCCGTTGGACCCATTATTCCTTCCTTTGACATGCATGATAGGACACAACATGATAGGACACAACATGATAGGACACAACATGATAGGACACAATACATATTGAATAAAACATTTAAATAACACACATCAAAAGCATTAATTAATTAACCCGAACCTAATTTGATACCACGTCTTGCAGAACATTGCAAAGTAATCGTCGTTGGTGTCAAAAAACGACTAGAAACCCAGGATCGAAGTCACTAACACGTTAGTGCTTATATAATTCCCATTGTTGCCACATGTTATAGTGATATGACAGGTTGGTGTCTTATTATCATGATGAATATAAGTCTTTGCTGTTTTGGCACACTTGTACTTTTCATGTCGGACATACTTTGCTTTGTCACGCTATTTTCGTTTTTAGCTATTATATTGTGGTAGGAGGTAGAGTTGTCCTACAGATAAAGTGGAGGGACCGGCAACAGGGCGTCACAGGAGGAATTAAATTTCTTCACTGGTTACCGGTGAAATGGCGCATAGAGTATAAGGTATTGATCCTGGTGTTTAATGTCATACACAGGCAGAAACCCGCTTATCTTGCGTCACTAATCACTCGCTACGTGCCACGCCGATCACTTCGATCTGAGGACCGCGCCCTTCTGACTGTGCCGCAATATAATCTGGTGCGATATGGCCGGCGATCTTTCTCTCGAGCCGGACCATTTTTTTTGGAATGCGTTGCCGGAGGAACTGCGGCTGATCACATCAATGGACGGTTTAAATGCACGCCTCAAAACGCACTATTTTAAACTCGCTTTTAATGTGTAATATGTTGTTTTAAGGATATCTATCTTCCTATTCATAGCACAATCTACACTGTATTTTAATTGAGTTTTAATTTGGTTTACAACTTTACTATCTTATTGTCACTTTTAATAAATACGTGTATATATATATATATATATATACTAGATAATTTATAGCCATAATGTTTATCTTAATGACGCTATTTTAAAATAAGTATCACACTAAATGTATGTCACTAAGTCTTATGTATGTATATTGTTTTATTTTAGCGACTGTGTACACACTAGTGAACAGAGTCGTACTCTGGAGACTAGTATATAAATAAAGTTAAATAGTATTATTATTATCGTGTCAAGTGGTTAGTTTTACTGTCTTCTTTTATGTTTCCTCTGTGTGTTGTCCAAACTTGCATTATTAATAACTACTTCTGCATGTGTGGAATATATAACATTATGTTTTAGTACTCGCGAAACGTGCCAGAGCACCGTGCCTGCAGTTTTATGCGTAATAAACAAAGACTATTATTTCGACTTAATTTTCGAAGATCACAATGTCCACGTGTGACGTCACATTGACTCCCCAATGAAGGAGAACAACAGTAAGGCTTAGAAACACAGAAGCAGGTAGACAGAAGATTGGGTTACCAGAAAGGAAACGATGGCGGCAAACAGGCAACAGTGGAGGACATTGATGGGTGGCCTGTGTTCCCAGAGAACAAGCAGGCCTAGGTAAGGAAGTCAATAGGGATCTATGCGTATATCGTCGTTCAAACGCTGTTTTTGATGGACAACCACGTATCCGTGGCAGCGACGAAGGACGGTGAGCAGCTACGGGCGGTCAGCGGGTACTGATTTGCGATGGTTTAAATCAATTTAGAAATGCGTTCTAAACGTACGCCTGGTAGTCCATAATCACCTCTCAACAATGGGCCGCGTTGTCCTCGTCACCTCGACGTGATATTAACTAAACGTGAGCCTTTGTACCTCGCGACCAGCCGCTCTAAATAGCAACGGGACATTAATAATCATAGTGGACATTAAACGCGTGGCGCATCTCTACTGGCCAACGAATATGTCACTTGCACCTTTGTGTTTGAGTTTTATACAATTCTGCAACGGGGTAAAAGCTGGAAACCTATATATGACTCTTTTTGGCTAACTGGTTTTAATTACCATATAGTTGTTTAACATTGCCACAGTACGCATGCAACTGAGTTTACGTGGACACAAGTATTAAGTAGCATACACCCACCCATGGATGAACAAATCAAGGGTAGCGATAGCTGAATGTCTGGCCACTCAATTTGTCCACTGAAAAACGAAATAACTGCAAATAACTACCGTAATGTTTTAAATGCATCGCCAATTGGTAGATCATGGGACAAATGTCAAAGGAAGCAAATGAGCCTAGAAAAAGGCGACTGGATCTCTGCACCTCTGTGGAGATGCACTTACATTGATCCAATATTAGCGTATTAATATGTAGTTATACCGTAACTTCGAAACTGTAAACTGATATAAACAAAACAAGAACACCCATCGCGTTTCAGACTGATATTACACAGTACAAACACTATGACAATTCAACAATGGTGTTAGTTATGAAGATGTACTTTCGGCGATTGAGACGAATCGAGAGCCACGCCCACTGCATTGGTTCCTCGCCGCCTGTGTTGTTCGTGTTTGACAAAATCGTACCCTGTAGCATCTAGGTCATTTACATTCCGCGGGTATTTTTTGACTGTTATTTGCTTTCCGTGCGGAATGTCTTTGTGTGTGTGTGCGAAGCCTACTGCACTATTGACGAAGCTAGAGATCGTGTGGTTGTCGTGGTCGCTGTCCTGGTAGCCATGTTGGACGATCTAGCTTCTGTGTGCCTATATTATGTGCGTGTGTACGAGTGCGTGTGACTGTCTGTGTTCGTGTGTGTGCGTGTGCGCGTGCGCGAGTACACGCATCGACCGTGACAAAGTAAGCAACCCACTTTAGATCAGGTACATCCAAGTAATAGATGACGCACCGACTCGCTGAAGATGCTAATCGCATCAAACACTCTCCGAGACCATTATGTTCTTTATGCGCCAGCGCTTTCAAGAGGGCGTCAGCATGTCATAGCCGACTCTCCACATGTTTACATTTGGTATTCGTTATACAGGAATGTCCCTTTAAAAGCAAAGTGATCAGGTTTTCCCGTTTGTCAGATCCCCAAAAAGTTCGAAGCAACAACTCGAACGAGGTTTTGAAGAAGGTCGTGAGCTTCCTATGATCTTTCAGTGTTGGTGTCTCTCAATTGAATACAGAGGGCTGAGTTCGTTCCGGTTCAAGGAATCGGGTCAGCGATTTATCTCATATTCGTGCAAACGTCGACGCTTGGCTGTTTATATCTTGATGTCGCGCGACACTGTTGTGGAAGCTTCCCTGGTTGGCTGGCCGGCCGTCGGTGCCATTGTCGATGCATCGAACGCCCATGGGAAGACTACAGTACGATAAAGGGACCAAGGACACGATTAGTGACGCACCTCCAAATTCATCATCATCTTTCATCGTCAACTTTGACAGTTTGTACAGTCAAAACAGCGTAAATGCGAACATTTAATTGGTGAGCTCTGAATGGAGAGACCACAAAACACCTTCTCGTTGGACATGCGGTAGTCACCTCAAGGGAACGGCAGTCATTGCCAACCCCCCACTGTGCAAGATGGATGCCATGTATACAAACAGTACACGTTGTGCTGTCAAATTAACGTACTACCGTCCGTATACCGGCGTGCATATATATGTAGGCACGTTTGAAATGATCCAACATTACGCAACCCGGAATATCCATTGTGACACGCATGTGACAAGTACTCCGTATCAGGCGACAGCATTGTGTGATTCATCAAGTCCGTTAGTCCAGTTGTAATTTCGACCTGTACTCTTCCCCAAGGCTGTTCGACTTTAGAACTAAATAAATTCAAGACCAGTCAACCGTGACGTTCCAGACAAATACTTTTGGAGCACCTATGCAAGAGTACTCTAGACTTGCCCAGTGCGAGACGAACAAAGATGGCGTTCGTTCCAGGTCACGGATGTTGCAATAGAAACATACTTGAGTGTTCGATGCCACTGTTACTATAGTGTTACGGATGTGTTGGTTATCATAATTTGTATAATTGCCGACGCTATATTACACATTTGCCGACGCTATATTACACCTTTGCCGACGCTATATTACACCTTTGCCGACGCTATATTACACCTTTGCCGACGCTATATTACACCTTTGCCGACGCTATATTATACCTACACAGTATTGGATACATGTTGCACGGTTCCACAATACGTCATTTTAAAACAAATCAAAGGAAGTCTTTTTATTTCTGATTCACAACCGCGAAACTTACTAAAACTACTATGATCGGGTCACGTCTTAAAACACGAATAATATTTGACAATTCGGTCAGAACTTGGGCAATTTATTTGAACACTTGTATGGACACAATTGTTAAATTGTTTATGCTAAACAATATGGCAATGACTAGGATATGTTTACATACTCAGTGAACAGTGGTATATCAACGAAGAAAGCATTAATCTGGACACCAGAAAGGAATAGAAAAGAAGCAACCTAATAGGCACGAAGAGGGTGAGTAAGTAAGTACGTAATGACATAAATTGACTTAAAGTAAGTACCGGCAACTCATCGTGTGGCAACAGTGATGAGTCTTTACTGTCAACCCTTGCCCAAGTGTATGTTGACAGTTTCTCTCAATGTCAGCTCATCGAATATGTGTAGTCGTTGTTTGAGCCACAAAAACTTGACACAGGACACGACGGTATCGTTAGCAAACAAAACAGTGGAGGTGTTGTTTTTCTTCTGGGTACAACTTGTTCACTTGCACACTGCGAAACGTTTTAGGATATAAACAACAAGTAGGCAATGTACTGCTTAAATTGGCGTTGTGCACATGTATGTATGATTCATACCGGTAGGCATGTCCTACGAGATATGCAGAACAATAGTCTGTAAATAAGAAAGCGAATATGTGGTTGCACTTTTGAATGTGGTTCTATGTATATATATATATATATATATATATATATATATATATTCGAATGGCCTATGAACATGTCACACGCTTATTCATTGTATGTTCTAAGGCTGTGTTGCCTTGATGTCCTGTTTAGTGGATGGTGATTCTTAGATACATATTTATTTGCAACCGACGAACGCTTATGGCTGTCATTGGTTTCACAACGCACATCAAATCAGAAACGGTGAACATCACCACCGTATTGGCGTTTCTACCTTGGTGACTTGTATAAATGGAGTGGCCAATCACATAAAACCGGATTTGCCGGTGGTGAAACTTTTTGTGCAGTTTTAACCCGCCTGAACTAGAATAGAAGTGGTGCAACTGCAACGGTTGATTTGGCTGCCTACCAACCCTTACAAGTTGTTTACATGACCTAATATGGCGTTGTGGTTAACATGACTCAGTCGAGCGTGGCTAAGTTGGAGTGTGTACAACATGCACTGTATAAATAAGTGCTAAAATTTCCGTCGCTTCTAGCATAAGGGGGTGTAGAGGTAAGGAGGTCTTACCGTGCATGGTTCGTACATGTTTTGTTATGCCTGTTCACGAATAAATACGATGCATAATACAGAACTAAGTACAAAATTAGCATTGATGGACCGGTGAATCGCCCAAAGAAGTAACATGTGGATACCTTATTCTACATCTTACCCCTCTGCATAAATTGTTAATGTTTCGATTAATTATGCTGCGTGGAGAGCCCGTTTGCGTAGAGTGATTATTCGGTGAAGATGTGAAGAGAACTATCACGAAGAAGAATGACTAGCACGTCTAAAGGGTTGGGTGACTGTGCCATCTGGAGAACAGAACATTCTGTTAGAGGATCGGAAGAAATGGAGCTTGGCCAAAAAAAAGAAACTACCCATGCTAACTTGCATATATTAGAAGATATGGTATTATAAATTACTCACATCGTATAAAACATCTTTCTTGGCACAATTTTCTTGCCACAAAAAGGCTTTTGGAATTCCTGAAATGTTATATCCTAATACCAGAATATGAGGGCAAATCAGGCAGACAATATGTCCCCTAACCTAATCATATATGGTTCAGTACGTGTGTGCTATGTGCGGTCAGGTCGATATATCATCACAGATGGGTCAAAATCTGCGTCAGTAAACCATGGGAGAGTGGTTAATTCTGATTCCAAACTCGTCACACGCGGTTGAGCCATTACAACGTGATCAATTATTCAGGTATGTCGTGTATTTATCTAGCCTATTAATAATCGCATGTTTGAAAACGTTCGCAGCTGCTTGTTGCCCCGCGGCGGGCGAACTTCTCCTGCCGAGTGTTGACCCGTCTACCTTTGATCCATCGGTGCACACCAAGTATACATGGTACGGCATTGCTATTGGTCTGGTCACCCGAGAGGCCACGACTCGACAGTTTTGGTTCGGACTACTATCTTTTTGGAAAGTGTTAATCCCAATTTCGCCGCCAATTGCTGCATTAGGCCTATACGAGAGATGTGGAATGCAGGTTACTATACTAAAGATACAGCAACAACTAAATATAACTGTTGATATTTGTTATAATAGTTTGAGATGTATATTATACAACCAAACGCACGCACCTTAATTCTTATATGGAAATATATACTTGTACGTACAGGTTTGGCCGTCAGTCAATATATGGACCATTAACTTGAGGCTGACTGGAACCGCCATGTTCACAACATTTTTGCGGTTCATCATTTGCTTTACTCCCGGTGGATCCTGCAGCATTATTATTCTCAACACTGAATTGGTGCAACATTTTAAATTTCACAGACACTTCGTTTTGTGCTACCACGGCGACAACATCGGTGGTAATCAAAGGGAGTAATTGGCAATTTCACAGACCGACGGGAACAACGAAGCAGTGGTGGTAGTCGGGCCGGTGTAAACCCAATCGTGTCGCACGATGTCGACGCTTCAGCGGCAATGAAAGCCATATATAAATGGGTACACGTCAAGCCTGACGATGGTAGCTTTCTTCAACAAAGACGGAATGAACTAAGCACTGCTGCGTTTTATATTAACAAATACAAACTTTCGTTGTGTGCGCATTACTGATGGGAATGTGCCAGCACGTCTTGCGTCATACCACAACCGAGCCAGCCTGTTACAGTAGGCCTACGACCAAAGCGGCCCAACGACGCGATTTTCTTATTACATATTTCGGTCGGTGACAACATCAATGCACTCACAGCGATGCTGCTTACAGCAAGCCTAGATGACAGGCCCGAGTCAGAACAGCGATAATTGCCCCAACTGCTGCCCCACATTAACACACCTTTATGATAACCGATCGCTACAGTGTTTCGCGTAATTAACTGCTGATAATTAATACGACACACTGAAGCCAACAGTGTAGCCCCAGGCTCCCTCATTAAGCACAACAACCACCCTGGTGACGTTTGGTGTCCGCAATTGTTTGTAGGCTGTCGCTACATATGTCATATTGTACGCGACAGAGACTGTTTGTCGTTGTCACTCATGTTCTGGACTCAGATTTGTAGTTGTAGCCAAATAGTGTTTCACTTACATGCTCTAACACGTGTTTCGTTTGTGAAAACGCACAAATAAAATAATAAACAATAGCAAATTAAACGCATGCAATTTTGAAGAAAAACCAGTGTTTGGCGCTTGGCGCAGTTTATGGCGTTATAAAATGAATATGTCTGCTTAATCTAGCAAAACGTATGATCTAATCATGTAGTGTCTGACAAAGTGGACATTTGTTTTTGAAGTGTACGACTGCTCGATGGCTACGTCGTGTATTTCATTCACACGACAGTAGTGTGCACGCGATGGGTGACAACGCGTATGTCTAGCATTGACACTCGATTAGTCGTGCCTTTTCTGACAACCACGTTTCTGTTAGGCGTGAAAATATACGTGTGTATTTGCTTTAAATGGAGTCCGATCATTTAAATAACTTTATTCGGTACCAATGTGCCATTCCTGCGGTCGTTAGCAAAACAACTGCTAAAATGGCGTGACGTCATCAATTGCTGCGGTAGTTACGACGGGAAATTGCCGATATCCAACAGTACAACGACCCACATCCGGCACGTCAGCCCTCCAGCGGCCGCGTGTCCACAAAACCAAGTAGATGTCGCAAATGTTATATGTATATATACCCAGTTATGCAGGGAAACAAGACACGGTCGAAGAGGCTTAGGTTTCTTAGATGTTACTACTCACGGGCAACACGATCATGTGTGTGGTTACTATCGTGTTGTCCTCGCTGAGACGATCATTTGAGAAGTTTGACACGTGTAATGTGTTCACGACCAATTCTGTACGTTGTTAATGGGAATACACAGCGATTTCCATTGGTTAGTTGACCAGCTGACGATCTATTTACTTCATCTGTAGATTAAGTTGACATACAATCTGAATTTGACGTCCAAAAAAGGAAAACAGAAAATGCAGAAAAAGCAGGAATAGTGCACTAGCTGCAGTGTTCCAGTGAACCAGTGAATTTCTAACAGGAAAGAAATTAGATACAAATTTGAAAAAAGCTTGTGAACAAATATGATGTTACACTTGGCCTTAGTTCCCACTAGTTTCTAAAGGAGCAGTACAAAGTAAATACCAGCCACCCGAGCCCATTCAAATGTATGAAGGCCAACAGCTTCAATGACCCGGGTCTCTTACTATAACTAACCAAGCAATATGTTCATATATGGCACACACCAAGCCGTGATTCGGCAACAGCTAGGATAATTATATTGGTGGAGAGGAGAAAATAATATTATATAGCGAACGAATTAAGGCTATATCGGGATATATTGAAATAAATGTGAGATAACGGTAGATCACGGACTTTTTTCAGGACGTGTTACGTGTCCCCGTGTGTGTGTGTGTGTGTGTGCGCGCGCGCGCGCGTGTGTGGTGTGTGTGTGTCGCTATACTATCATAGCCAGCCACTACACAGATCCACATTCCACGTGCTTAATTGTGTTACCCTCTCAGTAATTACACTACACTTTCCATGCAAACTTCACATCGTAAGTGAAATATGTCACACACACACACACACACACACACACGCGCGCGCGCGCGCGCGAGCGCACACGTCATCTTACTAAAAAGATCTTCATAACGCAAGTGTCTTTTGTCAACAAGAATAAAGATATAATAACCAGAAGTTAGTTATAAGAAATACGTGTTTCACAGACAGGTCGTTGTTGACTATAGGAGACGTACATGGCACTCACTCCACAAACACGTGTAACAGTTTCACTGTCATGAATGTAAAAGGTTATCTGTGCAAGCGTCACTTCCACCTGTTTGCACATGTCACTACACATTTAACTAAGCAGTGTTTTACGTTCATGCAACAAACAAGGCGAGTGTGTTTATGCGCAGGACCCCGCTGTTTGAATAATTGATGTAAGGCAGGTACTTTTGAATGAAAAGCTAACATTGATTTGGTATAATGACTGGTTTGTTCAAAACAGAACAACTAAATGTTGCTCGTAACCAGGGATGGGTTCAAGTGCTCGAGTACTTGAGTACTTGTGTACTTAAGTACAGCAAGTACTGTACTTGGACTTGCACTTGCCATTTTGCTGAGTGCAGTACTTGGACTTGTACTTGACCATCAAAGTACTTGGACTTGGGAAGTACTTTTTACAAGTACTTTTTTACGTTTTTGTTAAGTAGTTGGGTCTATCAGAAGGATTGAAAAGAAATGGCTACAGTAAAAATTACTGTATATTTATTCTTATTTTGTACAAAGCTTCATATAACACGAAACATAATTGATGGTACTTGTGATGGTGGTTGATTTGTTTATAAGTATAAAGGGGATGATAAGCACAGGCACTTACATGCAAGTCAGCTGAGAGCCTGAGAGTTGAAGCCATGAGTCAATTACATGGGATAAACTAACACTATATGATGCCTTGATCAGTTGTAGTGGCTTCAGATGTTCAGAAACCACCAGTTCACTTGTATTGTGGACTTTTGTGGTAATAATGAATAAATGCATAATACTGCTGCTTTTGTGTTTTCATCGCTTTGACTTTCACCATTATGAAACATAAACGTAGCGTTCAATGTACTTAACTGTACTTGACTAAAATTTTCAAAGTACTTGTACTTGAGTTTTTCACAAAGTACTTGTACTTGCCTATATTTTTAGGTGAGTAATTGTACTTGGACTTGCCAAAATTGAAAGTACTTGTACTTGTATTCAAGTATAGTTAGTGACAAGAGAAGACAACGAGGTGTTTGGATTATGGTGATAAAGACGAGGTTATTTCACACAGATTGTGCCACGTGTATAATTTATGTGCGTGTGGTTACGTAAATCTATTCAGGCATTCAGTGGATGTTCCAAAACTGAGTATTACAATGTACATAACATGTCATGATTGGATTCGGATTTGTAGAATTGCATTGTTTTAATATCTAGTTATAACAGCTCTCTAACTTGAGTTAGATGGCACACAGGCACACCAGATAGTTGATGCACAGTTTATGAGAACATTCGCCTCTTCTAAGTGTCGTGTCTGTCGCAGGCGTTGGCGATGATAGTCTTCCAAACTGCACAGCCGTTTGTAATTTATAGCAGTTCAGTTGCGCTCCTTCTACATCATGTTGACAGACTATCTATTATTGTTATTCTGTCGTCCTCTGGATCTTTTTTCGTCAACCGTTCCTGTTGTTACAACACGTTCTACCTTTCTCTTGTTCAATATTATGTATAATAAATCTTGCATGTTGTGTTCTAATTTTGATCATTTTTTATTTGGCCGTCCTAAAGATAACTTCATTGCTTTTCTGTGGCACTCGCAGCATTCTTCTTAAAAACCACATTTCAGTGGCTTCTATATTTTTTATGAATTTTTTGTAATTGTTCAGTGTTCATACCCAAAGAGCAATATGGGCTCTATGTAGCATCGCAGTACATGTTTTCTCACTTCAAGTGATATATTTTTGTTTGTTAAAATGTTTTTCATGTTGTGATAAGCTGTCCTGGCCTGAGCAATTCGTATCTTGATATCGTTGTTGCGTCGACCGTGATATGTTATTGGTGATCCCAGATAGTTAAACTATGGACTTGCTTGAGAATATTAACAAACTGATATGAACTAGAAATCTCAATTTACACACTATCTTAATAAAACAGCTATGAATGTAAATAATACACCTTGTTGACTGTGGGGCTATTGAATCGTGTTGCATGTATAAAGTTGGTCTGAGATAACATGTTACATCGACGTTGTATGTTTCTCATTATTAATATAATTTTCTTTATGCATTCTTTATCCATAATGTTGAAGGTGTACTACTAGCTAAATTGCGTTTAATAAGCTCAAAACATTAGTCGCAGTTTGAAATCCCCCCTCGAAACGTTCAAATTGTATAAAAAAAGGTTCAACTAGTAAACGACTGCTATAAGCAGTATTGGAGATATTATTTAACAAGTTCGTGGAATTGCTGTTTGAGCATTGCTTGTTCCCACATTCAATACAACAAACGGGGTGAAGTAGAACCGATTCAACGACCTTCCTGTTCTGTTGCCACCCCTGGCGTGAGAGAATGGTTCCGGGCAACGGAATAGACATGGCACATTCGTTATTTGCATGTCACCTCCGGTTTGGTTGTCACGAATCGCAACTGAGTGGGTGAGTGGTGATTGAAAGGGGTTTCAATAGAAACTTGTGCGTGGGTCCGTGGGATGACAAACATCAAATTGATGACGTCACACTTTGGTATCGTCAGTCAACATACTGGTTACTGGTGGTCTTAAACACCACAATCACCAACAACAATTACAGCTATTCCGTTCGTCAAAGCCACTGCACCAGATATGAGTCAAACTCAAATGCGACAACTACGACTCAGCATGACCTCAATAGTGTGACCAGTGACCTGACCTTGTTGAAAGCCGTGGTCTTGCGGTCCTGTGGGTTTCACTCAATAATATGGAACGCTAAATTATCATCGAATGTGCCAGTTGAAATGAATATCCTACACTAATGTGACGGCTGTTATTATATATGACAACCGTTACAGTATATAACTGCTAGTAAAAATGTAAAAAAAAGTGTAAAGCCGGCTATATTGTAAAGTTACCTTAACATTATAATAGATGAAATAACAATCTTACTGCGGTGATCTGACTAATGGTGTAGAGTGGATGGTTTGAAATGAGTCTTTAGAAATCTTCGCCAATGTAAATACCTCTACTCCGCTTTTATATGTGAGACAATGCGTCTGCTTGAAAGTTCTTGTTATGCATATAGCCTGCGAAAGATCAACTGATTAGTTGCGAACAGAGAGCTCTCCTGCGAGACCAACCCGACTTGTCAACAATGGGTGGACAAACCGGCTTGTCACCACGTAACTTATCTACATAGTCAGACTCTGGTGAGTGCGTCGGTATTACTGAATACACCGTGTGAATACCCAGTGGCGGTCATAGTCTGATAGCAACTGCAGATGGCCTTAAAATCTATCGTCACGTTACACAGTCACATGTGTCGGACATAAAACGGACATTACAGTGTGATGATAATATAGCAGTGATATGCGGAGGTTTGGACTGTCATTCGAGACAATCGAGGTTTCAGGGTCGTACCCAGCATTTACATGTTGAGTGGGGTTCCAAACGGATATCACCGTAAAGCTGGATGTTGCATGTCATCCTTCCCTGTACCTTGTTAAACTGATCATTGGGGGGTTTCCGGGCAACCAGAAAAATCCCCCTAGATTCGGTCATGCGGGTTCGAATCCATCTCCGTTTCATTTCGAAACCTGGGTGATTTCATTTACCCTGTAGTGTATGTGTTTCTGAAGAGACATACACCGTTTGTTCCTTCTACCTGGAGTCCATTCCAAGGGAAGTTAAAAAATCCCACATCCCATGGAATGGTCAAAGGCTTCCAAGAGACGTCCATGTGATATTCGACTGAACAGGTCTGCCAGGGAGTGAAGTGTATAGCTCTCTGAGCCGTCCTAAAGACTGGATATCGAACTTACCTTTCATTTTGTTATTGTATTTGTTATTGTTGTTATTGTAAACCTAAAACATTGTGTAGTCAGGTAAATTGAGCTCAGTCTCACAACAGAGGCGACCACTTTGGCATGCCTTTGTATTACACTGGACTCTCGCTGTCCCTTAAACCAATAGGTACATAACACAGTGCAGACCACAACGATGATTTAAAAGTGTTCCTCTTAGGCGAGTATTCTTTACACCAAAAGAACGAGAGGCCGCTGTACATCCTTCCTAACTGAGATACTTTGATGGCTTGCCATATTGTCATAGTTTAGGTTTGTGTATGTAATGTAAAATTGTTCCTCTAGACGCCCACTAGACTACACAGAGGAACGTGAAGGGGACCTAAATGAATAGCATGACACACTTACCACGAAGGCCGGGTAGTGATGTCGGTCATTCGACTGCTTGTACCTAAATTTGAGTTGATTCTGGGCGTTCACCGGGTGCGTGATGGTGATGGCCTCGTTGCCGATGAGCGGGGCATGTCCGGTCGGCAGGATCTGGGCATTGAACGGCTTCGTCGTGTTAGGCCTGTGCAGGGCGTTCTGGATACCGATGGCGCGAGCGTCGTATCCGACCATCGTCGTCTTCGGGATATGTGTCCAACAGTAGACCTCCTTGTCGCCGAACTCCAGCTGGTTCGTGTAGTACGTCTTCACCGTGAGATGTTGGCCGCACACGGCGCACTTGAAGCACTGTTGGTGGAAGACAACCTCGTTGACGGGCCCGACCTTCTCCACCTGGTACACGCGCTCGTTGCACCGCTGACATTTGTCAGTACACGGGGCGAAGAACAAGTTGGAGAGGCTCTTGGGCGCCCCCACAGTGGCGGCCATCTTGTCTCGTCTCGCAACGTCTGGTGCACTCAACTGATCAAGTCGATAAGACCGTACTGTATACACGGCTGCGTTGTCGCTGGCTGCTGGTGGCGTCCGCTGCAATGTAGCATATGTGTTAGCGTCGACTTCATGTATTATTCAATCGGAATAACAACAACGGAATACCATATAAATGAACGCGCGGTGTAAGAGATACGCCGGTAAATGACTCGCAATAGCGCAGAACGATCTATTACTAACGAGCTGACGACTCGGCGGTTATATGTACACATGTGCCTCGCACTGAAACGGGCAGTGTGTGTTTCGTATGTGTTCTGTCGTTACCGGTACAGTTGATTTGTTAGGACGGACATTTGAGCTGGCGTGGTCGTGACACGCCCGCCGATGCACGGCTCTCGGCCGTCAGCGCAGGCGCAGCCACGCGTGACCAGGTGAACGCGTTGGACGGCTTCTGACAGTGACTAGAGCACGTTTTCACAAACAGATCCCGTATTCGGAGACTGATATAGACTCTCTTTTCGATCAATACTCCACTTACCTGCAGTTATAATCCATACGCGTCCGTAGCGCGTTGTATTACGTACGTCCTAAAGTGACTTGACCTGGTTCAACCGCGGCTATATGTACAGCCGTCTCTCAGCACATTCCATGCGTCTGTGTCAGGTAGCTGTTGTCCCACTGAGCCCGCTGGTAGGCGTATCCGGACTGTTGCGTGACTTATTCACCGAGCAGTGATGCATAACTAATTCTCGTAGCGGACAAGGCGCCCAGTCACCGCTCGGCAATGTTCGGAATTGTTCGGCGCGCCTCGTCATTCTCGCAGTCGTGGAAGGAGGCTACGCCTAACATTTTGATAAGCTTATTTGTTAGTTTGTTTGTTTGTATGTGCATATGCGAGTGCATGTGCGTATGTGGTGTGGTTGTGTGTATGGTGTGTGTGTGTGTGTGTCTGTGTGTGTGTGTGTGTGTGTGTGTGTGTGTGTGTGTGTGTGTGTGTGTGTGTGTGTGTGTGTGTGTGTGTGTGTGTGTGTGTGTGTGTGTGTGTGTGTGTGTGTGTGTGTGTGTGTGTGTGTGTGTGTGTGTGTGTGTGTGTGTTTGGGTGTGTGAGTGAGTGAGTGAGTGAGTGAGGTGGGTGGGTGGTGGGTGAGTGGTGAGTGGTGGGTGTGGTGAGTGAGTGAGTGAGTGGTGAGTGGGTGGTGAGTGAGTGAGTGAGTGAGTGAGTGAGTGAGTGAGTGAGTGAGTGAGTGAGTGAGTGAGTGAGTGAGTGAGTGAGTGAGTGAGTGAGTGAGTGAGTGAGTGAGTGAGTGAGTGAGTGAGTGAGTGAGTGAGTGAGTGGTGTGAGTGAGTGAGTGAGTGAGTGAGTGAGTGAGTGAGTGAGTGAGTGAGTGAGTGAGTGAGTGAATGTGTGAATGTGTTAGTGAGTGAGTGTGTGTGTGTGTGTGTGAATCTCAATTTTAACTCAATCAATTACTCATTTTCCCTTCCTCCTTCCCTCCCTTCCTCCCTCCCTCCCTCCTCCCTCCTCCCTCCTCCTCCCTCCCTCCCTCCCTCCCTCCCTCCCTCCCTCCCTCCCCTCCCTCCCTCCCCCTCCCTCCCTCCTCCCTCCCCTCCCTCCTCCTCCCTCCCTCCCTCCCGCCCTCCCGTCTGTCTGTCTGTCTCTCTCTTTTTTCTCTCTCTCTCTCTCTCTCTCTCTCTCTCTCTCTCCCTTTCTCTCGCTCTCTCTCCTCTTCCCCTCTCTCTCTCCCTCTCAGACACGCACAAATGCGCGCATGTATGCAAACATGCACAAACACGAGCATATACGCACGCACGCATATTCTTGACGTTGACAGATCAATTCCATTGAACATGGCATACATAGGGCTTTCAGAATAAAACGTTGCACTTCGTATTCAAGATGCAACACTAGATCTGCTAGACGAGGAGCGGGTCTGAGAATTAGTACGCTCTCTACGAATATGTAAATGTCGACAATTATGCACGACCACTCAGTCTTCTTTTGTTGACAATATACAACGCTGTGGATTTTGCATACGTATTTTTATTATATTTCATCCATTGATTTGCATAGATATGTGTGTACAAATATGTCTATGGTGTGATCTATGATGGTGGTGCAGCGGCTAGAGCTTCGGGCTCTCAACCGAGAGAACCCGGGTTCAAATCCTATGCGTCGGTGTCGAACCTTGGGCAAGTTCGTTCATTATACATTGCTCCAGTTCACTCAGCTGTATGATTGAGAACCTGGCTATAGACAGTGGTGGATATTTGTGTACGAATAGCCCTCGCGCATTAATTGCAGCTTGGCTGGATGCTTCCCAAAGAAGTCGAGATGGTGTTCGATTGAACAGATCTGCCAAGTGTAAATCGTTTTGAGCAGTCACGAGGACTGGATACTGCGCTATATAAGAACTTACATTTATTTAGATATTTCTGTACTAACTGACATTTGCAATTACGTTCTCATTGAAATTAAGATGCACTTGGTTGGATGGATTTAATTCAATATATGAACTCTCTTGTCCATTTCTGAATGCTGCAACGTTGATGGATTGTCTATAGACAGCACGTGCGCTTGCCAGTTTTCCCACTCGCCAAACGTTCCCTCCCATCCATTCCTCCACGTCATTCTCCCATTGTCTCCTAGGTCTTCCTCTGCTTCTGCTGCCTTCAAATGTTCCTTCCATTATTAGTCTCTCTAAAGATTTATGCCGTTTCACATGGCATAAATAACATAGTTTATTTTTCTTTACAAATGTCAATGACAAGCTCATCTACGATGCATTTGTTAGTTCTACGTTCAGTCCACAAAACTCGTAGTATTTTTGTACAATACTTGTCTTTAAATGCATTTATACGTTTAGCAGAGGTGTCAACTTGTACGTTTTACCCGTAAGCCTTACGGATTTTTGCGAATTGTACGGGCTTACGGGCGTCCGAAGCAATCCTTACGGATATTTATGATGTTGACCAAACCATTTTTTTTAATGGCGCCGATTTTTATCGTCTTTACCGAGTTTGAGATTTATCGACTGCATCCCAGTGGGCTCTGCGCGTAAAGAAAACGCTCTCCTGAGCATGCGCGAAGCACGAGATTTATCCCAGCCTGCCATTCTGAGCATACGCAGAACACTTTCAGTCGGATTCAAACTTGTTACTGGAATCCTACCACGCTGTACCAGTTTACATTCAGAAGTTCAGACGAGATGGATGCGATAGTTGAGCCGCCCGCGAAGAAGCGTAAACAGTATGCGGGTCATTACCAGGATGACTGGAAACGGATTTTTTAAAGGAACAATAGCACCATCGAAGTTAGGCGATCACCATGCTTGGTGCGTCGTTTGTTCACGCGACGTGAATGTGTCGGCATCAGGCGTGTACGACGTTCGAATGCATGTGACATCGAAGCTGCACGAGAAGAACGCGAAGCTGGCTCTTCAACACGCGCCGATGACCGCCTTTTTCAAGGCGAAAACCGAGACGCCGGAATCGACGACCACAGCAGAGGTGATGTTTTCGTATTTTGTAGCCGAGCATAATTTGCCGACAGCCATCGCTGACCACTTCTGTAGTTTGGTCCCTCGCATGTTCCCGGACAGCGCCATAGCGAAAACGTTCAAGTGCAGGAGAACGAAAACGACTATGATCGTCAAACGATGCCTGGCCGTGGAGGCGACCGGCCCAGTCATCGCCCGTTGCCAGAGCGGCCCGTTCTCCGTCATGATTGACGAGAGCACCGACCGCAACACCGACAAGCGCCTTGCCGTTCTTGTGCGGTATTTCGACGCGAAGACTGCCAGGGCGTACACTCGTTTGCTGGACATACCCGTTTGCAACGGAGGAACAGCGCAGGAAATATTCGATGCGTTGGACGGCGTCCTAAGGTGATTATAAATATAATACTTAGCCTGTAAAAGATTTGAATTATAATTTAAAAAAAATTATTATTATTATGACAATATGACTACACATAATTGTTATCGTCATTATAAAATTTATTTAGTGGTAAATATTGAACATATCTATAAACCATGCTAATGCAGTACATTTTATGCAACGGCATAATAAAGTTTTAGGTTATTCTTTTGTAGTTGGGTACATTAATTAAATTTGAACTCTGTTCTCTGTAGGAAACGGGAGATCGACTGGGCAAACTGCGTGGGCTTTGCAAGCGACAACTGCAACACCATGATCGGGATCAGGAATTCGGTGTTGTCGCGGGTACGCGAACTTCAGCCCAGTGTGTTCAGCCTGGGCTGTATCTGTCACTTGGCAGACCTCTGTGTGAAGGCTGGGATGAAGCAGCTGTCACTGCCCGTTGATGACCTGCTCATTGACATCTGGTTCCACTTTGACCGCAGGTATACCATCTCGTCTACTATAATGCAGCCCTCATCTGCCTTTCGTCTAGTACTGGTACAACTGTAGAAATTTATTTTAAAATCAAACCTGTAGTCAGTTTTAGACTGCCAACCTGGCTGAGCTGATTCATTGCCAAAAGCCAGATTACTGCAAGAAACGGTTTATTCAAGTTAGATCAATATATTCATTTAAAAAATGCCTTGACAAATTATGGTCAACCCGTAGACGAAATTGAAGAAGAAGAAGATATGACCATTGAGGTACCGCGAGAATCCTGTGATAAGAACAGTCCTAAGGTATTAACACTTTGCCATTTGTGAATGTATGTCATGTTAAATGGAGGGTGTATTTTCAGTGCCAAGAGGCGAAAGCTCTTCCGTGAATTTCAAGAGTTCGCTAACGTGGAGGAGCTGGAGTTACTGAAGCACTGCCAGACACGCTGGCTCTCCCTACTGCGGGTGATCGAGAGGGTGCTAGGCCAGTACCCGGCACTGGCAGCCTACTTCGCCAGCCATGAAGACGGTGAGAAACCTGGCCGTGTGAAGAGAGTGGTGGATCGCCTGACCACTAAGCTGACGTTACTCTTCCTGGGCTTCATTCTGCCGGTCCTCGTGGACTTCAACAAGTTGTTCCAGGTATTTAGTTACCATGTCATGTTTTAGCTACACATTTGACAGTATTTATGGTACATGTAATTTATGTCATTGCAATGATTAAAAGTAGCAGTGAAGTGATCTCCACCGATTTTTAAATATTTCAGCACATTCAACCTATTTCACAGAAAAAATAAGCATTGTTGTGGTCATTGTTTTGGGTATATTCTGGGGAAAAGTTATTGTGTTTTACAATGCAAGTATTATTCTGTTGTGTTGCAGGCGGATGAGACCAAGGTGGGAGTGCTCCTTCCAGAGATGGACCGCCTGCTACGAAAGCTGATGGTGAAGTTTGTTCCGCTGCGCTTCATCCGTGGACAGCAAGACCTGAGGACGGTGGAGGTCACCTTGCTGGACAACCAGCACTCCGACGACACCATCGCCATCGGCATGCCAACGAGAGCATTCCTAGCTACTGAGGACTTGGAGCCTGCACAGACCGCCAAGTTTTTTCGGTTTGTAAAATGCTTGAATGTAATTGCAGTAATATTTGAGGATAACATGCCTAATATTAATAAATCTGCATTGATCAAGCTCCTTCGAAAAGCCAAACAATGGTATGTCCAATAAATAATAACCCACTAATACAATATAGGCCTAACTAAATTTTGTTTGTGAGGATAAAGGTGAATCTCTTTCCAATCAATTTTTCCATGCGATTTTGTCCATGTTGGTCCGGCTGGATTTCTGGCATGTACTTGGTTATTCAAGTCACATTTTTTACCAGAATAATTGTTTTCAGAGAAGTGCGAGCCTTCTACTCTTCGGTGATTGGAAAGATGGTGGCGAAGTTCCCCTTTGACAGTGAAGTACTGAAGGATCTGGTGGTGATGGACCTCACTAAACGAGCAGACCTCACATATGCACCAAGTACGTTTTAATGCGGAGTAACATGATTGAATGAATGAATGAAAGTTTATTCAACAACAACGATGTAATACATGCACAATGTGGTGTGCTGCTGCTGTTGAAAGGACATGGTTGAAGTCATAGACTTATAGACACCTTAGTTTACAGAATGGTTGTCTTTTTCAGTTGTTCGTCTCTCTGCGCAGTTTGCCCCAGATGTCGACGAGGAGACGCTGAAAGATGCATTTGAGGACCTCCAACTGATGGAGGATGACATGATCAGCCTCGAGGTGGATGGCCAGCCTCGCCGTCTCGACGCCGTCTGGGGAGACGTGATCGCCCTGAAGACGCCACTGGGCGTGCTTCGGTTTCCCTTCTTGGGACGTGTCATGGCAGCGGTGCTCAGCTTGCCTCACAGCAACGCTGACTGTGAGAGGGCGTTTTCGATGGTGCGCAAGGTGCACACAGAATGCCGGAAATCTCTGAACGCGGACACCATCACAGCATTCTTGCAGTGCAAGATGAACTTCGACGCAACCTGTTGCAATTTAGAAGTGACGCCAGCAATGCTGTGCGAAGCGAAGCAAGCTACCGTCGCTTACAACAAGGAGCATGTGTGAAATAAATGATCTGTGTCAGAACGAGTTGTATTTCGTTATTATTGTCTATATATGTGTTATGGCAGTGCCTATAATGCCCTATATACGAAAATAAATATGTTTATGTTTGCATTGAAAATTTGTAAGGATTTTTTGCAGATCTTATGGATTTTTTCTCATGATCTTACAAATATGAGTTGTCCCAGGTTGACACCTCTGGTTTAGTAATGCTCTTATTAAGAGTCCATGTTTCGCATACGTACATGGCCGTTGGAAACACGCAGGTTCGGATAATTCGTAGTTTCATATCTTCACTCATAGTAGTCGAGGGTAATCATTTTTGTATTGGTGGCCACGTACCACAATGCGACACACCGCTACACCAACTTAATACAGACAACTTTTACCAAGACATCATTATACCAACTGCTGCACCTTCCCAAGTTCCATAAATATTTGTTAATATATTTTAAAACCGCATTTCTAATTGTTAAATGTCCTTGGAAATTGGAAATGGACACATTGACTTTGTATATGAAATGACTGTACGTGACGTTGTACATTGTACATACAAAGGAAGCAAATCAAAATATCCGCCAAAGTTACAACTTGTAATACTTTGTTTTAATGATAACACATGGATCTTAAACAACATACCTACGCGCGCCATGTAGCACCAGTTACATTATGCATACATGTTAAGTTTCAGAAACGCCAATCCAGGAGATTTATACGTAAATCAGAAGGTCTCAGAAAATCGGGCATTTATACGTAAATCGGAGGATCTTGGAAAATCAGACATTTATACATAAATCGGTTTAAAATATAACAAAAAAGGATACTTTCCATAGACATTAATAATCATGTTATAATAAAATGTTAAGTTTCAGAAATGCCAATGCATGAGATTTATGCGTAAATTGGGGGGGTCTTGTAATATCAGGACATTTTGTGTAAATTGGGATTCTCGGGGTATTGTCAAATTGTATATAAATCTGAGTATTTCATGTTATGAAAATGGTCACAGATCAGCTTTATTTCCAAATGCATTGCACATGTGCCCTTAAGTCAATGGTACATTACAGCATGTTAATATGTATTTAATGTGTTACATTAAATAAATTATATGTGGACATAAAATAATTGAATTATATGTAAACTAAAATGTCGTGGCTTTATAGGTATGGTAGAAAGAAGACAAAGTTTACTAATTTGATGTTCTAGGCATATGTGTTCATACATTAAATATATATTTTTATGGTGCAAAGAACCTTGCATATAGGCAGTAAATACATCTTCTTTTATGACAAATATGTTATTACATTATTACAAACAGATACTACATTCACACGTATAAGAACCAGAACTTAGCATTGTATTTTCTTCAAAGTTTGTTACCATGGCCTGGGTGACGGAGGCATGTGTGATGAATTTACTATTTGTGACCTTTGGCCTTGCTGGTGGAGCATTTGATGTTATAAAATACATCTTTTCATTTATAATGTGTTCCAGTTCTAACAGTTACAGATATACGTGGATTAAATAAAATGTGTACATATTGTAGATGGATCGACTGACATTATTTGAGCATAGATTGAAACGGATTACATTTCGTTCTACAAGATCGGCAAGCTGACGGTGGGCGATAATATGGAACCCGCGGCCGCAAGCGCGGTTCACTCTGCTCGTCTAAAGCTTATATGCAATATCAACCACAGGCAAGACCCAAGAAGATTATAGTTAAACAGTTGTTGTTGTCTAGTCAACGCAAGGCATGATTTAAACAATCCCTTTTCGCTTTGTTGTCCGAGCGGCCTTGGTCCAACGTCCCTATTCATGAGTTTTAGCTCGGTGTCTGACCGATTGCAATTAACTTACTGACACTGGCACTGGTATTCACCGGTATTGACCACTTTCTGTTGACCCAGAAAAACATACTCGAGTCAGCCGGAAATAAACCCGATTAGGCCATGCCGAGTTCGGAAAATAAAATAGAAAAACAATTGTTTTGGTTTCACTGAAAATCCAGGAGAATGGTTCTCCTTTCCAGGAGATCGGGGGATTTGATGGATTTCCAGGAGTCCCCGGCGAATGCAGGAGACTTAACATGTATGATTGTGCAGAAAGCGCTCTGTTAATCACCAAAGTTGTATTGATTGTCAACTATGATTCAAAAACTAACGAATTTATGTTTGAACAAAATGGTAATCCATTCACAGTGTTTGAATAATGTTCTGCCTGGATGTCAAATAGCATTTTCGCAAGATTATTAATTATACAATGTATTTTTTTTTTTTTTAAATGATATCTTGACTGCCGTTTAGTCTCAGTGCTGACACCTGGCAATTGGAAAAGGAATTAGTTGGTGCATTTCTGTCTACTAGCTGGCGCCACACTTCCGCGATAAATGCATTAACACATTAAGTTAAAACTGATAGATATGTTATGAAAGGATTTTGCACAAAATGAACATAGCCTATCTTTAAATATCTTATATTTAAGCCTTTGTCACTGTAGACGTCTTGATGTGTTTAGGCCTACAAGCCATGCGTGTTATAAATAACTCTTATAGTGTGTGTGTATGCGTGCTTAGTCACAACACGCACTATTTACGAGAGCGTATTTGATCTTGTAGTTGCAAATGTTTGCCACGTCTCGGTCAGAATCTTTCTTCTTGCGCGCGTTTACTGAGAACAGATATATCCCGGCATTTGGGAAACTCAGCGAGAATTTTACTTTTTTTGCATTGCTTTTAATTGACACGAAGTTTCGACAATCTTCTTCTGGTTCTCGCGTTAGACTGTACGAGAGTTGAACTCCTTCCGACAGCCCATCTCGATTACCAGGGTGCCCTTGTCTATTTTAGTTTTGGTCGGGTACGGGTGTGTTACAGTACGCATCCCAAACAGTTGGAAATGTTCATTCGGGCCCGAATTATCTTTCACCAAGCCACCATCACTCTTCATTGGTCAAAGAAATCATGATTGTGTCGACTTTTGTCACGTTCAGCAGGTACTTGCACGCATGCTCGAATATGTTACTGTTGGCGTCTTCCGGTCTGGCGTAGATGTCCAGTCCGTACTGGCCGGCCTGGGGCGGGTTCACCTTCACGGTGAGGATGTCGTCGTTGACACTAAAGTTGACGAACTTCTCCAGCTGCGAGTCCTCGACGCCGTTTATGCGCAGCTTGCACAGGAAGTGCAGCTTGCGTGGCAGCTGGAACTTCATTTCCAGGTCGTTGTCGACGCTCACTACGCCCGTGATGTGCGTCATGGCCTTGAGGCCGAAGTGCCGCTCGCCCTTGCTCGGACCCCACTCGCCCGACGCGCAGTTGGGCAGCGGTTGCACATTACAGGTAATCTTTTGACAGACGACTTTGAACACGCAAACGAAACGCTGTAGTAGGCTCTGGTCTTCTTGATCGTTCTGTTCAAGATACACCCTAAGAATGTATGAGCCAGGCGTGGGCACTTGTACCCGGAACGTTGCTTGACCGTCGACGATCGAGTGTAGAACGAAGCGCTCAAGCGCGGCGCCAATAAACCCAGTCTGGTTGTTCCTATCGCGATCAGCGAACCACAATTCACAAGCGAACGCTTTGTCCTCTGCGAAGCCATTCCACCCGGGTAGCTTCACCTCCGCCACGCCGTGGTTGTCGGTGTACAACACAGCCTGTGTTGACTGGTCGAACTCGAGGCCGTGGTTGAAGAAGTCGGAGTACACGTACGGCAGGTTCTCGAACTGCTCGTGGGAGATCGGTGTCTGCAGCAGTTGCATCTGCTCGTCGTCGGCGCGGAACTGGTAGATGAACTCGTCCGGGTCGGCGAGGAAGTAGAAGTCGTCGTAGGTGTAGTGTACGCTCTCTTGCCACATCTCCCTAGCAACGGGTCCCACGTGCGCGCGCATGTCCAACCGGACTTTCCTGCAGTAAACAAACTTACAAAGATGGTTTATCTTTTTAAGTTTGTCACAGTTCATTTTACCTTTTCTATCGTGACATTGCGACAGCTTTCTGGCGACTTAATCTCACGAAGATAACTGAAAGTCTTTGAAAAGTCACCGTAGAAAAAGGTAACTTAAGAAAACTTAATAAGAAAGAGCGTCTGAACCTTCAAATCTGATGAACCTATTTATGCAAATATACAATGATTTTACCATTTACATTTGGTTACGTCTTATTTCGTAAATACAAATAAACGTTCACGTTAACGCACTACTTTAGCTGTAATAAAACATACCTCAATTCAAACGAAAAAGCAGTAACTGGATACAGTTTTAAAAAAAGAAATAGTTTCACATTTATATATATATATAATACATAATAGATATTTATATAAATATATATATATATATTTATATAATATCTATATGAATTGGGCGTTATCTGAATAGCATTTATAAGGTCTGTCATACATTGTACAATGAATTGTTTACATTGGTGTAGACTAACTAAACGATCAGACTAGTATCGCTAATTCCCAAACACTCAGATTATGTTCAACAGACCAGCTACAGTGCTGTGGCTGTGCGTTACTAGGACTCACCTGGCGGCACACTGAACACTGCACTGGCCACCAGTTGCTGGCGATCAACACAGCGTTCCACGTGTTCCGGAAATTGTGCTTCCGAATCTTCATTCCCGGTTCGTACCAAATGCCTTTCCCGTGTCCCTTGATCTCCACGCAAGACAGGCCGGCGTAGCTACAGCACAATGCAAGGAGTTACTACTGCTCTCGCTGCATACGCTTTATATACGATTGTAAACTGTTGTTCGTAAAGTAGCATGTGCATACATATATACATGCCCATATGCATACAAGTACACATGCACACGCGCGCGCGCGAATGCGCACGCATGCACGCACACGCACAACACACACACACATATATATATATATGTTCCTGTACCAGTGATACCTGTGATACCTGTGATACCTATACATGTGATAATCCTTCAATAGGTGGCCAACTGTATATTTGTATCGTTTATCTGGTTTACATTTTTATATATACATAATTATTAATTAGGTATTCTACTTGGATTCTGGATCCTTGTAGCACCTGGACCTTTGTCAAGAGTCCGTCACATTTGGTGATGAGCCAAATTTGTGACACTGTCTTCTCGTGCCCTAACCACCCGTACGATGCTGCATGGTTATCGAAGTCCCCCATTATCGCCCAACCTGCAGAGTCGCGTGAAGAGTGTGTGGTAGGTCTCGGTGCCGTACTTGATCCCTCTCAGCAGTCCCATGGGCGTGTTCTTCTCCAGGCCCTCGTCAAACTCCAGGACGTTCAGGTCCTTCACCGTGATCCAGCGGAATATAGCTCTGCGGGAGGAAGCATGCACGGTTCTCTCGGATACCATCTCGACTTCTCTGGGAAACATTCAGCTACACTGCGATTATTGCACAGAACCTATTTGATCATGGCTTATAGCCAGGTTATCGTTTATGCATCTGGGTGAGCTACCAGCAACTTGGAGTTAACAAAATTGCCCAAGCTTCGAAACGGTAGCGAGAAGATTCGAATATCGATCCTCTGGATTAAGATTCAGACGTTTCAAACACTACACCATCGCGCTCCAAGCTGTGCTAAATTTTTAACCACTTTCCTGTGGTCCGATTAATGCTCCCACGTGGATGGTATTTTGCATATATACAAATGACACAATCATCCAATCACGTTAACGTTTATTGTAATCGATCCATCATGTGCCGAACCTCAGCCTAGCATCTAAATCACCCGCAAATGTGAACTAGGCGTATATCCAAAGCATGTGTTTCTGAATTTCATTGCGGCCATTTTTTAAATGGTGCCATCCCCCTCAAGAGAAAAATTCCATTGGGTCCACCTCCCATTCTTTTTACATGTCAGAGACTGGTGTCTACTATAGCTCTGTGCCAGAGCTGATGCTTTTGTCACAATCTGAACAATCGATGATTTTATGTGCTTAGAAGCTTTATATAATAGGGCCTAATCCCGCACCGTGTGTTTGTTGCCAATTGAGCAAAATTTCACGGGACTGAATGTCATCGGATCGGCTTGATTTCATCGATTCTTACCTTGCCTTCTCTAGGTCGGACACGCAGTGTATCGTCAGTTCAGCAACAAGGTCTGTGAAAGTCGATTGCTCTTTTTCAGCGACCTGTGCCAATGAAACGCATAACTGATTTACCATGTCGGCGTTTCGTGAAGTATCGTAATGGGCCTTCATTTCACAATTGCTCTGTTCAGATATTCTGTAGCTTAGAAAAAAACATTGGGCGAATAGGCGTGCTAATCGGGCACCAGAATCTCTCGGAGAACTTCGGGAAACATTGACCTCGGTTGACATCCCGTTGTACCATTAGGCAGCCAATCAGCGGTCTCGCCGACGGAGCGCTTTACATTAACCGTCACGGATTGATCTAAAACAGGTTTCACTACAACAGCACGTGAGTTTCGCAAAACCCTCTGGTAAACATTATTCCGCCCTGTGTGCCAGTGGGCATGGAGAGGACTAAGTAAGTAAAACCATATCCGAATAAGTTTATGTGTGATGACGATAACATTTAAAGTGTCGAAATCCCATTTGGAAGCCACTTGAACCCAACAGTGCACTTGGTGACGTATTTAATGGAATGTGGCTGGAGGGGACCATACCGTATTTCATTTTAAGTACTGTACTTGTGGCAGGTCGTGTTTTATAATATCACTACAAACAATGTCATCTGATATGGGTATAAATATGTTTCTGTACTAATGCCAGGACAGATGTAATTAAAACTCATAAATTACTCAAATTGCAATCGCCTTGACACCATGCATGACGTAATCTACACATCTACACATCTATCCAGTTGCCAATTGGTCCATTTCAAAGTACCTTCGAGCCTTCCCGGTTTCACTCGGGTTACGATCTTTGTACTTCGGCACCAGCCAGGCTATTGCGCGATCACTTAAGATCTTATCAAGGAGTGTACCCTACTGTGGGGCTATTGATCGTTCCTCGTCATGCACTGTTAGCTCTTTTTACGTTGCAACAGTTACGTTTATACGCCTTTTTACGGAAAGCGGAACAGTTTTGGGACATAGGTCTCACTCTTAGTCGAAACTTCAGCTCCTGTCTCTCTGACCGCCATCTGAAGACGGGCGGAGACTAGGGAGGGGGCTGATGGAGATATTTTGCGGTGACGTTCAAAATTTTTGTCTGAGTCGAACCCAACCTTTGCCGGGGAGGAGGGGTGCTGTTATTGTTTTAATTCATCGGAACTCTTTTACGCCACGCTGATTTTTTTTGCCCCAGCGGGTGTATGTGCGTACGCATCCATCGCACCCTTAGCTCACGGGCCTGGTATATCAAAGTACGAATTTCAAAAAAAATACGTGTGGAGAAGACGGAGGTACTATGGGTGGGACAGCGATAAAAAGAGCTGGAAATACACCTGGAGGGGAAGAAACTAAAACAAAGAGGCAGTTTTTTTTATACGGAGCGATATGCGGAGATGGTAACTCAGACACCAATATTTGCAGGAGGATAAAGGCAGGGGCTAAGACTTGGAAGACAGTTGAAGGTCTGATGGGAGTGAGGCGCATATCGCGTAAACTAAAAGGAAAGGTACCCTGTTCATGTGTTACTCCGGCATACCTGTATGACCCAGAGACGATGGAACTGACAGAGAAACAAAAAGAGAGGGTGCAGGTTTGTGAAAACAACTGAGTAAGACGAATTGCGGGAGTGAAGAGAACTGATAAGCGAAGAATGGAGGAATTGAGGGAGGAGGTTGAAGTAAAAGAAAACATTAAGAAGAAGCTGATGAGGAGTTGACTGAAGTGGGCTGGGTATGTGGAGAGAATGGGAGGAGAACGGCTGGCAAAGAAAGCAGATACCCAGAGAGTGGAGGGGAAAGGGAGGCGAAGAAGATCTAGACTGAGATGGGAAGACTGCGTAAAGTGAGATTTGGAAGGATTGGGAGAGGAGTGGAGAACGAGAGTGAAATGTAGATGGGAATGGAGACGGTTGGTGGAGAGAGCAGTGCAAGATCAGTGAGGGAAAAGAAGAAGAAAAATAAGGATAACTGAAATCGAGGAACGAAATCGAGGCCAGTCTCACCCCTGGCGGTAGGGAAGCAAGAGGAGAGCAACAACAACGACATGTCTGAGAGTGAACGGTTGTAACTGCTACGCCTCTGGTTAGACGGTTATCAGCAACACAGTTGTATTCACACTGAAGACGTGCTCGTCCAGCTCCTTGAAGACGTCTGCGTCGTAGTACAAGTCTCGCTCACGACAGTTGGGCGAGTGAAACTCGGGCAACTCGATGGGAACAATCGTGATTTCCTCGAGGATGACGGCCGTGTCGATGGCCTCCTCGTCCCAGTCAGCCGCGTCCTTCTGCAACACGCACCGCCACGGGCCAGTTATTTCAGTACACCGATGCCGTGGGACGTCAGAATTTACATAAATATAAAATAAACAAAGTAGACTCAAAACATTGCTTAATACACTGGAACGTCTGTAAGATACGTGTATTTGGAGAAAAACACGTAATACTGTCAACTTAGTTTGAAAATCTGTCATATTCTATTAAGTAATGATTTACGAGATGTTACACAAAATTACAATAACAATCTTATCGCCGCCCCCAATAAAACAAAAGCAACTTAACGGCGCCTGTACGACTTCAGTTCAGTTTACCCAAACATACCATTTCTGCTCGCTCTGTTTCCGTACCATGACAGCCGTGTCGTGACGCTCCTTTTTGCGCAGGCGCAAGGTGATCGCTTCCTGTGCTTGTTTCAACTTCACAGACAGCGTTTCTTTTAGATGTTTTTTCTTCTGCGCGTAATTCAAGCTCATCGCCTGTAACATCAAGGTACGTACAATCTCACCCATTGCTGCCTTATCGTATTTTATTTTTTCATACAATACCTCACCTGACCTTACTTTATTTTATCTAATCTTACCTAACATTATCTAATCTTGTCTAACCTTGTCTTACCCTACCTATCCGTTTCGGGCCTATGCTCCTTCTTCACTTATCAGGCCACCCGTTGGGCTTCGGTCCACGTTTAACCCTCCATTTGGTGTCTCTCTTAATGCTGTACCTCTACAAGTTGTCTTTGGGCGACCCACTTCCCATTTCCCGTCTGGTGTCTATATTAGAGTCTTTACCAAGTGGATAACTTCTTTCATTCCAAACCCATGTCCAATGCAGATGCATGTTCGTTTTCTGACTTTACCTTATGGAAACGTCTGCTTTTTATTTACACGTTTCCATATATATAACGGCCCTATACTGTTCAAAACAGGGACACTGTCTGGAGACTACACAAACCTTCTCGTCGTCGTCCTTGCCTTTGTGCCCACTTCGCTTGTCCATTTCTTCGTCGAAGTTGGCCGTGAGCTCCTTCAGGCGCTCTTCCCACTCCTCGTCAATCTCCTGGTCGACCTTCTTCTTCTCCTCCGTGCGCTCGGCCCGGAACACCTCCATGAGGACGTCTTCCTCCTGGCGCTGCACCTTCTCCAGCTGCGTCTGCGCCTCGAAGATCTTCGACTTCTTCCTCGCCTGCGTCATAATTTGTTCCACGTAATGCAAAAAAGCAATTGTTCAAATTTTCCACACACGCACGCACGCACACAAACACACACATACACGCACGAACGCATGCGCACATACACATACGCGCGCACGCAAGCACAGAGAGAGAGAGAGGGGAGAGAGAGAGAGGGGGGAGGAGAACGGGGGAGAGGGGGAGAGGAGGAGACGGTGAGAGGGGGAGAGGGGGAGAGGGGGAGAGGTGGAGAGGGGAGAGGGGGATAGGGGGGAGAGAGGGAGAGGGGGAGACGGGGAGACGAGGAGAGGAGGAGAAGGGGCGAGACAAGCACACACGCGCACGCACGCACACACATACACACACATCAAGCACGCACACACACACGCACACGAACAAGCGCACACATAGATAGGCACGTACGTACACTTACCACGAAGGCCGGGTAGTGATGCTTGAGTAGATTCTGGGCGTTCACCGGGTGCGTGATGGCGATCGCCTCGTTGCCGATGAACGGGGCATGTCCGGTCAGCAGGATCGGCCTGTTGAACGGCGTTGACGTACTGGGCGAGCGCAATGCATGCTGGATATCGATGGCGTCTACGTCACATCCGACCAACGCCGTCTTCGGGATATGTGTCCAACAGTAGATCTCCTTGTCGCGGAACTCCAGCTGGTTCGTGTAGTATGTCTTCACCGTGAGATGTTGGCCGCACACGGCGCACTTGAAGCACTGTCGGTGGAAGACAACCTCGTTGACGGGTCCGACCTTCTCCACCTGGTACACGCGCTCGCCACATCGCTCACACTTCTGCTCGAAAGGATCTTGGGCGCCATGGCGAAGAAAGCCATTTTCGCAGCCCGACGCACTCCTATATGCGAGGTCTACACTGACCCACTTCCCGGTAGCGATTGGTTAGTGGTGTTAGCTATGCTGCACTGAGCAACAAACCGAGACGAACAGTTTCTAAAAGTGGCTTCACCTTTTGATATAATCGCGAATAACGTGATGCAGAATCCAAACAAATGTCCCGTTGTCAACGGGGTCGTTATTCTTATCGTTTATTTCACTCCGGCGAGCAGAATTAGCCACATATATGTCAGCTTGTTCATTCTGGTGAACATTCTAACTTCGATGACGTCAAATTCGACGTAATCATAAACACATGAACGGCCGGCGTTCAGTGTAATTCAAAACCATGTCTAGCGTCGCACACACACTATTCGATATTTTATCGTAGATCGTCTTCTGACTGCTAGCCTCTGATACTTGCTTTCATGACAAATCACGGGCCTTTTATGACTATTCAGTAGCAGCTCGACTGTCAAACGATCACTGCTACTCCGCTCCGTCACGCATAACATGGGGTGACAATTTTAGGGACGACTGAGCTTCGTGTGCGACGGGCTTCAAAGTGTACTGGTAGCATGGCTCACCAAATCTCCATGTAATCATCTCTTTAGCTTTTGTGTGTCTTAATGTGGCGGAAAATGTCGTACCCCACGTATGACCAAGACCCGATTACATAGGTATGTACTTTTGGTTAGTTTACATAAGTTTACATATATGTTAACATGTATGATTTATTTACATGTAATTTGTCTAGATGTGGTTTCATTATGTGTGGTTTGTTTATATATATATAGTTTGTTTACAAGTGGTTTATTTACATCTGGTTTGTACCCAGTGGCAAGTTTACATATATATATTTTGTCTACACAGGGTTTGTTTGCATTTCACATGGTTTGTGTGGCTGTGATTTATTCTCGCATGGTCCGTATTTTTAACGTTGGATATGGTTTGTTAACATGTGATTGTGATTGGTTTGCATACATGTGGTTTGTTTATATATTTACAGTTTATCGCGAAATATGGTAATGCATCAGATTTATAATTCATATTGAATAACAATTCTAATATATAGAGAAAAATAGGATGCTGATATGACTACTTATGGTGACATATGCTGTGGTGTGTGTGTGTGTGTGTGTGTGTGTGTGTGTGAGTGAGTGTGGTGTGTGCGTGCGTGTGGCGCGCGCGTGCGTGCGTGTGTGTGTGTGTGTGTGTGTGTGTGGATGTTGAACGGTCTATACATACAACATAAAGTTGCTCCTGTCGTTTGTATAGCGTTGATCTAAAGAACAAATGTCAGCATTGGAAGATACTTGGTGAACCAATTTTTATTATGTTCATTAATATCATACATACACATTGTTCATTTATCGTACCGTGTATAATAGTATATACTGACTCACACTGTTTCTAAGAATACAGTCTCAATGTCAGGTTAGTATAATACACATTATAATTTTCATTAAGTGTACATGTCATATAATGAATCTGCATCTTTTTTCAAAATTCATTCTCCACTGTTTATTCGTAACACAATTTGGTTCCTTTACTGTAATCGACGTGTTCTGAATAGGTAAACCGATTGAGACCCAAATTGGTCGGTGTGAAAGTGGAAAACATCACGTGTAAACGTATCGTCCGTTGGCCCGTCTTCCGTTGTGACCGGTCAAGTCAGTTCGGGTATGTCCATCATGTTGGTCCTGCAACAAGCGGACATATAACGACCTTAAATTGTGTTTGCCATTTAGGCTACTTGATATGGATTGTATATACTACTATTTAGGTTGGGTACTGTAGAAACTGTCTTGCGCGACTTCTCTATTGGGAGAAGGCCCGTGTTCGGCGACCAGAATCTTAGGGAGGGATCGTTTCTAACAATAGTGTACCTGCAGTGGGTGACCGCCTGCTGAACACGACCCACGACCACATAAACGTCTTACACGATCGCTATTTTACTTGCCATGGGCCCGACCAGAACACGCCATAACAAGCGATAACATACAACAAGTCCACGATAAAAAGCGTAACAAATACCAAAGAATTAAAGAATGAAAGAGCGGTCCACAAATAACAACAGTCGAACCTGGATTTACGGTCACCTCAGTAATACAACCAACTGGCAATTACGGGCACCCTAGCACAGTCATAAATTATTTCCATATTCATTGAATCATAGGAAAATAGTCTCACTAATACGGTTACTTCGCTGTTCGAGACACTTTCACCCAGACCTCCTTGGCTATGTAGGAGAGGTGGTCGCCCAAAAGAGGTACCCATGTACCCTGAAGTTTGAGAGAACTCGCTGCAGGAAACTAGTCTCTGGCTATTGTTTCAGCGACGACGGTTATGTAGTACAACAGAACATTGCGACACTTTATAAAACATACAACAGTTCAATGCTCCCTATGCAAACCGTTGTATTTCTGTGAACTTTGATATCCCCATGTATTGGAAAATACACAATTTTGCGACGATATAAAATCACCACAGTTTGCAACATATAAAAGCAGCCGCACGTGACCTTTAACATTGTGATTTGATTAGGTGCCACCTTGTGTTGGCATTCGTTTCCCCTCGGTGTGTCGAACGTCGGCCTGTTGACGTGAAGTATTGCTACAAAAAAATCGTCTTTGTAAGTTTACAGTTTCGTAGAATTCATTATTCTAATGGATGTAGTCATTCTCAAAGACATTGTTGCCAATTTCTCCACAGGTAAAAGTTAATTCATTTATTATTTTGTATTTGATCTATGCAATTTATATGATTAGATAATTGGAAACGTTGGTGGCCTAGAATTAAGCCAGCTATCGTATTGTGTAATATAATGGATGTAATGTTGATTTTATAGTAACAGTTGGTTTCCCCACATCAGACATTGCTACATGACGACATCAAAATGCACACAAGTATATTAATAATTATCTCAAATCTGATTTATTACAACATGGCCATATGGAATTCCAAACTAAGCATACAATTTATTATGTAATAAATGAAAGGTACACAGACAACTCAGATACGAGTTAGTTTTTTGTTATTACTTCGTAGTAGCCTAATTACAAACTCACGATATATTCACAAACTTTCATTAAGACTACCAAAATATAAATACTTATCTAAGTACACCTTATGGCAACCATGGTTTTAAAAACCTAGTTATGTCAAATACGAACGGAATATCAATGGTTTCTATGTCACTCCTTAAAGTCTAACCTGACTTTCTGGCTGTCCTTCGTGAGTTCGGCGGCCAGTTCCTCCAATGACGTGTTTTCGTTTGCTATTATCTGCATATAGAAATGGAAATAAGTAATTTGTTTTATATATGAACGTTGTATACAGATGATACATTCCAATTCGTTGCAGCGTTATTATAATAAGCGTGTACTTGCAATTATGCAACCAATCGTTACAGATAATACCCAACATATTTCTTAATTTTTTTCCCTAGTTAGAAATGTGTCTTGTGTAGAATATGTTGACTTAGTAGTAAAGCGACATTTAACCCGCTGTCATCCTCTCAAGCCAAGGGTGGTCAAACTATTAGACAACACTTGGTATATTCCCAACAAAAATGTGCGAAGTTCGCTTAATCGATGACACTTCGTCCAAATTGTTGGCTTCGCCGGTTACGATTGTGGGGTCCAGGCGACATCAAAGAGCGATTACAGACAATTCCTGTTAGATCGTTAGGCAGCCTGCCTCCCCTATTAGCTGGTGTTTTAGTGTTTACGACACACATTTGAATGTTTTGTGTTCAATTTGATCAGTTTACGGACTAAACGTTCAAATGGCAAACAGTGCTTCGGGTTTAGTAAATGTAATTTGGCAGGCAGTATACCTGTAACACATATATTGTAATAATAAAATCATTGTTAATAAACTGGTATATACCCCCCCCCCCGTGGAGCAATCACCATTACAATAGCTTGATCTCGATCACACAGTGGCGCCCTCAGGCGTGCAGTGGTGCACCACAACTTCAAATAACTATCCTTGTGTTTTCTAATATACATTGACAATTGGTGGGTCAGAGGCAAATGGACCAATGAGACGAATGCACTTAGACAGAGGCGAATGGGCCTAGGCGCTTCGGGGCAGATGCACCTACAATGCTCAAACGTTAGCGTATTATTATGTAGATGAGGAACAGACGAGACACATGTCGCCTTCCGTGTAGTTGTGACATTATCATTGACCAGTAATAAAGAAGTGTCGTCTGTCATTTTTACAGATGAACCTTGCATACAGATAACGATGATCCTTACCTTGCAGCTTTAGTAAAACGTTTATATTGATAGAAATGTATTTAACATTACTTAACAAGGTTATCACTCAGAGCAAAACACATATTTAAGGCTGTCTTTGGTGCACCGAGAGTCCAACATTTGTGTGTATGATCTATTTGTATTCCGCCCTTCTGAGATATTTGTAAATTTTCACGTATTCACGCTGTCGGCAATTACACAGCCAGCAGATAAATTGTTCAATGTATTAACAATATTGTGAGAGAATTAATACTTTCTTATAAATAATCTAAACTGTTCGTCCACTAACTTTACTCCGTGTCTCCTAGATCGTTTATCTTTCTTAATTGAGAACACAAATTCTATATAGTTTCATAATCATGAGAACAGTTATATTTGTATTATAATATATCACTATACAATGACTTTGGTTATAGATAAAATGCAATGCATATCTGTAAATGCAGGTCTAGTTAGATATGTGCCGTTGTCAATAATATTTTCTTTAAATATATATATACGTTTCGCATTCGGCAGTGGGTTGTTAAGAAAGTAGCATTGTCTAATAAGAAGGAAATGCCATGTGTCGCCCCTGCTGGCTGTTCCTGCGCTCACATTGTCCACGTGATCGTCCACCTTCTTGAAGGCGTCCTTGCCTCCGGTGAGATCGCGCTTCCGACAGCTTGGTGGGCGAAATGGCGGCAACTGAGTCTGCGCCTTCAAAACACCTGTCTGTAAGTAAGTAAATAAGTCACTTCATTTAAATCACAAAGGATCTAGTACACGCAATACAAGATTGTACAATAAACACAATTTTAAGATGTTCCTTTCTATTGTGGTCTCGCGGCTTTTTATTGACGTCTTCTTGAGACTAAGCTGAAACTGATAACATGTATCATTACTCTATGTCCATAGCGTGTATCATTACTCTATGTCCATAGTGTGAATGTCTGGTACCAAACACAATGTTACATAAGCTTACAGTGTCGGTAGTCAGTATTGAGTACCTCCTCACTGTGATACGTATGGAGGTTATATATTCCGTTATTACGCTAATATTTCATCACCCAATGGTAAAACGTAATATGATTGTATAGGAAATGTTGACTGGCCGTTACATTTATATAACTAGATATCGGTTGCACTGACTAACGAAAATGTCCGTCCCCTGGTGAGACGCCTTGGTAGATGACACTCGTGATAGTACTATTTACCAAATGTTAGAAAACACACAGCATCGTTATCTAAACACAGACACTCGTTATGTGTTCAAAATAATGAAGGTCGGAGAGAATATGAAGTTCGCGTCCATCGATAGGTCCATGATAGTGTAGAATTGTCAAATACTATTCGTACTGCTATCCTATTGGCATGAGGGTAGACATAACATTATTGTGTCAGCGTCTACTCCATGTCGCCAAATTGTTTACGCAGGGGCCGTTTTCACGAAGTATTTGCCGAGCGCGCGTGTTCCCTGCGATGGTTAGGTTACGTTTTACGTATTACATGCGCATTACGTGTTACGTTCCTAACAATTGATTCACCCCATAACAGGTGATAATCTTGATATATACGGGGTATTTTTAAAATATAAAGATCTTACGTCCTATTCTACGTGTCGTAGATTAATCCCTGAAAGTTTGGCGCTCAAGGTTCAAGCCGTCTAAGAGGAAAACGTTAACCTACCTGCATACGCAAGCTCGAATATAAGTAGATTACATATACTGCATTGTCGGAGTTGTATACATACCTTTACGTCGTCACCACTATCTTTCTCCATGTCGGCGTCAACTATTTCAGTCGATACTGTCGTCACACTCCTGGTCGATACCCGTCGACACCCCTATGACGAAATTAAATCGAATCTACAACTCTCGAAAACTGTTCTGGCTTGTAGCATGGATCATGATCTGGCGATAGAGTTAGGTATATAAATAGACATCGTTTTGAATCCACACTTCAACACCTTCTATACACAACAACCAGGCGTTTTAGTTCAATAGAGTTCGCGTACACCTATCGAGTGAACCCTTGATACGCCCCTGGCTAAATATTGTGTTAGGCTTATGTCGCCCTTTTATATTCCCTTGGGGAATATTAATTGACCACATAGAGTCCGTATGATAACATAGCACTGTTTAGGACATGCGTTGGACAGTGGAAAGGAGACACCGATATGTTTGTTTCAACTTACCTGAACTTCGTTATGCATGAACTCACCTGCAATTAACTTGCAAATGTGTGGATCCCGGTGTGTCAGCGTTGCCGATCTGATAATAAAACGTTGCAGTTCCAACCTGACATGCTGAGTATAACAAGCATATGTTTGATTCTAAAGTGTATCGCTTCACAAAGGTCCAACACTTTAGGGAAGATGAGAACAGTTATCCTACTCGAGAAGCCGCTGTATAACTTCAAATATTCGCATATTGAGAGCAGTTCGCATTCATGTTCGCTCAAGCGTTGCGCGTGCTTTGTTAATTAATGGTCAGACGGACGGCGTGTTTACCCTGCCATTGTATTGCGCATGCGCAATTGTGACGTTTTGTGTTGATTAACACTAGCCCTATATAGGTTAGTGTGTCACATCTGGTCATTGCTGACATATCCACAACACCGATATCTGATTTCCACCGACGCATAACGAATTTTAAGAGGGAAGGTTGGCTGTTAGGTAGTCATGCAAGCACGCAGGCATACGCGCATGCACGCACACAAACACATGCACGCATGCACACACTCATGCACACACAAAGACACGCACACATTTACGTGAATGCCTTATAAAACAAGAATTCAAACCCTGGCACTCCTGAAAGTAGACTACGTGACACTACTGTGACTGACATGTCCAGATTAAATTCCGATAATATCAGAACGGATATACGGTGAACATCTACGACAATGCCACCGGCGAATGTGCTGTGTTGTGTAAACTGCGGTTATGGACGGCCAACTAGACTCGGTTACCCAGAATCCGTGTCGTGATGTCACATATTTGGGGCCGGTTCATTAACAGGACTGCTCACTGAATTACCCCAATTGGTGAGAGATGGTAATTTGTTGTGTCGAGCGTATCGGTAAATGTTCAAGGACATTGTTCCTTGATAATTATCCTGTATGTCTTTGTCTCTCTGCACCTGTCTCTCTCTGCCTCTGTCCCCCGGTCTCTCGTCTTAATCTCTGTCTCAACCTCTGTCTCTGCATACAGGGCTGCATGTCTGTAAGTATGTGTGTATGTAAGTCTGTATGTATGTGTATGTATGTGTATGTATGTGTGTGTGTGTGTGTGTGTGCGTGTGTGTGCGTGCGTGCGTGCGGGCGGGCATGCGTGTGTACGCGTGCGCATGAGTGTATGTATGTATCCTTCCTTCCCTCTCTCCCTCCCTCCCTCCACATACAATTAGGACAAGGACATTGAGTGGAAACGATAACGCGTGTCCGTTTAGATTTCATGTATTGGGTGTTGACGGACTTATCTCATTGATGGCATTTTAATGATACTGTACCTCAAGTGTTGCCATCTAGCGGGCAATGCGGAGACTTTGGATCAGTCAACAATTGGGTGAAGTATTGTATTGAAATTGATATCACATTCCCGAAAATGAAATAATAGTGCAAAGCAATTGTTGACAACAAATAAAAGCTTAGACAACGTCCACGTGCATCAGAGTAGTAAGTTCGTTCCTACTTACTAACAACTCACAAGACTGAAACGTCACACGGTCACGTGATATTGAGCGCTATCTGTTTATTGGTGTAGACAGCACGTCAAATTAATTCCTACTATAAATAATCCCACTCGGGTTTTACTGCAATTGGCACTTTATACATTCATCACTAAACATTGCGTCCGACAGACGCGTAGACCCAAGCGTCCAGTCAGCATCAGTCGCGCTACAGTCGCCGTCCATTCGACTGTGCGTCTTCTATATGGTGCACGGAAATTGAACTAATAATCCCGTTTAATAATTGTGAACACAATGCATGACGAGAAACGTTGGCTATCGCCGCCAACACGACCAAAGCGATACACAGTGGTCATTCTGTGTCAGGCGATGTGCAGATCACTTAATTATATACAACTCTTACTTCCATGAAGGAGCTATACCAAGGTTGCCGTGCGCTAGACAGGAAGTGATGCGGTGACTTCTTTTTGGCTTCACTTCCTTGTTGCGTCTCTCATTTTTAATCTAAATCACTGTTAATAAGTGCTGCTACTTAAAATAAGTTATCGTATTATTCACGTTTGTATTCAGACACATTGCACACGCGTATGTAATGCCGACTTTTCTTGTATTAATTCTCTTGTAGACTAAGTCATGATGTGCGTAGGAAGTTGGCCCCAACAACTGACATGAAGGCAAGTGGTTGTGAAGACATCCGTGTGCGGACGATTGTGTTATATTGCATGCATACCAGTGTGTGCGTGTGCATGCGTGTATTCGTGTATGTACATATAGGAATCGCGGCAGACATACACTGGAAGAACTAGACAGTGGTCATTCCCTTTGTTTGCAATGTGGACGGAAGATGCTACGGTCAAGAAGCTCCGACCCTGGCAACTTTGAGGAATTGTTCCTTTACATTTTTATACACAGGAAAGCGTATATATATATATATATATATGCACGTACCACTTGTGCGTATGCATGTCACCATTCGTGCTGTCTGAATTCATAAAGTTATTTAATCCTAACACGAACAATAACGGCACTTCAGTGTCGCTAACAGTCCAACTATTAGTCAGCCTTTAGGAACGTCAACTGCACCGCATTATCACTCACACGTCGGCAAAAGAATTCGGCCTTATGCAACTAGAACACTAAATGCGCTTAATTATCGTTCCTATTTCATTCATGCATCTGATCAGGCGTGGTCCGCGCGTGGACCGACGAACGCACCCTATTATCGCTCACACATGGCGTCCCGGAACGAAGTCGGCCTTCTGCAGTTGGAAGGGGCGCGTCTCCTTGCCGTGGAGGGCGGCGAGCAGCGCGTGGCCCGAGTAGAAGATACCAAGCCCGGCGCAGATGAGGCCTAACGTGATGATGGCGACGTCGATGGCCTTTTCATACCAGCGCAGCGAGTAGCGTTTGATGCTCAGGTGGAAGTAGCACGGCCAGATGAGGGACAGCATGTTGCCGGTGATGCTGCCGATAAGGCCCATGAGGATGGCGAAGTGCGGCAGGAAGATCGCCATGACGAGGGTGAACCCGACGAGGCCCATACGCAGCACGACGGCCCACACCTTGAGCGCGCCGCTGCCCGTCGCCGTCGCCGCCGCCCCCGGGGCGCAACCCCCATCCTCGAAGCACGGCGGGCACACCGAGCCGCTGAAGAACCGGTCCTGTATGAGCTCGACGGCGGCAAAGAACGGCAGCGGGTAGGACAGCAGCGCCTTGACGACCAGGAACAAGTTGACGAGCACGCGCATCGTCACGTTCGGCAGGTTGTTCGTGATCACCTCCTTCGTGTCAATTCCCCACGTCAGGAAGCCGATGTAGGAGAAGCCGGCCTTGAAGACGGCCGCGGCGATGTGTGTCCAGTGCAGCATGCAGCGGAACCGCGTCCGGTCGACGAGATTCCCCTCGAGCGTCGGCAGGAAGATCTGCGACGTGTAGCTGAAGACGATGATTCCGAGCGAGATGGGGAAGGTCCAGATGTCGATGCGGATGAGCACCTCGTTCCACTTCCACTCGGCGGCGCGCGTGAAACAGTACAGCAGGATGATGGCGTTGATGAACATGTGCGCCACCGTGCACCAGAAGCTGAGCAGGGAGACGCGCTTGAGCGTGCGCAGGAAGGCACACGGCAGCAGCATGGCGCTCGCAAGCATCGTCCAGCTGCTCAGGTCCAGGGGCGTGTTCGGGAAGCTGCCGATGAGAAGGTCGCCGCACTGCCGGGGACAAAGACACACACATTAGGGGCTGCGACGACATGGGTGTGGGCTTGTGTTGAGGTTGGGGCTCCTGATGTGCAATGTAAACTAATATAACAGAACTTCGCTTTATGGTCACCTCGCTATTCAAGCCACTTTTCACAGTCCTAAGGTGATCTTCCACAGTAGACTGGGTCTAAAATGCTACAGGATAATAAAAGAATCCTTAGTACAGGAGTCTTCAAAACACCTTACCATTTAAACTTTGCATAAAATATACAAAAAAGATACAAAAAACAATCAAATTATCATAAATACAAACATGGGAAATTCACTTGTCGATTTGAATCATGTTAATATCATCAACACTGTTAACACAATCACTTGTTGAATAAAATAACTAATACACTGTTACAGTAACATGGAATGGCAAAACTACAGACCGACTACTGATTGTGTGACGGCATCAATGGCCTACTCCACAACAGTGTTATCCTAACATCACCAACGGGATGAGTTTAACGCAATTCTAGCAACCACCTTCAGATACGAAGACAATGAGAGGCCGTGTGGTAACACTGGGACACTGCTACCGTACATGTGCATATAACCAAGGCGTTGTAAAAACGGTTCCAGTGGAAACCAGATGAACATTCTCCCTGCACACACGTACACGAGCACGCACGCACCAACTGATATATGGGAAGGTGGAACAAAGTGAACCACCGATACAAAGTGAATTTTTTTTTGTTTCGACTAGGAAGTGGAGACATCAACCCGTGCAGTGGCACATCAGTAATGCACGTAATCCTGCATTGAAAGAATGGTGTGCCACTGCACGGGTAGATGTCTCCACTTGTTAGTCTAAACAAAGCTTGTTTAATTTTTCCCCGGTGGTTCGCTTTGTCGCAGCAACCCATATTATTTAGTATAATCGATTGATTAATAGATACGAGTTGCACATCATCTCTGTTTCTCAAGCGTCTTCTGTACACTATAAATGTTTATCAGCGGGAAAAACAGGGCAGTTTAGCATTTGTTCATGGCCCGTATTTAGACATGATGGTAATTTTCGGACACGTAATATTCATAACTGGCAATACGTGAAGTATTGAGGACGTGGACGATAATACGTGAAACAAAACAAACACTGAAGGTGCACTGATGCCGATTAAGAACATCCTCGGTGACAAACGCTGATGGTGCACTGATGTAAATCAGTAACACTGCAGTGACAAAAACTGATGGTGCGCTAGTGCAGATTGATAACAACCCAAAAGACAAACACAAAAGGTGATCTACTGGCGTTCGATGAAATTCCAGTGGAAAAAATCAAAGATCGATGACACCCCTGGGGGTAAAGACCGAAGGTGCACCGATCGTCCTACTGGACGCTAAGCGCGAGTGATCGCTACCGCCTGACTGACCCGGGCGCCCCTTCAACAAAAGCATGTGGTCGTACCAGCAGCACGTACAGGATGCACGTCATGAGCAGCTCGATGATCTGCGCCGTGTAGACGATGCGGCCGCCGAAGCGAGGTCCCCATACCTCCTCCGCCACGGCCACGTAGGTGTTTCTCACCCTCTGCCGTTTGCCCGTCACGGCGTTCTCCTCGTACAGACAGTCGACGAGGATCTCACCCGTGTAACTGCGTGGGGCAGAGACAGCGAGACATCATGACGGTTCTAGGAGTGTACACTAATGTGTATGATTCTCCGTGTTATAAATCATATGGTGTGTGTGTGTGCGCGCGCGCGCGCGCGCGCACGCGAGTGCGTGTGACTGCGTGTGCATCTATGTGTATTAGGTATGCATGTATTTAATTTAATATAATAATATATTTATTTATTATTTTTATATTTTAAAAACTACACATCATAATTTCTGGTTATTTATCTATACAATATTTTGTATTTATTTGTTAACCTTAATCTAACATTATTGTAATTAGTACAATTTTCTTACAACTTCCAGGCACGTTTTGAGGTGTGTTTACGCAAAGATAAATTGCAAAATAAACTAATAACATTAATAGTAATAAGAATATAAAACATTGTCAATTTGTGGCGCCCTCGCAAACGTGTTGTTTTGCTGGTCACCATGATAGCCGTTGCCACACGGCCAAACGGGAACGGTTGATTGCCGTGGATATAATTTACGGTAGAGTGAAATAGTATCCGATTAGGGTTTTATGTTGAGAGAAAGAGAGACACAAATAACACAGCGTCCTTCGAGCGGTTTCTTACACGAAGCACAACAAAGTTCTTAATGCGCGTAGTTAAACAAATTAGGCAATAAAATAAAGAAAGCGAGTTAAACATTGGGGAAAAGGATGATAATTTCACCACGAACGCGGGTGTTTCAGGCCTGTAGCCAGCTTTACACAATGGGGGGTTCATATTTTCCCAATTCAGACTCCAGGGGGTGCCACAAGTTCATGTGGGGTTATATTTTTTCACAATGTAGAGGGCCCCACATGGGGGCTCATAATGCAGAAGGTTACATTTCTATCTAGAAGAACATTGAAGTGTGTGTGAGATTGGTGGACCATGTTGTTTCGTCTTATATGCTTTCATCTTATAGACAAACACCACATAAGCATTCCCAGCAGGCCCATAACGAGGTCGTTTTGGGTGGCGTTTTCAGACAAAGTGGGACTCATGTGGAAATTTGTCCCATTTTGTTGCCCGATTAAGCTTAATTTATACTCAATTGTATTCATAAAAACCAACACGCAGTGATAGTATATTGTTAATATAACTGAATTATTTACTCGAAACCCGTCACCGTCTGTGCAGTTGTTTTTAATATGTTCATATTAATATACTAAACGAGGCACCGAGGAGTGTGGGGGTGTCCAAGTTATTTTTCAGAATAAACAGTTAAAGTGTGACATTTACAATATGGTTTTCACTCAATTAATAAATTATATTGATCTGATCTGATGTGCAAAAGTTCCATAGTTTATCATAAACATAATAAAGTTAGTAAATTAACAAACCTTTATAAAACATGCCCTGTAAAAAGAAGATTAGAAAAATTATTGTCCTCTTGTGGAATATGAATTAAATTCTATGTTTCAAACAGGAAAGCACCATATCCTCTACACCACAGTTTGGTGTAAAACTGACTTCTTGTGTATTTGTTACCCCTGCGTTTACGTAACAGGAGACCCGGGATTAGTGTGAAGTCTTTCTGCATGGCTAATTGGATGCAGTGGTCATTTAACTCACATTCCTATAGTGACTGCCCTTTTCACACATGACAGTGGAGACAGACCCCTCAGCCAGACTCTCATACATTCAGTGATGATCACTTAATAGATAAGGGTTCTCCCTTTAATATCTATACAAATCAGGCATTCCTTGTAGTATACACTTGTAATGCTTGTACAATATCCAACAGCTTTTATGAGGGGGTGAAAGCTTTTGAGAAACATGGAATACAATTAGTGGATCACATTTTAAAGATGCAATTTTGAGGGGATTCATATTTTGGAGAAAGGGGGTTCACAAAACGGGGGGTTCACGTGAACCCCCTGACTATAGGCCTGCGTTTATAGTTGGTGGCGTTCGTTTTGTATTACCATTCCTATATTTACCTGGCCCAATCAGTCAACTGCAAAATGGTGCAGCATTTGGTGATGTCAATATAATATTACCAGTTCTCAAGTCAATGTATCTTGAATTTTGAAGATTCTGTTTAATGTTCAATAACTAATTTATGTTACATATTCAATATATCTATAGCGCGACCCTTTAGCTACAGAGGAGGCGTATTGTGAGCGATATTCGTGCGACCCGCCTTCCGGACGACTAGATGATAGATGAGGAACAGTTAGTAATTACAAGCATAAATCAATATTTCCAATAAACCAATACCGACTTAATGATTATTGTTCATTCGCTAGACGGCGCCAACACGCACACCATTTACTTAGAGCAAACAGAAACATTCATTTTCAACATTCTTACACAATCGACCACGTGCGTTCATTTCTAAAGTTCCAACGTGTATGGTCAACCAGTTAAGACCTATTTTATGCAAACTATTATTACATGGGCGACGGAACGGGTGAGGCTTGAGGGAACTTAGCCGCCAATATTTCATGAATTTTGTGCATGTTTTTGGTAGTCGTCATCCAAATTGCAGGGGCTGCAACTACAACATCTCGTGGTTGATCTCTGAAAATATCCAACAGCACCCATCCCAGTCTTCGGATGTCATGTCCGGTCAAATTGTCAAAAAGCACCGCGCACAATCTCCAACAGCCTGCTATCCACAAGGAAACTACTGCAAACGGGGCACTAGTGTGACAGCATACAAGTTATTTCGCGATTCAATGTAAAATATATTGTTATATTTTAAAAACTATATTGATATTAGTAATTATTAACGTCATGCATTTAGTGCGTTTCGTGTACGTTCCTGAAAGTAGCACATAGTTATCCCACATAATCACATTTGAACTCGAGATAAGTTGCGGACTCTGTAAAGATCTAAGCGAAACGATTCCTTGTTCTCTTGCCGTCAGTGTTTTTGCTATGATTTGCAATCCCATTCATTCTTATTGAGCGTGCTCTTTAACATGTCGGGGTAAATGTTATTTTTAAATCAAATACGAAACCTCAAAGCCAATGCGATGAATGCGATTAACTAATTATTATTATACTATTATTATGATTTATATGTTGACCGATTGTTGTTTATTTGGATAAAAGCATCTTAACAGAAGATTCACCTACCAGCATATATAGGCAACAAATACCATTGCGAAGATCGCCCAGTAGCCACCCTCCAACACCGCGTACGGGAAAGTCACGATGAACATGCCCTGAAGCCGACGAATATGCTTATCACTGACACATCTTCAACATAATAACCTATCTTGAATTTTGCTACGTCAACACATTTCAGAACGGATAATTGTTTTACAATGTGCTAATGTGCTTCTGTCGTTTTACAGCATCTTGTTTCGTTAAAATATATTCCATACAAAGCATGTCATTGTCGTGAACTTCATATCTTAACATTTAAAAAAATGCACTTCTTTGCCATCTAAGAACAGACCAATTGCACGACATATAAAGACCTCTTTGTGGCAATTACTAACCACAAAATAACACGATAAAAGCCCCTGTACACCCCCACATACTTTTGGGGTCTGCCAACAAAAATTGCACCTTGTCGTTGCGTCCCGGTTGTGTCACCAACATAAACAGGTGGATGGAGATGACTCGAAACGAGTCGACGCTAATTGCTCCCAATACAAGGCGCCGAGAACGAGCTCATTTAAGAGTGAAATTGCAGGAGAAAGCGAGACGAGCAGGAACATCCGTCTGAGTTGATTACATTCGCACGTCACTGACATTTCTGTGACTTTGTGACTTGCCTGTATTGCGTTCGTCACGTTCCAGCCGGCTTGCCATTCCGTGATCTTGTTCTTGTCAGACGCCTCGTCTCCGTCCACAGGTGTCGCCTGATCGCCAGACACCTGCCGGACAGGTCCGCGGATATGTAGTACAAGATTCAAACGCATAGGGACAACTTAACTACTAAAACGCTAAACAGAGAAACATTGCACAAAGATAATGGGCTGGTAAGGAAAATCCATAATTAATTCGTAATTAAATTTAAGTAGTGTTTTTCAGAACACTCAGTGAGTTCCGGTAGCGCGCTCTGGTGTCGACAGTTTCCAGTATACAAGATCATTGGTGAGGAACGAAATCTATTTTAAAGAGCAAAACCGGGCTTATAAGAAGATTGTCATTGAAAAAGTCCCCCGATTGCTCAAAACTAGTTTTTTTTCCGATAACAACTAAAGTTTAACGTACTTCAGCATTTTGGCTATGATCGGTAGTGTTCGTTTGGAACTGAACTGTGGATTTCAATGTTTTGTCTTCTTGCCAGGTGATGTAGCGAGCGGGCTATCCCACACTAGAGTTCCTAAAGATTAGGCCTCCACATGGTAGTCGAAGCGTTGAAGGAACTTAAACGTCACAGTTGTGATCTCAAGAAAATTCGATTACATTTATTTTTCCAACTTGATAACAAGTATCACCAACAAACTTATTCAGGAACTGAGTGACCTTAGCCATGTAAAACGCAGAAAAGAATGTGGTTTAGTAACCCTAAAAACAAGTGGAACAACAAGAGATCACGTAGGAGTTTGAATGGGTTTAATAATATTGATACACAAGCTGAATTACTGCGGTGTTGCACGGCGACAAAAAATTCAGTTGAAATGCCTAGTACACATGTCAACGGTAACGATAAAACCTCGACACAAATTGTGACACAATCCTAGTCACAAGAACAGTTTGTGGACTGTACAAAACGTGCGGTCAAGAGAAACGCAGCATATTCAGCCGGCCAATTTTCACCTTATTTCCACGTAATATGTATCAATTGTTCGCATAAAAAACAACACAATTTGTGTTTTTCTTTTGTAAATATAATTATTAACATTTTGTTCCATTTACAACATTAGAATACTGAGTTGTTCATTAAATACAATAATATTACTTACAACAAAATAATTTACACACATTAGCTAAATTACCCAACTCCGTGAAAACCAAATGACCAATTTTAATTCTGTTTCGATTCTCGATAGTATTCCGTCGAGCAGTTTTACCGTCGGGCGAATTACCGCCGTATGTGTGCTTGACCCTGTGCTATTTCTATTAGAGCGATTTTTATTTTGCCGCTTTCCGTAGAAGTTTACCGTTGCCGTCGACTGATGTGCTTTGTCTAAAGATCAAAGACATTTTAAGATGCCCATGAATAGCTACAACGTTACTATATAAAGCCACGCTGACGTTTGTTGCTTGGCAACTCTGCCAGAAATAACGCGCGCTCTCCGCGTCTCCTACCGTTGAATGCCGACACGTGCATCTGCAACAGGGGCCCGAGATCCCTATCCCATCGGGGTTCCCCGGATGAAATAAAAAAACTCAAAATCTACGAACCTATAAATGAATACGTGTCTAATGATTTTGAAAAGGCACTACTTTTCGGGAAATTCTTGTACCCTGAAAACATTGTTTATGAAATGTGTCTACTGTACAGTAGGGTAGGGTGGGGCATGGAGCCCCCCCCTTATGGGAAAATGGGCATATTTAAGCATACAGTGAAAATGTTGAGGTTTTTGCGCTTGCACACGATTGCGGGGTACCTATTCCACGTTTCACCAAAGGCATTCTGTCATCTGACGGCACTAACTGTTATGATCGTCAATTAAAAAACATTCCAAAGGAGGCGTCTTGCCCCAATGAGAAATTGTGGTGAAACAAACATAAATTTAATCTGCAAAATGCGTTGAATAATTTCAAATAAGAAATACGAACTTTATTAAAGCATATTAAACGACATCAGGCAACAGATGAACAGATGGCACATAATGCACAGTCAATCGCTCTCCGATTCACAGTTGGGACACGTGAAAAAGGCCTGTCCCGCGGTCCAATCTTCGTGGGCCCATTTCTTGCACAGTTGACATTGCACCCACACCTCTCGTGATCTGCTATCTTTGAATGGCTCTTCGCAGATATTGCAGAGCCATTCTTCCTCCTCGCTACTGGAGCTCACGCGCCTTTTCTTTGCCGTGTGTCTCTTCACTCCTGTCGCCAGAGACTTCTTCTTGAGCTTGGGTATGCGTTCTTTCTTCGCCCGCTGCATAGCTAACTTGTTCTTATGCGGCGTCGAAGTCAGAACAGTGGCACACTCGGCAATACGCGATCTTGCACGTGGACGCGATATCTTTAGCAACGGAGATAGCTGCTTTATCAGCTCCTTAACGGTCGACACTCCTGCGGACGCGGTCGTTGGCGGGCCAGCAGTGGGCGGTGTCGGCCAGTAGTGGACACTTGCACTTTAGGGCGATTGAAACCGACAGCCCTTGCGGTGTTCGTACCCTGAGGCTGCCGAATAGCCAGGTCAGGGTGGCGCTTGAAGAAGCCGTGAAGCCAGTCTCGGCCGGCCATCTTTGTTTCGGCGTTGAACTTGTGCGCAAGCCCCAGCTTCACCGCGAGATCGTACGCGAGGCGCCTGACGTCCACGGTCGTCAAGCCGTACAGCCACTTCTCCATATACGCGATGTGTTCACTTTCCTGTTGCGGTGTCTTCGCAGCGTCCTGGCCGGAATGCCAAAACGCCGAGTGACGGCCTTCATAGGCTGATTCTCCAGCGCTGCCAGTGCCTCCTTTAACACATCGTCCCCACAGGCACCCCGTTCCGACTTGCGCTTGTACGTGCGGACCATTTCTACAGAAGAAAATATTAGTCAGTAGATGCTCAATCTGTTATAGGCCTATTGCAGATTTGCATTCAAACACATGCCGTATTTATTATTTATTTATTTATGCCTATTTATTTATATATTTATTTATTTATTTATTTTGTTTAAACGTATTTATGCAGGGTAGGCTAGTACATTCAGATTAAAATACAGTTTTTCACTGTAGCCCTGTGCTTATACATAATTTATGGAAAAAATACAGGAATAAAAAAGCAATATATATAAATACCATGTTGCAAATACACAGACAATAAAATAGGACAATTAATATAACAATTACATCATAATATAATGCAATAATTATTGGTAATATAGAATGATATAAAACATAATATACAAATACTATAAATAAAATAATATTTAATTGTAGCTCTAAGGCTAGGCCTTGCACGTTAGCCTATGTTGCATGTGTAAAACAAACAATTAAAAAACGTGGGGTAAGACGCCCCTCAAGGGGCAAGAACCCCCCCCGGGGCGTCTTTGGGCGTGTCTTGTCCCCAATAGGTTTCATGCAGACATGTGCCGATTGTCAAATTACATTTAATTATCGCCCGTTTTGCATGGTAATAATTGAATCTACTGACATAAACGATGCATAAAGTAACGACTATGTGATATCGCACGTAATCTCTGTCTCATAATCATACATCTCGTGTGTAACATTTTAACATTAAACAAGCCAAACAAATTCAAATTCACTTTTTTGTTACTCACCGTTGTTTTAGCGTTCTTGCGCGTTCGGGCGCAATGAATGCTAGGTGGCAGCATTGTTTTCATCCACCAGAGACAGGAAGCAAACGATCGAAATATTGAAATACCCAAAGGGGCGTCTTACCTCGAGGGGCTTCTTACCCCATCCTACCCTACCTTTTGTACATTTACGAACTGTATTAAACTCAGGTTCGAAACATTCAATGCCCAAATATAAACCTGACCGTTTTCATAATGTATGTATTTAAAATAAGAGGTTTAAATGCGAAAATATCAACCAATGACAAGAGTGTTTCGAACCTAGGTTCAAAACGCTACCCTCCCGTTTTGAAAAGGGGGTATTTGGAATGTCCTACACCAGCTTAAGACTTCATTATTCATCCAAACAACCTGAATACCTACATTCAGTGTTAACCCCTGCAAGAAAGCCCATACAGCTTCGGTCGGCTGGTTTTAATCAACTTTTTTGTTTTCATAGTTAAGACGAACGCTGGAACTTGAGCCTTCTCGGTTGCCGCGCCTACTTTGTTGAACTCAATCCCTGTCAGAGTTAAGTCAATATTTTGCCGTCATCTATAAACCTGTTTTAATACTGCATATCCTCCTTAGCTTCTTAGTAACGTCTCTCATCTGTTGACGACTTCTGCTTTGTATAAAGTCATAATGATGAGAATGCTTAATCCTTTGGTTTTGTTATCCCACTTAGCTTGGATTTTCCAAAGATATTGGCGCTAGAGGAGTCATTTTATCACTAGTAGTAGTAGTAGTAGTAGTAGTAGTAGTAGTAGTAGTAGTAGTAGTAGTAGTAGTAGTAGTAGTAGTAATAGTAGTAGTAGTAATATTAGTATTATTATTATTAGTATTATTAGTATTGTTGGTACTATTCACATATTTCAACCACGTGTGAGAACATATTTACGACACCTTTTCGTCACTGCAGGAATGTCTATGAGCGGCAGCGTCTCCGTTGGGGATCGACATCTCCATCGTCTCGTTGTTGGCGACATCGTCGTGGAAACGGGCGAACTGGAAGCTCTCCTCGTCGCTTCCTCCGCGGAAGGCAGAGCGCACGGCCCGTAGGGCGCCGCTCACGTGTCTGTTCATTGTCGAGGTGCTCGACTCGTCCCCGCTAGACCGGCGCTCGTCGCTGCTAGAGGTTCTGCCTTGCCCTCCGCTAGGTTGGGATCGAATGCAGCGACATCTGCAGCGACACATATATGTAAATGATTACGTATTCGGACACTATGTTTTCGGATGCCCTAATATTTACAAAAAAAGAATTGTTTTATTTGTTGTATGTTTTGGACACCTACTATTTTATATGTCCATAAACATACAGTACATCATGACTGTACGTCTGGGACACCAACAGTCTTCTTTGTACAGTATGTTTTCGGACAGCTCAGAATATACGTATTTGTACGAGTTCTAATACATGCAGTCATTACGGTAAGATATGTAATTCGTCACACTGGTAACTTCATATAATTCGTATTTCATGGTTAAGTTTACCTTTTTATTCAGTAATGGTTCTGCAGTTTGCAAATGTCTACACCAGACTGACACAGAAGATGCCATGCAGGAAAAGTATCGCAAGAGGTTCATGAATCAGCCATCACAGATCACATGACACAACAGAGTCATATAACACATTGGCAGGGTGCCAAGTTTGAAGGCAGGCAGTACGCCTGGAGGACAATGGGTATAAAAGAAACCATCTGGAAACCGAAAGACAACATGAATGGAGATGAGTGTCGGTACCGACTCTCACATGTCTAGGACGATCTTCCGATGAACCACCGAGGCCGCTGCCAGGGGCACAAACCAACGACAGCCCTGCGTAAAATGAGCACTGCAGCGCCGTCTGGTGAAGACAACTGAAAGCTGCAGAAACTCTACAGAAGAAATATATAATATTTAATGGTGAGTGTGAAATAAGAAAACAGTAAAATTACAATTGTATGTCGTTTTTAACTTCGGTAATGTCGTGAGGGGAGTTGGAAAAGACTCAACAGTTTGTATTCAACTAAAGCATCGCTTCTGTGACTTCACACAATGACACGGAAGTGTCTATGAGATATAGTGCATTCAATATAAGTGCTGTTCACACTTGATCCATGTTGATGTTAAACAATGCTGTTCTGCAATCAATGCATACTGAATATTTGTTCACAAGTCCCCTTATGTACGTAGCCAGTGCCTGATTAACCACGGTACGACGCGTTCAAAATGTCGTGAGTCCGTGACTTGGCTATCAGAAATGACAAGTTTGGCTGAAAACATCCCCACCGGTTATAAGAACCCTCTATATAACGAACGAGTGGTAGGGGGACATTTGGATCATTGTGATGAGAGTTGTTATATGGCGCCTTCACCGAAGCCCTCAATGTGCTCGCTTCGGATATAGACAAGACAGCGAAAGCGTCCTCCGAGGTTTGTGACCGCTTTGATTTCTCAGTAACTTGACGGCGATGGAAGGCATTGAACCACGAGAGATGCGACAGACTGCTTAGAAACCTGTGAAGCTTTACCCGTCGGCTCTCTGGATAACAGTCTAGGGAATGAACTGAGCCCGTTCGGTGGACTTGTGAAAATCTGGCAGGCAACCAAGAGCATCACACCTCACGATGACGTGTCAGATGTTAATCTCAGTGATGTGGACTTATTGTTTCATATACATCTTACGTTGACAATTAGTACCTGAAACGGAGGGGGTGAAACTGATCAAGAATATGTACCAATATACAATGAGACAGAACAGACTGGTTCATCTAACTATTCTCAATATAACGGAATGGGATATCCTACGTCGTACTAAACTTGACAAGATTTTGTCGGACATCAGTGCTACCAAACCGTACATGCAGTTTGTCAATGTTTAAGAAAGTTCAAATGGCGTACAATCGGATCTAACGATTCACATGATCACATCTCTAGAACCGTTGGCAACAAATTTTGTGGAAACTATTTGCATATCGCTCTCGGTTTGTGCAGGAAAACCAATGCAGTCCCTATTTTACGCAATGTTTGTTTGTATACTATCTGTTATGTCATTGAAGGATGTAATGTCTTGTTTGCCACAATGCGTTGCATTTTCTTATACGTATGGGTGTACGTATGCTCAAACAGATGAATAAATCTTAAAAAATGGGGTTACATGCATAGTCAATACCACGCGGTAATGACCGCCACAAAACGTTTATACGAGACCCTCTCATTATTAATCAAACACTGTACTTAGTTCGATGTTCGTGAAACGGCAGGGGTAACTAGATCAACGAGGTACAAATGTAGCAGCATAAAAATCCAAACGTGTACGACGATTTACATAGTCTATCCCTCCTGTTAAGCGGCATCTTCTCTCAAGCCACGGATCGTGCAGTCGCAATAAATAACTGTTACATATGAATTTGCAAAGTAACATAAAATGTCATCCACTTGCCGGATGAAACCACAATGTATCAATCGCTCATGCCAACAAGGGAGCAAAGCAGGATTTATTTAGGATTTACAATATTCTTCGTCGCGTTGTAATATAATATCAAAATATATTGGTATATATGTCATCGGATATAATCGATACGGAATTCAGCAACTTTAAAGAATTAATTTTCTGGGGTAGCGTGCCAGACGAACAACTGCGTAGAACAGCAAATCGTCGTTTCAACTAACATGGCGCCAATGCTGCCACCAACGTCACGACGCACATATTCCGTCCATTGTGCAAGACCTACATGCAATATTTGGTGCCTAATATAAAGTTTTCTGCACTACTGTCATTGATGTTATACAACGGATTGTTTAATATGATAGTCATACGTACAGAGATCGGGTAACCGACATTGTGATGTACGGAGGTGGGGCTTGTTCACGTCATCTACTTCTAATATATCATCTAATTTAGCAAACATGAGAATATCCCGCACATCTTCTCAAAATCTTATCACCTGGCAACCAAGCCATATCGTATGCAGTATTGACGTCACAATGTATTGAACTTTGACGCCTTTCGTAACAATGCAAATTTGGAGGCATGTTTTACATTTTAGTCCTGCATGTCGTGTCAGCGAAGTATTCTTAGGTATTGCAGCTAAACGCTAATTGACATTTCACGGCACATCCACGTCAATGTGTGATAGTTTATACCCGCAACTAGAATCGATATTTTGTTTGGCGCCGGCCCATCAATGGTATGCGCGCAGGAAACAGACTACTGGTCGACCGAAACAAAGACTGTCCGTTGCGACCGCAGGTTATAATTATTGTTTTGGTGGCTAGCGCAACACACGGCATTATGTCGCGAGTGGACATTATGCTTGTTAGATCAGCTGGACGTCGAAACAAGCTAGCCAACCATTTGCAAACGTTTCCCTGGGGAAATTATCCATCACCCAGATTACCGCAGCTGGAGAACCATTCCTCGTGCTAGCTGCACGAGTGAAGTCACACATCCGTCTACTTTTCCTACATTGCGTGTAATGTGCTCTAGCTGTCACTGTTTATAATATTACGTAGAAACAGTATACGGATTCGAACGAAGGTTTGCAAGCGGTACTCGCCTATTATTATATGAAGGGCAAGGAGATGAAACCATCCGGGTCAAAGTTAGTACTTGTTTTGAACACGTTCTAAAGATGGCACACTAAACAACAATATATAGGGAATCGTGTTTCTGTTGTATTAGGCATTCTCTTGGGCGCCACCGCTGTGCAGGGTTTCACCAAATTATGTCTACATTTTGACAACCAGATGATATAAAAACATGGCTGAATTAACTTTTCCTACGTTTTCAGATGTAGAATTTTTTTGTTAAAAACAAATACAGGCGGAACTGTATGCGGCCATAATTATTATGTCTGAACTACACAAAACGGGCCTATCGCATCCACGTAGGCCTACTATTACATTGAGATGAACTTGCGAAACTCCGTTGGAGCAAGCGAGATGTCAGACGGGACAACAGTTGGTTCGCACTGGACCTTTATTCCTGCAGACCACATATTTCAGCATGATTTGTTGACATCTAGACTGACCATAGCATGGAATGTGTGGTTTGTTTCCTGGCATGTGAACATACTTGCACGTCGTCGTGGCCTAAAGAATTGGGTAGGATGACACAGTATCACGACCAGTAAGGCCATGAGCAGCCAGTGTTCCCCAGGCCTCTACGATTTCTGTAAAACGTGTTGATGTCCAGGACACTTCGACCTTAAACTACCCAAACTATTGAAACATTGCATGCATTGCCTTAAGGAGAACATGCAACAACAGAATGACGATACCGACAACACCCGCGGCTACCAAGGAACATTTTATTTTTCGAATGACATGGAACAAGCTAAACATTTCAGGCTGGCGTAATATATGGGCCGTCTAAACCAGCGGTTCTTCACCTGTTTTGGCTAAAACTTAAATTCCGTTCGCGAATATATATCACACTGGTCGTTTCATATTCATGCAACATTTGATATAAATTATTCGTCTAGCCTGCATCTAGTACCGGCAAGCGGGATAAACAGGATAGTTCGGGTAGTCACTGGAGCCTCTTGGCGACCCACACAAAATGGTTAATCAACCAAAAATGTTGAATTAAAAACCGCAGGTCTACAGGTCAGTACACTATAACGTCAAAATGTGGTCTTCAAAAAGTTGGTAGAAGCTACATCTGTGCACTAAACCTTATTCACTGCTTCTCATCAATTAAGCCTTCCTTCTAAAAAGTGTATGTGCGTGTGTGTGTGTGTGTGTGTGTGTGTGTGTGTGTGTGTGTGTGTGTGTGTGTGTGTGTGTGTGTGTGTGTGTGTGTGTGTGTGTGTGTCTGAGTGTGTGGTTGTGTGTGTGTGTGTGTGTGGTTGTGTGTGTGTGTGTGCGTGTGTTTGCGCGCGTGTGTGCGTGCGTGCATGCGTGTTTGTAATATTATACATTACACCACACGAAGAACAACTCAATAATAATAATAATAGGAGGAAGAATAATAATAAGAACAACAACAATATTTTGCGCCTAAATCGAGCCTCCGTGCTGACTAGATTACGTACGTCCGCGATACATTGACAACGCCTACACGCAAAAGAATCTACGGCATCTCTCCGACCGACAGTGGGCAGTGCCCTTCGGCATGGCGTGACTAGCCAAACGAACACGAACAAAAGCAGCGAGTCAAAATGTCACAGAACCACATTTTAGACGTACGTGATTGTCATTTCAGCGGGGCACCTGTGTACAGTTACAATACGCCGAGATTTGCCCATTCGGGTGTTTTTTAATTGTGTTTCAGACTGTTTTCGTAGAATATATCCATTGGCGGTAGTACGACATCAAAAAGACACGCATCTGAGATACAATAATAGAGTCAACTCGAAATCATCCGTGGTGCCTCTGGTGTATATAAAAAGACACTGGATTAAAGAACGTTATATGCTACCGCAAACGGTATATATATATATATATATATATATACGTTGATAAAATAACAATTAATACAAAGATTCGGTTACTTGCAAGTCGAAAGGCTAGACCAGAACGTCAACCAGTTCCAATATACGATGATGATGATCATGATGATGATGATGATAACATCGCACCAACAACCACGCATACCATTTTTTTAACAGAAATCACAACGCTACCACCAGAAGGCTAAACTCGGTCGATCCGACGTTTGGACGGATATGCGATTGTTTCGATTCAAGGCAAAACATTCGCAGGATTTTGCTAGACTGCTAGAAGTAGAGTCTTGTTAATTATTTTCTAAGTAAATATATTTGCCATTCATGGGCAACGACGCGTGCCCTTAAGATACGAATAGTGTATTATACACTATGATGAAAATTCGTGTTATCATAGCTAAGGCAAGCCTAAATTCCCAGGATGCAAGACATGCACGTCAACCGGCGATTAATAACACGCTACTTCGGGTTGCGTATATTGTGTACATCCATGGAACGTGACAATGTGACGGAAATCATTAGAATTTTGATATCATGCATTTACTTTTAATGATGATTTACTTTGTTTTAATGTGTTGTTGCAATTATCCGGTCGTTACTGCTATATTCCCTCTCTGGGAATGGAGTGCGCGTAGTGCAACGCGAGCAACGTCATTGCAGAAACAGAAATCGGGTCAAAGCCTTAACATACGAAGAACCATGCCATCGTAACTGGCGTAACCTACGTGTGAGAGTTGGTGCTTTGATGTAGCGCATACAACAGGCCTAACAATGTATCTGTAGTCACGCCCTTGAACGTTACGGTGTTGAGGTAGTGACAACACAGACATTGTAGTAAGTAATGTTGCATTGCCACACACATGACATGTAACGATTCAGTTTAAACTGAACTTATTTGTATATCATTTGTTTTATTTGATGTTCTCAATACTGGAATAAACTATGTTAACGGCATACTTACCGTCAAAACAACAAGCTCGAAACACTGTTAGAAATGTTAATGTTGCGCCCACGAAACACTGTATACAAACAATTCAAAAAATAAACACACACTACTGGCAGTATCGCGGAGGTAGACGGGGCTTACCGCAATTTCCTGGTATTGCTGTTTGACGGGCGGCACGTTTGAGTAATTCACACATTCAAGACCACAAATGGGACAAAATACGACTGATTCAACACTAATATCGACTACAGCCCCTTTATATGACGATTCCGGGTAACGGTACAGACAAGGTCCCTTGATACAACAACACACGATGTAAATGCAAAGACGGCGACGTACAGCTCTCCCGCCGTCTGCGGAATTCCAGATGGCGAGACGCCAGTTAGCGCACAACCACAGCATCCGGGCAATTCGCTCTCGTCGGTTTCGCAATCTCGACCGATCGCTCGAAACTAATGTTTCAATAAACTCGGCCAAATGACCGCGCGTTTTAATAAAGCGCTCTACACGAGACTGTGATCAACGACACTGTCAAAGGTTGCTGGAAAATTTAATTTCGATACACTTGTGCCAAAGATCGATGCCACCAACGTACGTTGACGCCGGAAGCCGCGATCAGCATGATGAGTGCGATGGAGGAGATTAATACTAGGAATTCATTAAAGTGTGTTTTCGTATAACGTAGTTTATTGGTCTTCCGTGTATGCTGGTTATCACCGTCGGCCTACGGTGACCCCATTGAAACTTATTATCATTACTCTACTACATACGGCAATAAATTAAGGATATTTGTACTATTATAATATAGAGTGCGAGTGCCTAAATCCAAACGTAATTTAACACATGCTTACGGTAACAAAACAGATTTCGTAAGTTCACGTGAACTGATTTATTTTCAATTTAAAACATTATATTTACATTCCGTACATCTATGGTTTACACACTTCACTCGACGAAGATTCATATATCAATGAAGATGAAGTTGCAATGAAGATGAAGCTACTATGTAGATGGGATTACAAAGAAGATGGAGTTGCAATGAAGATGAAGCTACTATGTAGATGGGATTACAAAGAAGATGACGTTGCAATGAAGATGAAGCTACTATGTAGATGGGATTACAAAGAAGATGACGTTGCAATGAAGATGAAGCTACTATGTAGATGGGATTACAAAGAAGATGACGTTGCAATGAAGATGAAGCTACTATGTAGATGGGATTACAAAGAAGATGAAGTTGCAATGAAGATGAAGCTACTATGTAGATGGGATTACAAAGAAGATGTCGTTGCAATGAAGATGAAGCTACTATGTAGATTGGATTACAAAGAAGATGAAGTTGCAATGAAGATGAAGCTACTATGTAGATGGGATTACAAAGAAGATGACGTTGCAATGAAGCTACTATATAGATGGGATTACAAAGAAGATGAAGTTGCAATGAAGATGAAGCTACTATGTAGATGGGATTACAAAGAAGATGACGTTGCAATGAAGATGAAGCTACTATGTAGATGGGATTACAAAGAAGATGACGTTGCAATGAAGATGAAGCTACTATGTAGATGGGATTACAAAGAAGATGAAGTTGCAATGAAGATGAAGCTACTATGTAGATGGGATTACAAAGAAGATGACGTTGCAATGAAGATGAAGCTACTATGTAGATTGGATTACAAAGAAGATGAAGTTGCAATGAAGATGAAGCTACTATGTAGATGGGATTACAAAGAAGATGACGTTGCAATGAAGATGAAGCTACTATATAGATGGGATTACAAAGAAGATGAAGTTGCAATGAAGATGAAGCTACTATGTAGATGGGATTACAAAGAAGAGGACGTTGCAATGAAGATGAAGCTGCAGTAAAGATGTAGTTGCGGAAGAACGCGTGTAGTGATAAGTGTAAGTACAAGCGAGAGAATAACGACTATGTACTGAATCCTCCGGTGGCCTGGAAGCGTGGCCCTGGATGGGTAAGGAAAGATAGCCTTACCACTGTGTTTGTCAGCAAACTCGGATGAAGTTTAACAATCGCTGCGAGGACAACACCTTGGATATAAATACTTTCTCGAGAGGTGACATCTCAAAGCTGCTTAGATTAACATTAATAGGGACACAAGGGAACGTGAACAGTTGAACCATCCAGCGAGGCTCCGCTCTGTATTAATTAAGGCCAGATAGAACAATACTGCAATCCAGAGCAGAAAACCCACATGGCAAATAGGCAAGTGAGTCATTGACTTATTGATAGTCCAAATATTACTTTAGTCTATGTGAAACCAACTCTTATAAGGTATTTGTCAATTCTGTTTTTAAACATTTTGACACTGCTAGCATTTACAAAATTAGTAGATACTTCGTTTCATTCAATTATAATCTTCTGTGAGAACCAAACTTTCTTATATCTAATCTGCTGCTTCACTAATGCTACTTGTTGTCCTCTAGTTCTGTTATCTTCAATAATGCTACTTGTAGTCCTCTAGTTCAGTTATCTTCATTAATGATATTTGTTGTCCTCTAGTTCAGTTATCTTCACTAATGCTACTTGTTGTCCTCTAGTTCTGTTATCTCCACTAATGCTACTTGTAGTCCTCTAGTTCAGTTATCTTCACTAATGCTATTTGTTGTCCTCTAGTTCAGTTATCTTCACTAATGCTACTTGTTGTCCTCTAGTTCAGTTATCTTCACTAATGCTACTTGTTGTCCTCTAGTTCATTTATCTTCACTAATGCAATTTGTTGTCCTCTAGTTCTGTTATCTTCACTAATGCTGCTTGTTGTCCTCTAGTTCTGTTATCTTCAATAATGCTATTTGTTGTCCTCTAGTTATGTTATCTTCACTAATGCTACTTGGTGTCCTCTAGTTCTGTTATCTTCACTAATGCTACTTGTTGTTCTCTAGTTTGGTTATCTTCAATAATGCTACTTGTTGTCCTCTAGTTATGTTATCTTCACTAATGCTACTTGGTGTCCTCTAGTTCTGTTATCTTCACTAATGCTACTTGTTGTTCTCTAGTTTGGTTATCTTCAATAATGCTACTTGTTGTCCTCTAGTTATGTTATCTTCACTAATGCTACTTGGTGTCCTCTAGTTCTGTTATCTTCACTAATGCTACTTGTTGTTCTCTAGTTTGGTTATCTTCAATAATGCTACTTGTTGTCCTCTAGTTATGTTATCTTCACTAATGCTACTTGGTGTCCTCTAGTTCTGTTATCTTCACTAATGCTACTTGTTGTCCTCTAGTTCAGTTATCTTCACTAATGCTACTTGGTGTCCTCTAGTTCTTTTATCTTCACTATTGTTACTTGTTGTCCTCTAGTTCAGTTATCTTCACTAATGCTACTTGTTGTCCTCTAGTTCTGTTATCTTCACTAATGCTATTTGTTGTCATCTAGTTCAGTTATCTTCACTAATGCTACTTGTTGTTCTCTAGTTTGGTTATCTTCAATAATGCTACTTGTTGTCCTCTAGTTATGTTATCTTCACTAATGCTACTTGGTGTCCTCTAGTTCTGTTATCTTCACTAATGCTACTTGTTGTCCTCTAGTTCAGTTATCTTCACTAATGCTACTTAGTGTCCTCTAGCTCTGTTATCTTCACTATTGTTACTTGTTGTCCTCTAGTTCAGTTATCTTCACTAATGCTACTTGTTGTCCTCTAGTTCTGTTATCTTCACTAATGCTATTTGTTGTCCTCTAGTTCTGTTATCTTCACTAATGCTATTTGTTGTCCTCTAGTTCAGTTATCTTCACTAATGCTACTTGTTGTCCTCTAGTTCTGTTATCTTCACTAATGCTACTTGTTGTCCTCTAGTTCTGTTATCTTCACTAATGCTACTTGTTGTCCTCTAGTTCTGTTATCTTCACTAATGCTACTTGTTGTCCTCTAGTTCTGTTATCTTCACTAATGCTACTTGTTGTCCTCTAGTTCTGTTATATTTACTAATGCTACTTGTTGTTCTCTAGTTCTGTCATCTTCACTAATGCTACTTGTTGTCCTCTAGTTCTGTCATCTTCACTAATGCTACTTGTTGTCCTCTAGTTCTGTCATCTTCACTAATGCTACTTGTTGTCCTCTAGTTCTGTTATCTTCACTAATGTTACTTGTTGTCCTCTAGTTCTGTTATCTTCACTAATGCTACTTGTTGTCCTCTAGTTCTGTTATATTCACTAATGCTACTTGTTGTCCTCTAGTTCTGTTATCTTCACTAATCCTACTTGTTGTCCTCTAGTTCTGTTATCTTCACTAATGCTTCTTGTTGTCCTCTAGTTCTGTTATCTTCACTAATGCTACTTGTTGTCCTCTAGTTCTGTTATCTTCACTAATGTTACTTGTTGTCCTCTAGTTCTGTTATCTTCACTTATGCTACTTGTTGTCCTCTAGTTCTGTTATCTTTACTAATGCTACTTGGTGTCCTCTAGTTCTGTTATCTTCACTAATGCTACTTGGTGTACTCTAGTTCGGTTATCTTCAATAATGGTACTTGTTGTCCTCTAGTTCTGTTATCTTCACTAATGCTACTTGATGTCTTCTAGTTCAGTTATCTTCACTAATGCTACTTGTTGTCCTCTGGTTCAGTTATCTTCACTAATGCTACTTGTTGTCCTGTAGTTCGGTTATCTTCACTAATGCTACTTGTTGTCCTCTGGTTCAGTTATCTTAACTAAAGCTATTTGTTTTCCTCTAGTTCAGTTATCTTCACTAATGCTACTTGTTGTCCTCTAGTTTTGTTATCTTCACTAATGTTACTTGTTGTCCTCTAGTTCAGTTATCTTCACTAATGCTACTTGTTGTCCTCTAGTTCTGTTATCTTCACTAATGCTACTTGTTGTCCTCTAGTTCTGTTATCTTCACTAATGCTACTTGTTGTCCTCTAGTTCTGTTATCTTCACTAATGCTACTTGTTGTCCTCTAGTTCTGTTATCTTCACTAATGCTACTTGTTGTCCTCTAGTTCCGTTATCTTCACTAATGCTACTTGTTGTCCTCTAGTTCGGTTATCTTCACTAATGCTATTTGTTGTCCTCTAGTTCTGTTATCTTCACTAATGTTACTTGTTGTCCTCTAGTTCAGTTATCTTCACTAATGCTACTTGTTGTCCTCTAGTTCTGTTATCTTCACTAATGTTATTTGTTGTCCTCTAGTTCAGTTATCTTTACTAATGCTACTTGTTGTCCTCTAGTTCAGTTATCTTCACTAATGCTACTTGGTGTCCTCTAGTTCAGTTATCTTCACTAATGTTATTTGTTGTCCTCTAGTTCAGTTATCTTTACTAATGCTACTTGTTGTCAATGACGTAGATGACTTTCGTTATAAGTGTTTCTTTGGTAGCTAGCCACGCACCAAATACTGTTGTATCGCACCAGCAAAATTATATTTCCTCGTAGAGAAAGTATTGTAGCATTTACGGTGACCCGACGAAAGATGGAGAGAGAGAGAGAGAGAGAGAGAGAGAGAGAGAGAGAGAGAGAGAGAGAGAGAGAGAGAGAGAGAGAGAGAGAGAGAGAGAGAGAGAGAGAGAGACAGAGAGAGAGAGAGAGAGAGAGAGAGAGAGAGAGAGAGAGAGAGAGAGAGAGAGAGAGAGAGAGAGAGAGACAGAAAGAGAGAGAGAGAGAGACAGAGAGACTGAGAAGAGAGGAGAGAGAGACAGAGAGACAGAGACAGAGAGGAGAGAGAGACAGAGAGACAGAGACAGAGAGAGACAGACAGACAGACAGACAGAGAGAGACACAGAGGGAGAGAAAGGGAGAGAGAGACATAGAGAGACAGAGAGAGAGAGAGAGAGAGAGAGAGAGAGAGAGAGAGAGAGAGAGAGAGAGAGAGAGAGAGAGAGAGAGAGAGAGAGAGAGACGACAACATTGTGACGATCGCCAACCCAGAGAGACAACATTGACACGATATCCAACAGTGACATACAACAACATGAATGCGACCTACTACTCCGAAATACAACAAAATGTACGGGAACTCCATCAGCGCGATCCAATAGCGTGGATGCGCCTTTCAACAGCGATAGACAACAAAACGGAAGCGACCTCTTACACACATGCACCCGTGCACGCACACGCACAGGCAAACACACACGCACACGTACACGCACACGTACACGCACACGCACACGCACACGCACACGCACACGCACACACCACGCATACGCACAATCATACCCTATAGCGATGCAACAAAATGGAGGCGAGTTCGTACAAAGGGAGACAACACGGAGACAATCGGCTAATTCGGAATAAAATCACAAGCGTTTGACGCCCCTGGACACACTACTCACCACGCCTCTCTTCTGTGTGCAACCAGCAACGAGCACGAGCACGGCGGTTGTCACATACTGCAACATTGATTGGAATGGTGCGTGTTTACAAGATCACGGCAATGCATGAAAACGCTTCAGGGCTTTACAGCTGATCGGGCACGAGTCAAAGCCAAAAAGCTGAGACATACACCGTGAGCGACAGGTAGAGAGGGGGAGGTAGAGAGGGAGGGAGAATGGGAGAAGGGAAAAATAGGGAAAATGAGACAGAGAGAAAGAGAGGGAAGGGGATGAAGGGAGGGAGGGAGGGAGGGAGGGAGGGAGGGAGGGAGGGAGG
>CM034532.1:47943962-47977779 GCA_020002185.1 Paraescarpia echinospica | reverse complement strand
TGTGTGTGTGTGTGTGTGTGTGTGTGTGTGTGTGTGTGTGTGTGTCTGAAGTGTGTGGTTGTGTGTGTGTGTGTGTGTGGTTGTGTGTGTGTGTGTGCGTGTGTTTGCGCGCGTGTGTGCGTGCGTGCATGCGTGTTTGTAATATTATACATTACACCACACGAAGAACAACTCAATAATAATAATAATAGGAGGAAGAATAATAATAAGAAGAACAACAACAATATTTTGCGCCTAAATCGAGCCTCCGTGCTGACTAGATTACGTACGTCCGCGATACATTGACAACGCCTACACGCAAAAGAATCTACGGCATCTCTCCGACCGACAGTGGGCAGTGCCCTTCGGCATGGCGTGACTAGCCAAACGAACACGAACAAAAGCAGCGAGTCAAAATGTCACAGAACCACATTTTAGACGTACGTGATTGTCATTTCAGCGGGGCACCTGTGTACAGTTACAATACGCCGAGATTTGCCCATTCGGGTGTTTTTCAATTGTGTTTCAGACTGTTTTCGTAGAATATATCCATTGGCGTTAGTACGACATCAAAAAGACACGCATCTGAGATACAATAATAGAGTCAACTCGAAATCATCCGTGGTGCCTCTGGTGTATATAGAAAGACACTGGATTAAAGAACGTTATATGCTACCGCAAACGGTATATATATATATATACGTTGATAAAATAACAATTAATACAAAGATTCGGTTACTTGCAAGTCGAAAGGCTAGACCAGAACGTCAACCAGTTCCAATATACGATGATGATGATCATGATGATGATGATGATAACATCGCACCAACAACCACGCATACCATTTTTTTAACAGAAATCACAACGCTACCACCAGAAGGCTAAACTCGGTCGATCCGACGTTTGGACGGATATGCGATTGTTTCGATTCAAGGCAAAACATTCGCAGGATTTTGCTAGACTGCTAGAAGTAGAGTCTTGTTAATTATTTTCTAAGTAAATATATTTGCCATTCATGGGCAACGACGCGTGCCCTTAAGATACGAATAGTGTATTATACACTATGATGAAAATTCGTGTTATCATAGCTAAGGCAAGCCTAAATTCCCAGGATGCAAGACATGCACGTCAACCGGCGATTAATAACACGCTACTTCGGGTTGCGTATATTGTGTACATCCATGGAACGTGACAATGTGACGGAAATCATTAGAATTTTGATATCATGCATTTACTTTTAATGATGATTTACTTTGTTTTAATGTGTTGTTGCAATTATCCGGTCGTTACTGCTATATTCCCTCTCTGGGAATGGAGTGCGCGTAGTGCAACGCGAGCAACGTCATTGCAGAAACAGAAATCGGGTCAAAGCCTTAACATACGAAGAACCATGCCATCGTAACTGGCGTAACCTACGTGTGAGAGTTGGTGCTTTGATGTAGCGCATACAACAGGCCTAACAATGTATCTGTAGTCACGCCCTTGAACGTTACGGTGTTGAGGTAGTGACAACACAGACATTGTAGTAAGTAATGTTGCATTGCCACACACATGACATGTAACGATTCAGTTTAAACTGAACTTATTTGTATATCATTTGTTTTATTTGATGTTCTCAATACTGGAATAAACTATGTTAACGGCATACTTACCGTCAAAACAACAAGCTCGAAACACTGTTAGAAATGTTAATGTTGCGCCCACGAAACACTGTATACAAACAATTCAAAAAATAAACACACACTACTGGCAGTATCGCGGAGGTAGACGGGGCTTACCGCAATTTCCTGGTATTGCTGTTTGACGGGCGGCACGTTTGAGTAATTCACACATTCAAGACCACAAATGGGACAAAATACGACTGATTCAACACTAATATCGACTACAGCCCCTTTATATGACGATTCCGGGTAACGGTACAGACAAGGTCCCTTGATACAACAACACACGATGTAAATGCAAAGACGGCGACGTACAGCTCTCCCGCCGTCTGCGGAATTCCAGATGGCGAGACGCCAGTTAGCGCACAACCACAGCATCCGGGCAATTCGCTCTCGTCGGTTTCGCAATCTCGACCGATCGCTCGAAACTAATGTTTCAATAAACTCGGCCAAATGACCGCGCGTTTTAATAAAGCGCTCTACACGAGACTGTGATCAACGACACTGTCAAAGGTTGCTGGAAAATTTAATTTCGATACACTTGTGCCAAAGATCGATGCCACCAACGTACGTTGACGCCGGAAGCCGCGATCAGCATGATGAGTGCGATGGAGGAGATTAATACTAGGAATTCATTAAAGTGTGTTTTCGTATAACGTAGTTTATTGGTCTTCCGTGTATGCTGGTTATCACCGTCGGCCTACGGTGACCCCATTGAAACTTATTATCATTACTCTACTACATACGGCAATAAATTAAGGATATTTGTACTATTATAATATAGAGTGCGAGTGCCTAAATCCAAACATAATTTAACACATGCTTACGGTAACAAAACAGATTTCGTAAGTTCACGTGAACTGATTTATTTTCAATTTAAAACATTATATTTACATTCCGTACATCTATGGTTTACACACTTCACTCGACGAAGATTCATATATCAATGAAGATGAAGTTGCAATGAAGATGAAGCTACTATGTAGATGGGATTACAAAGAAGATGAAGTTGCAATGAAGATGAAGCTACTATGTAGATGGGATTACAAAGAAGATGACGTTGCAATGAAGATGAAGCTACTATGTAGATGGGATTACAAAGAAGATGACGTTGCAATGAAGATGAAGCTACTATGTAGATGGGATTACAAAGAAGATGAAGTTGCAATGAAGATGAAGCTACTATGTAGATGGGATTACAAAGAAGATGAAGTTGCAATGAAGATGAAGCTACTATGTAGATGGGATTACAAAGAAGATGCCGTTGCAATGAAGATGAAGCTACTATGTAGATTGGATTACAAAGAAGATGAAGTTGCAATGAAGATGAAGCTACTATGTAGATGGGATTACAAAGAAGATGACGTTGCAATGAAGATGAAGCTACTATGTAGATGGGATTACAAAGAAGATGAAGTTGCAATGAAGATGAAGCTACTATGTAGATGGGATTACAAAGAAGATGACGTTGCAATGAAGATGAAGCTACTATGTAGATGGGATTACAAAGAAGATGACGTTGCAATGAAGATGAAGCTACTATGTAGATGGGATTACAAAGAAGATGAAGTTGCAATGAAGATGAAGCTACTATGTAGATGGGATTACAAAGAAGATGACGTTGCAATGAAGATGAAGCTACTATGTAGATGGATTACAAAGAAGATGAAGTTGCAATGAAGATGAAGCTACTATGTAGATGGGATTACAAAGAAGATGACGTTGCAATGAAGATGAAGCTACTATATAGATGGGATTACAAAGAAGATGAAGTTGCAATGAAGATGAAGCTACTATGTAGATGGGATTACAAAGAAGAGGACGTTGCAATGAAGATGAAGCTGCAGTAAAGATGTAGTTGCGGAAGAACGCGTGTAGTGATAAGTGTAAGTACAAGCGAGAGAATAACGACTATGTACTGAATCCTCCGGTGGCCTGGAAGCGTGGCCCTGGATGGGTGAGGAAAGATAGCCTTACCACTGTGTTTGTCAGCAAACTCGGATGAAGTTTAACAATCGCTGCGAGGACAACACCTTGGATATAAATACTTTCTCGAGAGGTGACATCTCAAAGCTGCTTAGATTAACATTAATAGGGACACAAGGGAACGTGAACAGTTGAACCATCCAGCGAGGCTCCGCTCTGTATTAATTAAGGCCAGATAGAACAATACTGCAATCCAGAGCAGAAAACCCACATGGCAAATAGGCAAGTGAGTCATTGACTTATTGATAGTCCAAATATTACTTTAGTCTATGTGAAACCAACTCTTATAAGGTATTTGTCAATTCTGTTTTTAAACATTTTGACACTGCTAGCATTTACAAAATTAGTAGATACTTCGTTTCATTCAATTATAATCTTCTGTGAGAACCAAACTTTCTTATATCTAATCTGCTGCTTCACTAATGCTACTTGTTGTCCTCTAGTTCTGTTATCTTCAATAATGCTACTTGTAGTCCTCTAGTTCAGTTATCTTCATTAATGATATTTGTTGTCCTCTAGTTCAGTTATCTTCACTAATGCTACTTGTTGTCCTCTAGTTCTGTTATCTCCACTAATGCTACTTGTAGTCCTCTAGTTCAGTTATCTTCACTAATGCTATTTGTTGTCCTCTAGTTCAGTTATCTTCACTAATGCTACTTGTTGTCCTCTAGTTCAGTTATCTTCACTAATGCTACTTGTTGTCCTCTAGTTCATTTATCTTCACTAATGCAATTTGTTGTCCTCTAGTTCTGTTATCTTCACTAATGCTGCTTGTTGTCCTCTAGTTCTGTTATCTTCAATAATGCTATTTGTTGTCCTCTAGTTATGTTATCTTCACTAATGCTACTTGGTGTCCTCTAGTTCTGTTATCTTCACTAATGCTACTTGTTGTTCTCTAGTTTGGTTATCTTCAATAATGCTACTTGTTGTCCTCTAGTTATGTTATCTTCACTAATGCTACTTGGTGTCCTCTAGTTCTGTTATCTTCACTAATGCTACTTGTTGTTCTCTAGTTTGGTTATCTTCAATAATGCTACTTGTTGTCCTCTAGTTATGTTATCTTCACTAATGCTACTTGGTGTCCTCTAGTTCTGTTATCTTCACTAATGCTACTTGTTGTTCTCTAGTTTGGTTATCTTCAATAATGCTACTTGTTGTCCTCTAGTTATGTTATCTTCACTAATGCTACTTGGTGTCCTCTAGTTCTGTTATCTTCACTAATGCTACTTGTTGTCCTCTAGTTCAGTTATCTTCACTAATGCTACTTGGTGTCCTCTAGTTCTTTTATCTTCACTATTGTTACTTGTTGTCCTCTAGTTCAGTTATCTTCACTAATGCTACTTGTTGTCCTCTAGTTCTGTTATCTTCACTAATGCTATTTGTTGTCATCTAGTTCAGTTATCTTCACTAATGCTACTTGTTGTTCTCTAGTTTGGTTATCTTCAATAATGCTACTTGTTGTCCTCTAGTTATGTTATCTTCACTAATGCTACTTGGTGTCCTCTAGTTCTGTTATCTTCACTAATGCTACTTGTTGTCCTCTAGTTCAGTTATCTTCACTAATGCTACTTAGTGTCCTCTAGCTCTGTTATCTTCACTATTGTTACTTGTTGTCCTCTAGTTCAGTTATCTTCACTAATGCTACTTGTTGTCCTCTAGTTCTGTTATCTTCACTAATGCTATTTGTTGTCCTCTAGTTCTGTTATCTTCACTAATGCTATTTGTTGTCCTCTAGTTCAGTTATCTTCACTAATGCTACTTGTTGTCCTCTAGTTCTGTTATCTTCACTAATGCTACTTGTTGTCCTCTAGTTCTGTTATCTTCACTAATGCTACTTGTTGTCCTCTAGTTCTGTTATCTTCACTAATGCTACTTGTTGTCCTCTAGTTCTGTTATCTTCACTAATGCTACTTGTTGTCCTCTAGTTCTGTTATATTTACTAATGCTACTTGTTGTCCTCTAGTTCTGTTATATTTACTAATGCTACTTGTTGTTCTCTAGTTCTGTCATCTTCACTAATGCTACTTGTTGTCCTCTAGTTCTGTTATCTTTACTAATGCTACTTGTTGTCCTCTAGTTCTGTCATCTTCACTAATGCTACTTGTTGTCCTCTAGTTCTGTTATCTTCACTAATGCTACTTGTTGTCCTCTAGTTCTGTTATATTCACTAATGCTACTTGTTGTCCTCTAGTTCTGTTATCTTCACTAATGCTACTTGTTGTCCTCTAGTTCTGTTATCTTCACTAATGCTTCTTGTTGTCCTCTAGTTCTGTTATCTTCACTAATGCTACTTGTTGTCCTCTAGTTCTGTTATCTTCACTAATGTTACTTGTTGTCCTCTAGTTCTGTTATCTTCACTTATGCTACTTGTTGTCCTCTAGTTCTGTTATCTTTACTAATGCTACTTGGTGTCCTCTAGTTCTGTTATCTTCACTAATGCTACTTGGTGTACTCTAGTTCGGTTATCTTCAATAATGGTACTTGTTGTCCTCTAGTTCTGTTATCTTCACTAATGCTACTTGATGTCTTCTAGTTCAGTTATCTTCACTAATGCTACTTGTTGTCCTCTGGTTCAGTTATCTTCACTAATGCTACTTGTTGTCCTGTAGTTCGGTTATCTTCACTAATGCTACTTGTTGTCCTCTGGTTCAGTTATCTTAACTAAAGCTATTTGTTTTCCTCTAGTTCAGTTATCTTCACTAATGCTACTTGTTGTCCTCTAGTTTTGTTATCTTCACTAATGTTACTTGTTGTCCTCTGGTTCAGTTATCTTCACTAATGCTACTTGTTGTCCTCTAGTTCTGTTATCTTCACTAATGCTACTTGTTGTCCTCTAGTTCTGTTATCTTCACTAATGCTACTTGTTGTCCTCTAGTTCCGTTATCTTCACTAATGCTACTTGTTGTCCTCTAGTTCGGTTATCTTCACTAATGCTATTTGTTGTCCTCTAGTTCTGATATCTTCACTAATGTTACTTGTTGTCCTCTAGTTCAGTTATCTTCACTAATGCTATTTGTTGTCCTCTAGTTCTGTTATCTTCACTAATGTTATTTGTTGTCCTCTAGTTCAGTTATCTTTACTAATGCTACTTGTTGTCCTCTAGTTCAGTTATCTTCACTAATGCTACTTGGTGTCCTCTAGTTCTGTTATCTTCACTAATGTTATTTGTTGTCCTCTAGTTCAGTTATCTTTACTAATGCTACTTGTTGTCAATGACGTAGATGACTTTCGTTATAAGTGTTTCTTTGGTAGCTAGCCACGCACCAAATACTGTTGTATCGCACCAGCAAAATTATATTTCCTCGTAGAGAAAGTATTGTAGCATTTACGGTGACCCGACGAAAGATGGAGAGAGAGAGAGAGAGAGAGAGAGAGAGAGAGAGAGAGAGAGAGAGAGAGAGAGAGAGAGAGAGAGAGAGAGAGAGAGAGAGAGAGAGAGAGAGAGAGAGAGAGAGAGAGAGAGAGAGAGAGAGAGAGAGAGAGAGAGAAAAAGAGAGAGAGAGAGAGAGAGAGAGAGAGAGAGAGAGAGAGAGAGAGAGAGAGAGAGAGAGAGAGAGAGAGAGAGAGAGAGAGAGAGAGAGAGAGAGAGAAGCAGAAGATGGGATAGATGGGTGAGTATCGTCAGAGAGCGGAACAGTCCGGGTGATGTGGCCCCACTCCGCTAGGGACCAAGGGAAAGAAAGAGTACCGCGTCATTAGATACAAGGCACACGCGGATTATTGCGTTCTGATTAGGCGATTGCGACACGAGCCACCCACTACAACTTTCGTTCTGCCGCATTCTGCCCGGGTCCCGGGCGGGTCGGGAGGCGTGGAGTGACTTTTCGCGTCTCATCAATTTATGCTCGCTCGGGGACCGCGCGCAACGAAGATCGTCTAACACCGCCGCCATGTGCTAATCATTTCCGGTAATCGAATCAGATCGCTGTCACATGAAATCTCCGCCCGTGTTAAGCGTCGTTTTCCCGACTGGTGCCGATCGTTCTTTTTGGTGGACCTTGTCGCGAGTTATTGCTGCGTTCGTCCCTAATGCGACGTATTGACATCGCGTGCAGCGACCGCGCGACAACGCGTAGCAATTGCGGCGAAAATTGGCCGCGAGTGGCGACGCGGACGAACACAATGCCGCGGATTGCGTGCGCTGTTAGGCGTGTCGTGATGTCAACAGAGGAGATACATCGCAGGCCGAGGCGAATGATTGGGGCGACAGACCGCCGACTCCTGCGGTTCGGATCACGCGATCTTTGGCAATCACATCCGGTACAGAATCGGCTTCATTTGCTCGGCCTTAACTAGTTTACGCAAACCCGTACCGACGAAGTTGTTTGGTATACGCAGTGTTGGTTGCAACGAAACAGTCGCCAGCTTGCATCTTCGGAATGCAATAACAAAACGTGCGGTTGAAGTCGAATTGTTCAAATAAAACTGTGTAGTACATTAAATACATTTGGCCGCCTGTTAGAATATATATTAGTTGTAATATAAACCATGATTGTACGCGTTATCATCCTACAATTTGAACCTAGGTCAACCAGACTGAGGGTGTATCAGACTGGTTGGTTGATAGTATGGTCCGATCTCAAACGTACCATGCAAGTATCCGCGTTGTATGCGCATCCAAAAAAGTGTTGGGATGTTGCCCGGAAATCGGATTCACCATGCACAAGATAATGAAGACAAAGAAAATGAAGAAGTCGAAGGAGAGGTCGAAGAAAATATATGGTAAGAAAGAATGAAACAAACGAGTAATTAGCGGTTGTTTATTTGTGTTAATCTGACCAACTATGTGCTGGTCAGTTCAGTTCTGAACTTGAACAAAGAACCTGCCTATCTGCAACACTGCAATAAGAAGGTCGCTACATTCTGGCATTGTCCTTGTAAAGCAACTCTAATTGTAACTGTGTATCTTAGTTTCTACAAGGAGAAGTCACATGTTGTTGTTTGGATGTGATGCGTGAATGGAGTGTGGGATATATAGACTGGTATTGTAGTCTTATAAAATAGCGTTAACCAGGAGTTACTGAGACGACTTTGCACTGACGACTCCTTGATTCCTTCATTTATTGACTCCATCAAGCTGGTGTCGCACATTGGACAGACAAAACAGAAGCACATTTTCTTTGAGCCACTGCTGTATTGTGATTTGACTCTGTTGTATGGGCTCCTGTACAATGTTGACATATTACTGCCGAGGCAAAGACGTAATTGCTGTATATTCTATAACAATATTGGAGCATTTGTGGCTGAAAGGATTTGCTCACATGGCCGCGACCCGACATCACATATTAAACATACGACCATCGCCGCTGAACACAGATAACGCCGTCAGGATGTTTCCCGAGAGCGGCCGGTCATGCGGTATTATTTCGTGCTAAATAAATAGATCAGTTTCCGGACGGAACGTTCTCTTTCCAAGAGCAATTACTTTGATTACGCGTTCTAATCCGTACTTTTCCATCCCGTGGCACGCACAACAGAAACATTGCTAACAAAAGTAACACCATTGTGTACTGTCCGTCTAGGTCGACGAAAGAATGCAACAGCGTCGCTGTGATGAATAAGTTGATACAGGGTGTCTGTGACGAGTGTTCTGCCACAGGGTGTCTATGACGGGTGTTCTGCCACAGGGTGTCTGTGACGAGTGTGGTGTACAGGGTCTCTGTGACGAGTGTGCCTCCACAGGGTGTCTGTATGGGGGATATGACATAGGATATACGTGATGAGTAGATTGCTACAGGATGTATGCGGCGAGTGAGTTGGACAAAACGAGCTTTTGAGAGAAAAAGACACACTTGCTGTGCTGATTCAGTGATGAGTCAGACCTGTGCTAGAAGGGTGTGTCCGATGAACGTTTCGTTTCTGCAAACAAAGATGAACTCCTTTTGGGCCGGCTGTATCGTGTCTTGGAGCCTCGTTCACCATGCTGGACGGTGCAACGCTCCATTGCCATGCTGTTCACGTCAATCGCGGCAGTTTTTAAATTACTATCAAGGCTTCAGCGCCTGGCATGTTCAATATTTCTCAAAACTTCGAAGTCGGGATTCTTTCTTGCCATTTCATGTTAAGGATCTGACAAAGATGCATGTTTCTACTGCGTCCCATCGACACAACGAAACCAGATATCCGGCTCTATCTACAAAACTTTGATTGCACAAAACACAGTTCAGTCTAAATTCAAAGAAACTGCATTGTCATCGGGAAAGACGGCGCCATGTACATTCTGCTACTGTTGCCAACATTTCAATTTCTCTGACTGAGCCAGACAACGGCGTGAACAAAATTCAGCCAAACGTCGCCGGTAATTTATCGGTTGGCCAGCAGGAGTTGCACAACTGTATTTACGGCGGTGGTCGCTAAGCGGCACTTTTCAGACGTCGATGTCTCGTGAACGAATAGCGGGCAGGTCACGGAAACAATTATCCGAGAAACCATGAGGCAAAGATAACGTTGTCGATCAACAGGGTCCAATAACTTTGGCGGGAAGTGTCGAGTGATTCGCCGGTTATTGTGATATTGGGGGCCGTAGATCAAAGCGCGCCTCGCGGGACGCCCCCACACTAACGCTGATCTAATGTCGACTGCTGGCCTGCGTCCCGGCAGTCGTTTATCTCTCATGGCCGCCGTCGGTCGGCCGGGAAAGTCCCAGCTCGAGCCGTCGGCTGTGTCGTTATTCTCTCGCGTGGACTCGCACTTATCATTTCGCTCGTTCTCGCGAAACTTCATCTTCATTGCAACTTCATCGCCATCGTACGATCGTATATTAGCAATGGAGTCACCATCGAGGCGTGGACATTCTAGTAACGGTTTCAACTACACCACAAGTGTAGTAGTCCGTCAATGGTGTGTGTGTGTGTGTGTGTGTGTGTGTGTGTGTGTGTGTGCGTGCGTGCGTGTGTGTGTGTGTGTGTGTGTGCGTGCGTGTGTGTGTGTGTGTGTGTGTGTGTGTGTGTGTGTGTGTGTGTGTGTGTGTGTGTGTGTGTGTGTTGTGTATGTTTGTGTGTGTATGTGTGTGTTTGTGTGTGTGTGTGTTTGTGTGTGTGTGCGTGCGTGCGTGCGTGTGCATGAGTGCGTTTGTATGCGTTTGTGTGCGTTTGTGTGCGTGTGCGTGCGTGTGTGTGGGTGCGTGTGTGCATGTGTGTGCGCGCGTGTGTGTATATGAGTTTGTGTGTATCTTGGATATCCGTCCATTTACCAGCCAGAGTCAGCCAGTCTATTTCATGTATAATATGCCTATGTCCTTTCTATGTGGTAATGTTTAATGCACAAGGTGATCGTTGATCGTTGATCATTGATCGTTGATCGTTACGGTGCCTTGAATCAACGTTACAACACTGAGATGATGTCCGCTGTTTGAGCCTGTTTGATGACGGGAACATCCACTACTTCTTAATGTTATATTTCAACGAATGTAACACATGTCGGGACAGTACAAATTTACGAGAGTAACATTTGTAGTGGATAACTGAATGTCCTCTTCAAGAATATATCTCAAAGTGCAATGGAGCCAGTATTCGTCGGTTAAAATACATTAGCGTTTTTGTGCAGGCGATCGCACAACATTGATAATTTAATCAACGTATGGAGGAGGTACAGCGTGGCTTTGAACAAACACTCCAATCACGTTAAGCGTGTAGCGCAATATTGGTGACCATGTTGAACCGAGGCTCGCAGAAGTCGACGCATATAAAATCTACGTCACAGCCTGCGTGAAGACACCTCGCCTCTCCCGGCGGGACCCACAACAACTGCTTGAATATCATCAAAGGCCACAGCTCTTGCGTAGTAGGCGGTGCACACTTCCGGGTGGGGGGGGGGCGTTCAAAACAAACGATTTGATTCAGTATCACTCTAACAGTGTGAATATAATTAAATGCGCTACTTTGTCTACATACAGACGTACATAACATTAACGTGATGAATACGACAATGTGGGGCGCAGTGCCTAGAGCATCAGGCTCTCAATCGCGGGTTCGAATCCTGTGCTGCTCGTTAGCTCTACGTTGCTCCAGTTCACTCAGCTGTATGAATGAGAGCGGTGAATATTTGTTTACGAATAATCTTCGCGCATTAAGTGCAGCATGGCTGAATACTTATCAGATACCTCGAGATGGTGTTTGATAGAACATGTCTGCCAGGAAGTAAAATGTAAAGCGTTTTGAACAGTCGTAAGGGCTGGATACTGCGCTATGTAACAACTACTTTTTACAGTATTGAAAGGCAGATTGGGTTTCTAAATTGTATACAGTGATACATGATACACACAAAAATAGCACAAATGTTTGCGTTACGTTTGCGGGTTACTGCAATCAGTTGCCAGGGTCCCCGAAGCCGTTAATAATAAATAGAGTTATACAACGACCTCGTACAATTGCTATTCCAAACGAGTACGTCAGTAATCTCTGTGATAAATCAAGAAACAGAAGTGTTATGCCAACATAGAAATTGAGACATAATGTAGTAAGCGTCCTATGATATATGTCGTACTCGTTAACACTGGCAACCATCTTCAACCTTCAAGGACCATTGTGCCGCAATCGGTACATGATAGAGCAAGCCAAGGCACGCCAACATTGACAAGTATCGTCCCTCTATATGGATGGCACGGGACTACTGCCTAGAGAGCTGCAGATTGTGTTAGCGAGTAGTTGGGTTTGTAACATATGCTTTCAGGTTCTATCGCTCGCTTGCTTCGGCTAACAGCAAGTAGACACAAGTCTTGACTGTCAGTACAATAGCTTCTCGTAAAATTTCATACTCGTCGTTACGTCTTCGATTAAACTAACGGATAATGGTCGCCTCAGGGCGACGGGCTGAATAGATGACGAATATCAGCGTAATGTGGGGGCAAAGAGGTGCAACGTACACAAAACACCAACCTATGTCCCAGATATGGGCAAATAGCAACCAAAAGCGTGTGGTTTCACGTAGCCCCGTGGTAACACTTATATTGGCTGAACTCCGATCCGAAGACGACGTCAGTGACGCCGGAGGTGGGAATGCAGACACGGTCGCTAGAGGCAGGCTACTACAGAAACAATGTCTTGTCTTCTCTGTTTGCGGACTTGTCGCTTCTGGTCCAGGTCCTGCAGGTGCTTCTCCTCAAAGGCAAGGACGCCCTTGTGCACAGCCTGGCGCCAGGACCTGCGGTCTGTTGCAACTGACTTCGAACCAAGGAGGTGGATGCCGCAGGTCCTCAGCGAGGACTTCAAGCAGTCTTTAAAGCATCTGATTGGATCGTCTGTGTTTCTTGTGCCAGTTGTCAGCTCAGAGAAGAAGATCATCTTTGGCAGTCGCGAGTCGTCCATTCGGACCACATGACCAACCCATCGAAACAGGGCCTTCATGATGAGTGCCTCGATGTCGGATGTTTTGGAACGACGGAGCACTTCAGTGTTGGAGAGTTGGTCTTTCCAAGATCTTGCGGAGGCAGCGGAGGCGGAACTGATCAAGCACTTTCAGGTGTTTCCTGTACAGCGTCCATGTCTCACAGCCGTACAGCAAGGAGGTCAGGACAACAGCCGTGTAGACTGCCAGCTTTGTGTTCAACGTGATGTCGCGTTCGTTCCACACGCGCTTCCATAGTCTACCAAAGGAGGCGCCAGCCTTGGCGAGCCGATCAGACACCTCTCTGCCCAGGCTGCACGTTGAAGTCTGGCAACTCCGGAGGTAAGTAAAGCTGTTGATGCTGTTCAGCTTGGTGTCCTCGATAGACGGCTCGGGGGGAGGAGGCCGGTTGCAGGTTGAAGCATCACATTCGTTTTCCGAAGGCTGATGCGAGGCAGTTGGCAAGGTATTGCAGGTCTGGTTCGCTGAATGCAGCTAGGGCACAGTCGTCCACAAAGAGGAAGTCCCTCACGAGTGCCTCGAGAGCTTTGGTTCTGGCCTTCAGGCGCCTCAGATCAAAGAAGCGACCATCGTATCGGTAGCGGATGGGGATACCTGCATCAGTCTTGGACAGTGCAGCAAACAGCATTGTATCAAACAGTATGCTGAACAAAGTGGGTGCGAGGACGCAACCTTGTTTAACCCCATTTGAAACTTGGAAGGGGTCTGACAAGCTTGGACAGAATGGTCCACAGTTCCTCGCGGCTGACGGTGTCAAATGCCTTGGTCAGGTCCTCAAAGAGTAGGTAGAGGTTCTGGTTCTGCTCACGACATTTCTCTTGGATCTGCCGAACAGCGAAGACCATGTCCACCGTCCCCCGGTTTCTTCTGAATCCGCACTGGCACTCCCAGATGACATCGTCCACCAAGTGGCGTGTGGTGCGATTTAGAATGACGCGGGCCATGATCTTCCCTGCTATACTCAAGAGACAGGAAGCCTTGTCGCCTTTGTTCTTGTAGAGGTGTGTGATGTTGGCATAATTGAAGTCCTGTGGAAGAGAGCCTTCCTCCAAAAACAGCTGCATCAGCTCGGTGAGTTCAATGACGATGGCTTCACCTCCCTCTTTGAAAACTTCAGGGGATTCCATCTGGGTCTGGTGCTTTCCCTGGCTGTAGTCGTTTGGTGGCTTTTTGGGTTTCTTGGAGGGTCACCTGGAGATGTACTGACTGGGCGCTGGAGCAGTTCCTAAATTGCCTGCTGATCAATCTGAGAAGGTCTGTTCAGCAGCTGACTGAAATGATTGGTCCATCATTGCACAATATCGCTCGTCTCATCCAAAGTAGTGTATATAAGACGCCCTCTCAGCCATCTCACTTCTAACTGCTAACTGGCTTGCTGAACCATTTGAACTGGCGGAGACTTAAATAGTCTCATTCAAGAATAGAAACGCGCTTTGTAAAGATGACATCGCCGGTAAACTTCGGGGAACAGAGCACTGTTTGATAGTGTCGGCATGGAACTCTGCACACGTTCCACAAGACAACGTAGCTAGGGCGTCGTAGATTTACTGTCGTTGCGCAATCGTTTGTAGAAGACTTACTGTGAAGCAATCAGTGTGAAAGACAAGGCAAGTAAGAAAGTTGCATATCACCGTGGATATACACGGGAGAGATCGTGTATGCAAATAGATACTCAACAACATAGTAGATATAAAATAAACAGGTGACCCGCATGGATAACGACAAATGTCGGAAGGAACTAAAAGCAATTTATTCAAAGATGCAGTGAAGCTACATTTGAAGAAAACTGGATATGGTATACACTCCAAACAGTGACAGAAAAACAGAGAGAGAGAGAGAGAGAGAGAGAGAGAGAGAGAGAGAGAGAGAGAGAGAGAGAGAGAGAGAGAGAGAGAGAGAGAGAGAGAGAGAGAGAGAGAGCGAGAGCGAGAGCGAGAGAGAGAGAGAGAGAGAGAGAGAGAGAGAGAGAGAGAGAACGGAGAGAGAGAGAGATAGAAACGGAGAGAGAGAGAGAGAGAGAGAGAGAGAGAGAGAGAGAGAGAGAGAGAGAGAGAGAGAGAGAGAGAGAGCGAGAGAGAGAGCGAGAGAGAGAGAGAGAGAGAGAGAGAGAGAGAGAGAGAGAGAGAGAGAGAGAGAGAGAGAGAGAGAGAGAGAGAGAGAGAGAGAGAGAGAGAGAGAGAGACAAGAGAGAGAGATAGAGACAGAGAGAGAGAGAGAGGGAGAGAGAGAGAGAGAGAGAGAGAGAGAGAGAGAGAGAGAGAGAGAGAGAGAGAGAGAGAGAGAGAGAGACAGACATACAGACAGACAGAGAGAGACAGAGACAGAGAGACAGAGAAACAGAGACAGAGAAACAGAGACAGAGAGACAGAGATATAGAGAGAGAGAGACAGAGAGACAGAGAGACAGAGAGACATAGAGACATAGAGACATAGAGACATAGAGACAGAGACAGAGAGACAGAGATACATAGACAGAGACAGAGACAGAAAGACAGAAAGACAGAAAGACAGAAAGACAGAAAGACAGAGACACAAAGAGACAGAGAGACAAAGATACAGAGAGAGACAGAGAGATATAGAGACAGAGAGACATAGAGACAGAGAGGCAGAGACACAGAGACCCAGAGACACAGAGACAGAGAGACAGATAGACATAGAGACATAGGGACATTGGGACATAAGGACATAGGGACATAGGGACATAGGGACATAGGGACATAGAGACGCGGAGACAGAGAGGCAAAAAGAGGTGTGGAGAAAGTGAGTGTGAAATGGGGAGATAGGGAAGATACTTGGAGAGGGGGGAGAAGCAGAGAAGGAGATAGGGAGAGAGGGAGAGGGAGAAAGAGAATTACGTATAGGCAATTGCAGACACTAGAACAAAACAATTGTGTCAATTTTTGCAATCATTTATATATATATATATATATATATATATATAAATGATTGCAAAAATATATATATATCTATATTACTATTATTTTCATAGACAATATTAAAGTTCCGTATCATGCATTAACTTACACATCTAAGAGACGTTCATGCTTAGTTCAGCTTGGTGTGTTGGCGAAGCTGCGGTAAATGTATTTAAATTATAACACCTTATGGTGCCTTGACCGCTTGCTGAAGACGGATCACTTGTAATGATACAAGACACATGTGCTCTATTCTCCACAGCTGACACTCCAGGGTCCCTCACTCAACTAAGAAGCTTATTGATAATCACGACGAAGGATGTAATATCTGCAGGCAGCTTCGTTGGCAAAACAGCGCAGGTCCGTGAAGGGAGGAGCACGTATATTGGTATTCAGGAGCAGTTCAACGTAGATTTACTACGTCAACCAACCACATTGGTATGACATATATATAATATATAAATACAATATATATATATATATATGTATATCTCTCTGTATATATATATATATATATATATATGTGTGTGTGTGTGTGTGTGTGTGTGTGTGTGTGTGCGTGTGCGTGCGCGCGTGCGTGTGCTTGTGCGTATGTCCGTATGTCCGTGTGTCTGTGTTTATATATATATATATCGGTACATATACCTGTACATAATATATATATATATATACATAATATATATATATATATATATATAAATTGTATATATATATATATATACTTATGTATATATATATATACATATATATATATATATATATATTCAGGGCAACGGTATGAACGCCATTTCTGAAATTGATCAACCCCCTGTTGTGTTTGTACAGCAACTAATTGATACCAACGTAATCTCTCCCTGTTAAACGACGAACATAAAATATGCGTTTGTTGTTAACAATACATATACTAAATGTGTGTGTGTATGTATATATATACTTATATATATATACAGGCTGTAAAAATATAAACACTGTAAATATAGGCATCTGAATTCAATACGTTAGTCAATAAAGTCTAGACAAATTGCATTCATTGTCCCTATAAATATTCGTTTTGAAACGTTCTTGATGACTTCTCGGTGAATTGATAAAAATCTTGCCAAATGGCTGTAACATGTGATACTATTACTTCACGTTAAGCAAGGCATTGCTTTTCCTTTAATGTCACACTACGATAGTAATTATATATATATATATATATAATTATATGTGTGCATGTGTGTGTGTGTGTGTGTGTGTGTGTTGGCGGACGATATATATTAATAGTTCTAGCCAAATTAACACACTAATGACGTTGACCTCGAAGCTGATGCAGGATCAAACTAATATTTAGTCGCAGTACACCCGTTTAGCTCCTCGACGTGGCGGGGGAAGTATTAGCGAGATGACAACACCTACCTGCTTCGTCGTCGTCGGCGAATCGATTCCAAGAACAAGGTCTGTTGTCACCTCGCTGTCCGGCGACAGAACACTGGTCGAACGTCAGTCACACTTCGGGATAGATGGCTGACCGATTAGTGGATGACCACAGACGACTCTCAGGTCAGTTCTTGCGAGGAAAGTCTTCCGCTCATGCGAAATCCGCCGGTAGAGCAGAAAGGATAACGTGCAATCTAGGACGTTGTCCGTGAGCTTCCGCGCTCGTCGTACGTTCTCTGATGTGGCATCGTTTGTGAGTTAAGATTTCTTCTGCGTCACGCCAGAGAGTTGAACCGCATACATGTGATTATTGTATCCGTTTTACTAGGACGATGTAGTGTGAGGATAACTATCTTCCACTGCGGCCTTTTTCCTGTGTTCTTGCAGACGTCGACACTTCCGATTCGGTGTCTTCAGGGTGCGCGATGTCCTCGCCGCGATGTCCTCGCCGCTGTCTCTCTCTGGCTGTCGTGGTCTCGTCGGCGCAATCTCTCCAGTGCTGTGAAGATGCTCGACAAGCGCTGGCGGAGTGGCGGCGGTGTCGCGGCTTCGGTCGCCTACTATCACCTCCCTCCCACACTCAGTATCGATCAGCACCTCGTCTTATTGGACGACACGGATCTGATCGGCGTCACAGTCACCGCCGGCCGTCGCGCCGCGCTGGCTCCCGGTCCCCATGGATAACGACGACCAAGTAGTTTGCGTACCCAACTGCTACCTTACTCTTCTTTATTTTTAAGCACGAGCATCATATCAGACAAAAACGCTTATGCGCGAAGACTATTCGTATACAAATAACCACCACTCACGCGCGGGTGCAATATGCATGGTAATTAATTATTGTATGAACCTTGATTTTGCCATTGCATTTTTGGCGCCGTTCAAATATTAATCTCATAGTGTACTTATGTAATACCATCGAAGTAGTACATAGTTGAACAACAAATTAAACTAGGAGTGGGGCTTTCCGGGTTAGCGTGACATGGGGTGGGCGGTCTCTGGGCAGGAGTTCCGTAATGATCAAAAACGAAAACGTATTAGCTTGTCGATATTACACTGGTACCAATAATTACTTTGTTATTTGCAATTATACCAGAAATGTGTGTATTTTAGTATTTTGAGCGTAAAAAAATAAAAAAGAGCTCCCAGTGGCTTCAATGTAATAAGTATGACGTGCTGTCTTATACTACGCCTAGACAAGGCGCTTACCCCACGATCAGAAAGAGGGTTCTGGGAGTAGCTAATGAAGCGCCCGTAAGAGGTTTCATATTTATTTATATATGTTTTACTTTCAGTATTAAAAAAACACTGCTTCTAATGTCTCTTCCGAAAGAAACAAATAACACAAATGAACGAATGAAATGTTCAACGAGTTTCGATAGTGAACTCATTTTATGGTTACGTGACATTGCGGGCATTGGTACACTGCTGTATTAGTACATCTAACATTTCCTTTGGTTAAATACCTCTACGTTACGTGTAACTCTCATGATGATGATGATGATGGTGATGGTGATGATGATGATAATGGTGATGATGGTGATGATGATGGTGAATGTGATGGTGATGGTGACAATGATGATGATGATGGTGGTGATGGTGGTGGTGATGATGATGATGATGGTGATGATGATGATTATGGTGATGATGATGATGATGGTGATGGTGATAATGATGATGATGATGATGGTGGTGGTGATGGTGATGATGGTGATGGTGATGGCGACGATGATGATGGTGATGGTGATGATGGTGATGGCGACGGTGATGATGATGATGGTGATGATGATGATGATGATGATATGTATATATATATATGCCCTAAGGCTATATATATATATATATATATATACACCCTAAGGCTATATATATATACCCTAAGGCTATATATATATATACCCTAAGGCTATATATATATATATACCCTAAGGCTACCATTTATGGTGGAGTTTCAATTTAAAATCATCCCAGTTCATGTATTTCCAACGAGTATTGAAACTGATTTCTAGTACCATATAAAGTTGTTTTCATTTGTATTTTCATAAATGATTTTGGAAATGTCTACACACACTCCACTCAAAAGTAATATTTTTAGCCACAAAAATCGTAATTATATATAACATATATAAAGATGAATCGTTCAATCGATTGCTGCACCAGTATTGCAAGGTACAAATTATAGGCTTAGTTATTGTCAAACACACATACACAAGTTAAAGACTTAGTTATTGTCAAACACACACACACACACATATGTGTGTGTGTGTGTGTGTGTGTGTGTGTGTGTGTGTGTGTGTGTGTGTGTGTGTGTGTGTGTGTGTGTGTGTGTGTGTGTGTGTGTGTGTGTGTGTGTTACGTATATGTACATATATATACGTAATAATATATATATATATGTATATATATATACAGTGTATATATTTAAGTAATTATATAATCCTAACGGCAGCATAGGCAGACCAAATGTGCATAATGCGCCGCTCTAGGCAGACCGCTGGTTTTAAGGAGACCAAAAACGGTCTCCATAAAGTGTTGACCGCCTGGTTGCTTGGATAATATGTTTTAGTTTAAAATTCAAACTGGTAGTATACGTATATATATATAACCACAAATATAATGATACGTATAATTGTTTGCACCCACAAAATATCTTAGGTGATTTTGAGAGCATTGTTTTCGGATATTGTATGTCCTATCTCTCATAATGGAGCGGTCTGACTATGCTGCCTTTAGGAATATATATATACACACACACACACACACGCGCGCGCGCGAACACTGCCTTTTAGAACATTTTGAATACATTCTTGTATTTAAATACTATCTATCTATCTATATATATATATATACATATGCGTTCGTATCTATCTATCTATCTATATATATATATATATACATACATATGCGTTCGTACGTGTGGGTGTGCATGTGTGCGTGTGTGCCTGTGCGTGCGTGTATGTGTGCGTGTGACGCCACTGTGACATGTGTTGCACGGACCTGCACATTCCGCTCTCCGGCGACTTACGTTGCGCTAATTTTGGCAGCGACAGATGTCTAATAAATAAGAGGCAATCCCTCTGAGAGTGCAGCGATGATCCATAGACGAGCGATGAATTTCCGATATATCATCTGCTGGTTAAATATTACGGTAGTTAAATTGATGAGGCGGATTATCTGGTTCCCGCTGGAGTCTGGATGACATTTCGGCGTAATGAAGATAGCGGTCTGACGACCGTGGACGAAAGGAGGCTTTAAAAACACCGCTAACGTTGTCAGTTAAATTAAAAATGAATGTTGTAGCTCAAGGCAGCAACAAAACATGAACTTTGCTAATTAAAGGTAAACAAAACGCGACTTTTGGTGATATGCGCCTAAAAGAGTTAGGACCTAATACAAACTAGCCATTTGTAACTACAATCAACATGTTTACGTCTGTGGTTAATTCCGAATGCGGTCTCAAAGTGGAAGATTCTAATAAAATGTCCGATATCATGATGGCTGACATATTGCCTATGGCGCAGTAAATTGACCAATAAGCGCCAGGGCCCGGTTTCATGAAGCGTACTTAAAATTACGCAATTACTTAGCGTCACGTGTTTGCGTAAACTCCTATGTTCGCTTATATTTAAGCAATCACGTCATTTACTAAGACAATCATCTTAGCGTTAAGAACGTTCTCAGCCGCTTCGTGAAACCGATTATTTACGTCGTAAACTGCTGTACTGGCTATGATAGTATCGATATTAACATCTCACAATATACATAAAATAACTGACGTAACTGAAGATGGCATAATCAGCTGAGAACATAACATTACAAACGCCAACAAACGGGTTTATTGAGCGTCGTAAACTAAACTAGTATTTCCAGTTCGGCTACAGGCTAAATGGGAAGAGTGAACTCGTGACGTTTACGTTGATGAAAATGGTGCCAATTCAATTTTAAAAGCGCGATAACACCTAAGTTTAGAACGGTGTTCTAATGGTTCCACAAACTACATTACCACTGCTGCTGCTGCTGGTGGTGGTGGTGCTGCTGCTGCTGGTGGTGGTGGTGGTGCTGCTGCTGCTGGTGGTGGTGGTGGTGCTGCTGCTGCTGGTGGTGGTGCTGCTGCTGCTGGTGCTGCTGCTTTTGCTGCTGCTGGTCGTGGTGCTGCTGCTGTTGGTGTTGCTGCTGGTGGTGGTGCTGCTCTGCTGCTGCTGCTCTGTTGTTGCTGCTGCTGCTACCATTCCCGTAATACCACTTAGCCTGTCATAGCAACTTTTATATTTTACGTTACTGTCACCTCCTGACACTAATAGTTATATTATCTGTTACACACGTCACGGTAACCTCACCACAAACAACTAATAGTTTGTTTCTACAAAATGTTCCATCGCGCCAACGTCGTAACTATCCTATTGTCGTCGTTCTTGTTTTATTTCGTTGGCACCATCGCCGTGTTACCGTAGTCAGCTTCCCTCGTTGTATCCCTTTGTCTTCCCGTCTCCCATAGAGAACTTTATGTTTCGAAGTAGACCCCTCTACCCTACTTCAAGTGTTGTGCCACTTGTCGCTGCGACGTGTTCATTCGAAGTACGTCTGACGAAGCAACGCACCATTTCTGACGTCCAACGGGTCGGTTTGTCTTGCTTACTGCGACTGCAGTAGAAATTGCGCGCGGCCCCAGACGGCCATACATAACAGACGCGAAGCGAGGGTAAGCCTTTTAATCCCTGTCGTTGTCTCCCTACATCGGTGTTCGCCATAATTGTAATAATGTTACAAAATGGCGCCCTGCTTGCGCTCTCAATTCATCACGTCAACAGCGACCTTCGTGCGCAACCAATTACGCTTTGGTTCGTATGTTGAAATGTCCGGTCCGCGATCTTATTCCGTCTTTGTTAAACCTGCAGTTTGTCCTGATGTATAACATGAGTTGTTTCTGTCGTTATGCTAAACTTGTTAATAGTGAAATGCCAAATGTGTGAACACAACAAATTCAAGTGTCGATGTCGTAAAATGTAATAAATGTCACGTTATAAACTAACCGAACAGCTTCCCCCTTTCAGCACATAAAAGATTAGCTTGATAGGAATATCATAATGCTATACAGATCCTGTCATTTCTGCTATTATACTGTACGATTTTATTGCGATCAGTTCTGCCATCCCGTGTTTTCATGGTTTACAGGAAAAAAACATAAATGCTACACTTGTGTGGCTCCACACAGGGCAGTCATCTTGTTTACAGCAACACGTCTGTTACAAATACACGTGAGTAGCAATGTTTCTGATACGGATAATGGCTGCGCACACGGGACGTCCAGAGCTGAGGGACCGATCATTGTGTCTCATCACACGCCTTTGTCGCCGACTCTAAAGTGCACTATTGCAGTCACCACACTAGCGTACGGCATCAGGCGACGACACTTTAATTAAGACGATCCCACAACACCGATGTAGGAATCCAAAAAGCTGTCCAACAACACGTACAAGCTTCCGCCTCCCAGCCTTTCCGACCCACCCACCCATCCAGCCGTAAGCATGATTACAAAAGAGCCTATCCAACCATTCACCCCCCCCCCCGCTTACCAACCCACCCACCAATCATACCATACGTCTTTTTACAGAAGAACCATCAAAAATACAAAATAAACCCCAACTGGGAACTACAGTCTAACATTGCGCCTGAGCAGTCACACCGTGCACTGTCTTATATCTTGATTTGTGTTGTTCTTTCTGTCAAAACACGAAACCTCGTGGGAAAATACTGGAGCATTACGTCCGTCCAGCTTCTCTCAGAAACTCTGTGATGGCGTCTCTTGCATAACCCTGACTTAGTGACCTGGGTATGACCCTCGCGTGGTAAATGCTCGGGAAACTGACACCGCAGGGGAAGCTGACTTACAGGCTTTTCCAGGCCATAGATGTTACACCGGTGAAATGGGGTCTACAGACGTTTAACACATTAAAAGTAATGAGAACGAAAAGAGCACTTGGAGTTTTGGAATAATGGAAATAAATAATTAACTAATTCGTCAATAGCCCTGCCGGTTACATATCGTACTCATTCTATTGTGGTGATATGTGTATTGTCGCGAAGTTAATTATGCCTAATTGAAAACTAAATTGAAAGACAATGATGTTGTCTTCAACTTGCCCGTCCGTCGTTTGCCTTTGTATTGGGGTTTTGTCATTTCATTACATCTCATATCACGTTTTCTGATAACACTTGGCATGCATGATCTTACGTTTTTTGTCTTTGTGATGCCAATCATGCGTCTTCCCTTTTTCACGATCCCAGTAAAACAATTCTAGCTTAGATCGGGATCAACTAGGTTAACTGAACTTGAAATATCTTTATTTGACAGATAACATGTACCTTTTCATAAACCCGGAGACTCTCACTAAGGCTTACAAATATGCCGTTAACATGAGAGGCACCCACTCACCCACCCACCCACGAACTGAAGAACAAAACAAAGTGTCCATTTTGAAATTCCTGTAACACTTCAGTTAGGCGTTAATGCATTTGGTTTATGTAAACTGTTCTGCGGGGTACATAATTTATGTGGTCATATCTCATGAAAACTGAGAATTAAACCAAAACGGTCTTACCAATTTCCATCCCTCTGACAAGTTTGGCATTGTCATGCTATTGCACTTTGCGAACTCTTCCATGAACTCGCCTGTCCGGATGGTTGAACAGCTTGGTGGGTCGATCGGTAGTCGTGTAAATGGATTTGTTAGTGTTCAAAATTATGACGTCTGTGGGTCAACCAAAAAGGCTGCTGGTGCTTGGGCTATTCGTCTAGTAAGACTTGTCCGAAGAGGGCACCATGCTGCCTAAGAAATAGAATCCTCCCACTATCTCGAGTTCTTCGCCCACCATGACGATACCAAAGCCGAGGTCGGTATCCAGCTTGAATTATTTGGATAAGCTCTTCGTGTCACCCATGACGAACTCCAGGAACAGGATATGTGATATCAGACACCATGCAAATATTGGTCGTCGGGTGGATGGATTAGTTTGGTTGGTTGGTTGGTGGGCGGGTCGGACGGTCGGTGGATATATGGTGGTTGAGTTGGTTGGTTTGTCAATAGGCTGGTGGATGGTTGTATGGGTGAGTGGGTGGATCGGTAGGCGGGTGGATGATTGGATAGGTTAGTGGATGGGTTGGTAGGCGGGTGGATGATTGGATAGGTTAGTGGATGGATTGGTAGGCGTGTGGATGATTGGATAATGATGAGTATCATTAATATGTGTTAATCTGTATTCATGGTATATCCCCCGTTACAAAATGGTGTCAGACGTGGGATGAAGACGACCGAATAAACCCAGCTGGGACGAGCGTCGCAAGGAGGCGACATATCTGCAGTCCGACAGAATATTTGCGGTGTAGGCAACGACTCGTGTCGCCTACAGTAAAGCACTGCAGGCGTGTTGCTGGGACATTGATGACTGTTCTGTTATGGTGGACGAGTGAGACAATGAACGTCTTAGACCACAGCTTTCTGTTGCTGTTCGTATTTAGAACACTAGACTCACTTCCAACAGATATGTGCGAGGCAGTTGAACAATTACAGGAACATTGCTGAAGATTGCGAACTCATTAATTATGTTTAATGTTTTCTCTTTTAGCGGTGTATCCTTGAACTGGTTTGGTCTGTTGTGAATGGTTTTTTTCCAGCTAAGCGGCAGGGTACAGGTCATGTGTTCAGACCTCAGAATCCATTTATTTGACCTATAAATACGATACATGTATAACGAATAACGCAAGTAATATATAATGTCGGGAGACTCCCACTAAGATATATAATACCGCTAGCACAGGAGCCACCCCACAAATATAAACGACAATAAAATTTACATCACACAAATCAGAATAACATATGACATGTTTTTACAGTTGATCATTACTTATTGTGTCAACATGCATAATACAAGGACTGATTATATGTACTCGTGTAGACATTGACGTACATATGGATACATAGGTATACATTCTAATACGTATTATGAATTACAAATAAAGCAATTATGGATACGACAAGTGGATTCATAATATAAAATAAAAACGTTTTTGTGTATGTTGAAAAACCATATAGACTGAGGGTGTAAATTTTATTAATGATAATACTTGGTGTATTGTTAACTGTCTCTACTATGTTGTGTCTACTGCTTTTTTTGCAAATTTATATTTGAATCTGGACATATACAGATTATTTCTTTCACGTGTGCAGTGCTGATGAATATCATAGATGTGTGTGCTTGGAAAAAACATTGTGTTGCCTGTGATAATGCAGAGGAAGGTGTAAGGTTCATTCCTGCGTTGGAGCGGTTTGTGTGGGGTAGGGCTTATTATTTGTCCACTTGGGCTATGTAGTGTAAGTTCGATCATGGTGCTAGTTAACTCCTGGGGGTTAATCCACCAATCTGTCGCCTGTGTCTAGGCATGGGTATCCCTGTCTTAGTTTACGGGATATACGTGACTGTTGCTTGGTGGTAATTTATATATATATAACTATCAAGTTACTTCCTCGTTGTTCGAAGGACCAATTCCTAAATTTCCGGGTATTGTGGTTGTCTGCGGCAGTTCCTATAGTCACGGAGGACTTAGAAGAAGGTGTTGCGACTGCAGTTAGAGCAGTCCCAGGCATAGAAGCAGAGCAGGAGAAGGCTTCTGTAGAGTCAGAGTGGCTGACTCAGCAAGTCCACATGCACCATGACTTGGCCTGAGCCCATTGGAAGCAGTAATGGAGACGTCCATTGGAAAATGTCCCGTGTTAGAGGCGGAGGTGGAGTGTTTTTAGACACGGGACGGAATGGCCACCATCTCCGATGAATTCTTCAGGAATCACCTGCTGCCACGGGGCATGCGATGAAGGACGTCGGATGGATGTCCATCACCGCTTCAAATGAGTGCTTGGAAGGGCATGTGAACTAACCATTATGGTTAAGATTTTCTAGGATATGGGATTTCTTGTGGTAGATGCCGAAGTTTTCAGAACGACTGAGGTTATAAACAGCAAAGGAACGTTTGGCAGAATAGGATCAACTTATATAACTATTCCAACTGTAAATCCATTGGGTTCTGATTGTTCAGTTGCTCGTGGGATAGCAACTATTTAATCATGGGGGGTATGTAACCGGCAGGGTTACTGGCGAATTAGTTAATTATTTATTTCCATTATTCCAAAAACATTACTTTTTGTTCTCATTACTTTTAATATGTTAAGTCTGTAGACTCCATTTAACAAGATTTAACAAGATTGCCATCCAGAAAATTACTCTGGATGGCAGGTGGACAAGGAAGCCTTTTGGCTTATCAAGAGTCCAATACTTTTTATCTACATGTATCCCGCCTTTTTAAGGTGTGTCGATTTTATTTTTAAACATATTCACGCTACTAGCACCAACACAATCAGGAGATAATCTGTTCCATTCATTTACAGTCCTTTGTGAGAATGAGAACTTTCTTATATCTAATCTACACTGCTCCTTTATTAATGTAGCTTCATGTCCTCTGGTCCTTCTATTTTTCTTAACTGAGAAAAAAATGTTTCTATCAATATTTTCATAACCATTCAATATTTTAAACACTTCTATGTGATCTCCTCTCAATCTCCTGGTCTCTAATGTTGTTAAACCACATTCTTTTAGGCATATTTCGTAACTAAGATCCCTCAGATTTGGTATCATTTTAGTCGCTCTCCTCTGTACTCTTTCTAGCATATCTATGTCCTTCTTGCGATATGGCCTCCATGCTTGTATACAATATTCTAAATGAGGCCTCACTATTGTTTTGTACAGCGGTACTATTAATTCTTTTTTCTTATACGCTATATTTCGCCTAATTAATCCAAGGATTTGATTTCCCTTTGACGCTGCAATTCCGCACTGCTCTGAAACCTTCATATCAGCACTAATGGTTAACCCCAAGTCCTTTTCTTTTACAGTAGTAATTAGAACAGTACCCCCCATTTTATATTTTACCTCTTCATTCCCATGACCTGTGTGGTGGCATTTACATTTCCCAAAATTGAACAGCATTTGCCACTTTTCAGACCATTTGATCAACCTATCAAGATCATCTTGTAAATGCTGTCTGTCTCCATCACTTTTAATCCTTCTAAACACTTTTGTATCATCCGCAAATTTTAACACCTTGCTTGTTATATCATCGTCCAAATCGTTGATATATATTAAGAATAATATAGGTCCTAGTACTGATCCCTGTGGTACCCCACTCAATACCGATTTCCAGTTTGAAGCCTCCCCATCAACTACTACACGTTGTCTTCTGTCATTCAGCCATTTTTCTATCCAGTTTATTATACCATTTCCTATGCCATGGGCCTTTAGCTTAAGGAGTAATCTTTGATGTGGTACTTTGTCGAAAGCTTTTTGAAAATCTAAATAGATGATATCTACTGGTGATCCCTCATCTACCCACCTAGTGATGTCTTCCAAAAAACATAACATATTTGTTAAGCATGACCTCGCTTTTAAAAACCCATGTTGAGATGGGTTTATCAAGTTATGTTTAACAAGAAAATCCACCATGTGATCTTTAATTAGTCTTTCTAATAATTTGCAAATCACTGATGTTAAACTCACTGGTCTATAGTTCTCTGACTTGTTTCTCGAACCTTTTTTAAATAACGGTATAATGTTTGCCTCTTTCCATTCTAAAGGAACCACTCCCTCTTCTAATGACAAATTGAAAACTGTTGCAAGCGGTACGCTAATTTGTTCTACAATTTCCAATAGTAGTTTGGGCGGAATCCCGTCCACTCCAGGTGATTTATTATCCTTCATAGCCCTTATTTTCTTAGCTACCATTTCCGAGGTTACAACTAACTGTCCTAAATAGTCTGAATCTGCCCCCTTGAACTTAGCCTCTGGTACTGGCAGTGAACTAATATCTTCCCTGGTAAACACTGAACTAAAATACTCATTCAGGTCTTCTGCCATTAAGAATCCCTCTGATATTGTATTTCCAGCACTATCTTCTAGAGGACCGACCTTATCCTGAACTTTCTGTTTGCTTCGAATATACGCATAAAAACTCTTACTGTCATGTTTTATATTACTAGCTAATTTTTTTTCATAGCTTCTCTTTGAATTTCTAATTTCAGCTGTAGCTTGATTAAGTGCTTCTTTATAAATGTTGTAGTCTTCATCATTTCCAGTACATCTATATGACTTCCACATCATTTGTTTATACTTAATTTTTCTAATGGCTTCTTTCGATAAGTGTTTCTTTTTAGACCGTTTCCCTTGTTTTTTGAAAGGTACAAATTTATCGACTATGCACTTAATTTCACTATTTAAGATATTCCAGCATTCGGTTGCTGTCTTATTCTTCAGTGTGTTATTCCAGTCTATCTTTGCTAAATATTTCCTCATGTCCTTATACCTTCCTTTGTGGAAATTTCTCCTATACTGCTTTTTACTATTCCTTTCTGATTTTACTTTGATGGTAAAATGTATCTGGTTGTGATCACTACTCCCCAGTGGCTCACATATCTTGACATTGTCAACTAATTCTTTCTGTGAGGACAAAACTAAGTCTAACACATTCTCTCCCCTGGTTGGTTCTAGCACATGTTGAGAAAGGAAACTATCTTGTACTAAAACTAAAAACTTGTGGTCCTCACTCCCCATACTCTGTAGAGATTTCCATTGTATATGCCCATGGTTAAAGTCCCCCATAATAATACAGTTCCGTTTGCTTACTTCCCTTATAGCGTTTTGTATTTTTTCATTCTCTTCTATGCTTATGTTTGGACTTCGATAAACTAACCCAACTGTTAACGTTGAGTTTCCTGTAACTATGTTACACCAAACAGCTTCTTCGCAATCTGCTTCTCTTTCTAATTTTATTTCATAAGCCTGGATAGATTCTTTAATATATAAAATAACTCCACCTCCCTTTCTTCCTATTCTATCTTTCCTAAACATTACATATCCTGTTAGTCCCAATTCGGCATCTGATATATCAGTGGTGGCCCACGATTCGGTTATACCTATTATGTGAGGGTCAATATCTTCTACCATAATGTTTAGTTCACTTCTTTTGTTTACTATGCTCCTTGCATTTAAACAAATGCATTTATATCCTGATTCAGAACAGTTTTCCAGGCTGTTCTTTGCCGATTTATTTCTGCTGTCTTTATCTATGCCTCCAGTTTCAGGCTTCTCTGTGAATCCCCCCTGCGAATCTAGTTTAAATAGATGCAGCCTGTCCCACTGTCAACAGATTGCAGCAAGTTCTCTGAGAAAACTGCTGCCCCCTTTCCACTTAGATGTAGGCCATCTCTCATGTACATATCTTCCCTCCCAACAAAGTATCCCCATAAATCTACGAATCCCACCCCCTCTTCTTTACACATCTGCTCAACTAGTGCGTTGATCGCCATCCTCTTGCAGTTTCTATATGTCGGCCCCCTTCCTCCCATTACTGGCAAAATTCCTGAGAGGATAATCTGTTCTACTCTTGTCTTCTTTAACTTCTTCACTAACTGTCTGTACTTCTGAACTATCCCAGTTGTTCCCTCCCTCTCTGCGTTATTTGTCCCTACATGTACTAGTATAGACCCTCCCTTGCCATGCCCCAGTACCTTCTCTACCCTTTCAGTTACATGTTCTATCCTAGCCCCCGGTAGACAAACAACGACGTCCTCCCCCTCGCTTAGAGTCTTATCTGTCTTTCTCATAATCGAATCGCCCATAAACACCCTCTCTTTCCTCATTGCCCCCTCAATCACTGCCTCAGTGTAGCTCTTTCTACGGTTTGCATCTGTCTGGTTGTAATCTTGTTCCCCTGTCTTCTGCTCTCCCGTCACAATCTCGTCCGTTCCATTCTTTCCTGACGCTGTTTCTCTTGTCACCTTTCTTCCTGTCATCGTCCCTCCCGACTTCTCTTCTGTCACATGTACTCTCACTTCCTTTCTTCCCGTCATCTTTCCTCCCATTGCATTTCCTTCTCTCCTCTCCCGTCTCTTTTTCCCTCCTACCTCTTTCTCTACGGTCACTTTCTCTCCTGCCACCTTCACACCTGTCACATTTCCTGCCGTCGATCCTCCACTTTCTTCCCCTCCGATCACCTTCCCTCCTCTCAGTCTCCTTTCCTCGGTCTTGTTGCCACTACTCTGCTCCTTCAGTTTCACAGTATTCCCAACTTTATCCCTGTCGTCTCTCTCCATTCCATCTGTCTCCTTGCTGATTCTCATCTCCATCCCCTTCACAATATCTACCAACCTAGCTACCTCTTTCTCCAGACATTTCACCTTCCAACACCCCACGCACTGAAAGGTGAATCCCTCTTCCTTGGTTTCTGTCCATGACTTCGTACAGCCGGATAAGGCAAAATCTACCCAACTGTGGCAGTCGTCGCACACCAAGTGTCTCTTTGCCTTGACTTGCCGCTTGCAAGGCGCCATATCAGAATTTATTTAATAATAATAATCTAATTAGCTATTTAAAATAGTTTTGTCAACTGTGTTTACACTATTCACTGTCTATGTAGTCTTTAAGAAGACTGTTTTCTGTGCACAAATGTTACACTTTACGTAAGATTGCGTACGCTAGACTGCCTTATTTATTTAGGTTATACAGCGCCCTAGCGAATAAGAGAGACACTAGCTACATAAACTTAGTTCGCCCGATTATCGCAAATGCTTAATTTTAACAACAAAGCTACCTTATCAAAATGTCTAGCAGGTACTGACTTACACAGATATTATCTTATGTAGGTAGTTTATGGTTGTTACTTTATCACCTATATATTCTACCACATAACGAGGTTTGTTAAATCTTGTTTACAAACTTATCGTAGCCGTAAGCTAACGTACCCTATTATCACTCACTAGACTAAAGTGTCCTAAAATACTTTATCTAACTAACTTTAAGCACAACTGCTACTCAATATATGTTTACTGCTACTTTATGAATGATATTAAGGCAAGAATAATACTTATCAATCAGTAATTCCACTTGCTTATGAACTTTGATACACCACCAATTTCAACGATCTATCTCCGCCAAATATAGCCTCGAGAGGAGAGGAAATTTCATCAGGGGTCAGGCCACTGTTGGTTTTCCCATAGGCGAGCGTGTTAACGTTTTGTCTAATTATAAGAAAACGTGACCTATAAAATGTCTTGAACTTCTCACCTGCTGTTATCATCATCTCATTGACATACCGATAGATTTTTTTAAAAATTGCATACTTCCAGCTCTCGTAAAATGCCTGTATGTGTGACACCCGTCAATATTTACAAATGCCGGCAAGAATTACTCCGCAAACAGGTCACACAGGCAAATTGCTGCCAAATATCCTTCCGCTTATTCAAATCATCTAGAAATCCACCATTTTACAGTCAACACCTTCTACAATCATACATGAAAATCTCCCTGCTCAAATGCACTTATGTCACAGCATGTGAATTTTTTTTTAATCATTTCTAAAAAATACACTGCATTTTTTTTCGTGCAACAGACAGAAAGTCTAACTAGAACATGACCCCAAGTAGGCAAGGCAAGTTTGGAGAAAAATTTTGAAACTAACAAATTTGATAGGCTCTCCTATTTCATACACTGTGTGGTATTTTTTTGTAATTCATCCACGTGTTTGTTTTTTATACACATTTCAAAAGAGCCACCCTACTTGACAGGGCACCGTGTGAATAAGCATTTCACTGTCGGACAATTTTTAATCTAGCACAACATTCTCAGGTGGCACATATGAACTCCTATAACAGTTTTCGAGAAAGTCCAATATGTGTTTTATAAGAATATTCAATACAGCGAGTTGTTATAAGTTACATTCAAATTTATATTGATTTTATGACCTTGCGCCCTATTTACAAAGGTAAATATCAACAAAAAGTCACGTTAGGGTGTGAAATCTCAAAAGGCCAGACGTCTTATGCAGTTCAATTACATAATATTACACAGCCTAATTAGCAGACATTCAGAAAACAATGCCACTTGCTTGATTGGCCAGAAGGTTCTGCCAGTAGACAGTATCTGATAACAGTCTCGGGCTACAGCCGACTCCAGCTAGTCACTGTCGTCAGGCTTCATTTTTAACAAGATTTACAAGATTTAACAAGATTGCCACCCAGAGAATTAACTGTAGGTGGCAGGTGGAGAAGGAAGCCCTTTGGCTTATCGAGAGTCCGACCCTTTTATTTATGTGTATACCGCCCTTCTGAGGTATGTGTCGATTTTATTTTAAAACATATTCACGCTACTAGCACCCACACAATCAGCAGATAATCTGTTCCATTCATTTACAGTCCTTTGTGAAAATGAAAACTTTCTTATATCTAATCTACTCTGCTCCTTTGCTAATGTAACTTCATGTCCTCTAGTCCTTCTATCTTTCTTAATTGAAAAATATATATTTCTATCAATATTTTCATAACCATTCAATATTTTAAACACTTCTATCTGATCTCCTCTCAATCTCCTGGTCTCTAGTGTTGTTAAACCGCATTTTTTAGGCGTATTTCGTAACTAAGATCCCTCAGTTTTGGTATCATTTTAGTTGCTCTCCTCTGCACTCTTTCTAGCATATCTATGTCCTTCCTGCGATATGGCCTCCACGCTTGAATACAATATTCTAAATGAGGCCTAACTATTGTTTTGTACAGCGGTATTATTAGCTCTTTTTCCTTATACGTTATGTTTCGCCTAATTAATCCAAGGATTTGATTTCCCTTTGAAGCTGCAATTCCGCACTGCTCTGAAACCTTCATATCAGCACTAATGGTTAACCCTAAGTCCTTTTCTTTTACAGTAGTACTTAGAACAGTACCCCCCATTTTATATTTTACCTCTTCATTCCCATGACCTGTGTGGAGGCATTTACATTTCCCAAAATTGAACAGCATTTGCCACTTTTCAGACCATTTGATCAACCTATCAAGATCATCTTGTAAATGCTGTCTGTCTCCATCACTTTTAATCCTTCTAAACACTGTTGTATCATCCGCAAATTTTAACACCTTGCTTGTTATATCATCGTCCAAATCGTTGATATATATTAAGAGATAATATGAGTCCTAATACTGATCCCTGTGTGGTGCCCACTCAATGCGATTTCCAGTTGGAAACCTCCCCATCAACTACCACCACGTTGTCTTCTGTCCAATCAGCCATTGTTCTATCAGTTTATTATACCATTTCCTATGCCATGGGCATTTAGTTTCAGCAGTAATCTTTGATGTGGTACTTTGTCGAAAGCTTTTTGAAAATCTAAGTAGACGATATCTACCGGTGATCCCTCATCTACCCACTTGGTGATGTCTTCCAAAAAACATAACATATTTGTTAAGCATGACCTCGCTTTAAAAAAACCATGTTGAGATGGGTTTATCAAGTTTTGTTTAACAAGAAAATCCACCATGTGATCTTTAATTAGTCTTTCTAACAATTTACAAATCACTGATGTTAAGCTCACTGGTCTATAGTTCTCTGACTTGTTTCTCGAACCTTTTTTGAATAACGGTATAATGTTTGC
>CM034532.1:47586370-47942962 GCA_020002185.1 Paraescarpia echinospica | reverse complement strand
GCCCAATTGGAGAAACGAAGAACGAAATTGACTGCATCCTGACAAACAAGACATGGTCACTGACTTAACTGTCATCAACCAAGTCAACATTGGAAGTGACCAACGAATGGTAATGAGCAACATCAAACTGGACGTCAAGGCTGAAATGAAGAAGTTGGTAAACAAGAGACCACCGAGTGTAGATACCACACAAATCAGAAGAAAAAAGAACTCCAACTCGAACTGCGAAATCGATTCGAGACACTACAAAAACTAGACGACATCGACACCATGAGTGAAAACATCACTGAGATGATCATGATGAGCAATCAACGGGCATGTAGTGACGAGAATATCGTCACCGACACGAGCACTAATAAAGAAACGACGAGAAATAAAGGCGACCGTAAAAAACAAATACAGTATGCAGAAATATGCAAGACCATCAAAAAGAAAGCGATGGAGGACATCAGGAAGTACAAACAAGAGATCATACGAGAAACGATTCTGTCATCAAAGAGCCTGAAGAAAGCAAGAAGAACACAGGCACTAGGCAGAGACAGACTGATTACACTTCTAGACAAGCAGGGTAGAGAAATACAAAACCAAGATATGATCATGGAACGAATAGAGGAATTCTACCCCGAGCTATATGACAGCGAAAGAGGTACCAGAGATAACACCATGGGAAGTGGAAGCTACGCTAAAAGATTTGAAGAATGGGAAGACATCAGGCAACGACCATGTAAACATTGAAACATTAAAAGCAGGAGAAGATATAATCTCGAAGACACAGGCTAAGCTGTACACTAAATGCTTATCCGAAAGACGAATAACCACCGCTTGGAAGAACGCAAAGATGGCGATAATCTTCAAGAAGGGAAGTAAGAAAGATGTAAAGAACTACAGACCGATATGTCTGTTATCAAACATCTACAAATTACTCACAAAGATACTAACGAATAGACTAGAGAAGACACTGGACGAAATCCAACCACGAGAGCAAGCAGGATTCAGAAGCAGGTACTCAACGACAGACCAAATACACGTCGTAAACCAAGAAAGAGAAGTGCCGATAATATAATATCCCGCTCTGCATCGCTTTCGTCGACTACGAGAAGGCTTTCGACTCGGTGCAAACTCAAGCAATACGGACCTCTCTTCAAGAACAGGCGATAGAAGACGTGTACATCGAACTCTTGAAAGACATCTATACCAACAGCTCGGTGACAGTCCACCTACACAAACAGAGCAACAAGATCAACATCAAGAGAGGAGAACGACAGGGTGACACCATTTCGCCCATGCTGTTCACGGCAACACTCGAAAGCATGTTCCGAAGACTGACATGGGAAACCAGAGGCTTGATGATAGTCAGAGAATATCTCAGCCATCTTCGCATCTCCGACGACATACTCATATGCGCTACTACACCGCAATAACCACAAAACATGCTGCAGGAGCTAGCTGATTAAAGTGAAAAACAATGTCTCAAAATAAAAATCTCGAAGAAAAAATTGATGCTAGAAAATGACACAACAATATATATCAACACGACGCAGATAGGGAACGTTGACAGCTACGTCTATCTTGGACAGCGATACAGTATCAGAGACAAAAACCAAGACAAGGACATTCAAAGAAGGATCACTGCCTTATTAATAATAACGTTACATGAAGGAAGAGCTGTACAGTCTAACATAACCCTGAATCTGGTTAATTATTTTTCGTCAGTCCCAGTGGCCGAGTTATTAAATGCATTGGCTCAGCGCACATCTCGTTTTACGACCAACACGGGTTCAAATCTCACACCAAACTTTTTTTAAAGTGTATTTTATTGATCTTTTCGCAAAGTAATATTAATCAAGTAGCCATTTTTAAAACTTGATGCACTGTTTATCTTTAACTATATCGAATGTTTTGTAGTAATTATTTATTCGTAAAAAAATTATAATATTTTACCGGGAATGTGCAATTTTCGCTGATCTTGAAAGGTTTTTTATTTTCATTTACATTACAGTTCGTCTTCACACACACATACACGCACGCACATACACACACATCCACACACTCACATACACACACACGCACACACACACATACACACACACACACACACACACACACACACACACACACACGCACGCACGCACAAACACACACATGTAATTATGATATACTACTGCACACTATATAGCAAAGGAATTAATTTTCAAATTAATCAGTGCAATAAACCTAAATTACCAATGAGAAATAGCATCAAAGAAAGAATTGCATGTCTAAGTGTCAGTCGAATGTTCCCAGTCAGTGTCTGTCTAATTGTCAGTCGAATGTCCCCAGGTCAGTACCTGTCTAAATTACAGTCGGATGTCCACCATGCTAACACATTAATGATAATCTGTGTGTTGCCATATACGTTGCGTTTTGCTACAATTTGCCCCATGGTTTCACTTTTTCCAAGGAACTGAATTGTCTCTGGATGCATTGTTTTGCGCAGCTCGTACACGGCGAGTAAGAAAGTAGATGTATATCAAGCATTAGTAGCAAGCGCTAAACGCATCATACCTCCACCTCTGTAGATTGCACGTGGCTGTCCGTATGTCGGACGTATGTTTGTTATGTCCACAGGAACGTTCCACATCCTTTTGTATGATGGCCGAGAACGGCCATCGCGTTTTTGTGTGAAAATCTGCACCGCCATGGTGCGATGATGCGATGCGCGATGCGTGATGCGATGGACGATGCGCGATGCGATGCGCGATGCGCGATGCGAGATGCGATACGCGATGGGATACGCGATGGGATACGCGATGCGATACGCGATGCGATGCGATGCGCGATGCGATGCGCGATGCGATACGCGATGCGATGCGCTATGCGATGCGCGATGCGATGCGCGATTCGCGATGCGATGCGCGATGCGAGATGCGATACGCGATGCGATGCGCGATGCGATACGCGATGCGATGCGCGATACTATGGTATACATTATAAAGATGCCGTAATGAGCATGCTTACGTCAAAAGCGAGACTTACGCAGCCATTTGTATTTTATTAAACGTATTCCTTTTTGTGTTCAGAGCATGTGATGATGGCTGATGACGTTGACTGTACGTATACGGTTACACATCTAGTTATTGTGCACAAAAGACTATGTGATTGTACTTCTAAATATTGTCACGGAAGTCTACTGGGACTGAATTTAGCAAAAAAAACGGGTGCCTCTTTGCAAAGACTATACTAGGGACTGAAATAGGTTACTTTATAACATGAAATATGTACGTATTCAACATTTTATTTGTTAAATAATTATTGTTTCCATCTGGATATCCCTGATCGCAAATAGAAACACTATTTGTGTGCCTCCAGACACGATGAACCAGGGATGGTTTAGGCATTTCTCAGTTGAACATTAACCAACAGTTTTGAAGCATATTTGTGTATATTTATTACTTAATGACATAATATCTGTTCAGAATGCAAACATGTTACTTATGCCTTGTATAAATTAAAATATATACTTTTAATAATTTATGCTTCTTGATTTATTCCTCGGTCCCTGATACTTCCATGTCTGGAGAAAAACTGACATATATTCCGTGAGACGATCTTCGATACAAATGCACTGATGTTTAATGAATTAATCTGGCTTCCGTAGTAGCACATAAAAGCAGCGTTGCGCCGAAATACAAGTACGAATAACGCGGTGTCAATAAATATGCCCACTCAAATCAGGCTACCTGCGCTATTGGACCAAGTAATAAACAGCCAAAATTGAAGGAAGTTAACTTGTAGTAGGTCTACTAGGAGGTACACGGAGCGCGCGGTCCGTCTACAATTCGATTCATTTAGGGATCATCTCAGCAGAACGTCGATGTCTAACATCAGACGAAATTACTTTCATCTTGCCTCAGCCCCCCACCCCTCCCTCAGATGAATTGTTTTAAACATTAATATGATGATACCAGTATAATTAACAGTGTCGGTCGATGTCCAACGCCAGATGAAACTGCCTCAGACCACCCCTCCCCAAACTAAAATAATTTCGTTTGATATCGGACATCGACGTTCTGAGATGATCCCTTAGCAAAAATTAAACTACACTCTAGAAACAACGATTCGCTACCTCGTTTGTGCATTTTAATAATAGTATAATAATTAGAGACAATACTATTTTAGTTTACGATTTAGATATTTTATCATAAACTAAATACACTAAAGTTTAGTAGGGTCTAACTGATTATAGTTATATATATATATATACATTATTTATGTAAGGCATAATTAACATGATATGTACATCTATGAAAATATAGCATGTCATTAATGAATAAAATTTAATATTCAAGAAATTTACACTTCCAAGCCCACGGTTAAAGGGGGAATGAAATGATTGAAAAACCACAGCCCAAACGTAAGAACATACCATTTATAGTACAAGTCACCATGATTTGACAAGTACAGCGTCACGGTATATTTTAAATAATTTTTCAAACGTAGCTACTATCTGCACAGGGCGCCGCCATCATGCTCCAGGAGCGTGTGGTTGTACATCCGGTTTGATTGGCGAGATGTCTCCCAAAGCTGTATACAGCAATTCGATAGGCGACGCAGCATAGCTCTCAGAAAAACCGACGAAACGCATACAAACACATAAAAACAGAACAATTTATTGCACTGCGTGGCTACTGGATATAAAATAAATGATAGTAAGCAACTTTTAACATATTTCCACAGAAGGGTTCCAACGGAAAAACAAGTTATAGATGATGAATTTGACGTGTTCGCCGGCGGCAAGATTGGCAAAAATCTGCGGTAGTCACTTTCGAACGCCGATTGCAGGCCTAAATACGAAAGTGACGAGCATAAAAAGACATTGAACGTCAAAACATAATTCTTGGTTAAAGCCACAGGTCCATCTCCAGTCGATTTGTTTACATATAACTATGCACCGATGAAGTAAAATTAAGCGAAATCGATCTGGAAGCTCGACATCATTGCCTTATTTGGAGGGTGAAGCGGCGCGTAGGAAATGACAAGCTGAAACCAGCTTGTTGTTGCCAAGGTGACTCGGCACTCACGAGTTCCGTTAGGTATCATTACGACTACTATATAGTCCCACAGTTCTATTTCAAAGTCTGCATATATACAAATATGACATATGCGAAATTGAAATGTAATAAGAAATGTGAATGTAATGAAGTACAACTATGTGTGAATACTATGATATAATTGTGAATAATGAGTGCTTGTAATCCGCCGATTTAGTTTACAGCAATTTGTGCCGGAGTGTTGCTTCGTCGGAATACTGCAACGTCTACATCTACGAGTCTATGTTATCGACTTAGTTGCTGGTGGGGAAATAAGGGGAAAATAATCTTCAAAATAATTACACAAATAAATGTCAGCTACCGTAGCCAGTATAACGTTTTGTGAAATAATGTCGTCATATATTAGTCAATATTAGTCACAGTCCGGACCAAGCCCTGTCAATCATGTATTGTAGGCATTGCCATTGAAATTATTAAATAAGTGACATTACAAGTATTTAAATCCTTAAAAATATTTGTTTACAAAAATGTCAATAGCATACAACAAAACACTATAGTCATATCTGATATAATTAGTTATTGGCATAGTAAGTAGGTTCACATCAGTCAAGTAAAGTTAATCACCATGTAGGCCTAATACTAATTTATGTGTCTCTAATATTGGCTTGTAACAATGGACCCCGAATTGATGCTCCAGCTTTGAGGCGACAGTTTAGCAAGCATGCTATCATACCAAGTTTTTTCTGATATAGATTGCATGATTGCAAAAAACAATGTAAGCTTTTAATAACAAGGACATTGTATTTAATTTATTGACTTTTGAATGTAAGCCTAACAAGGAAAAAAGGAAATAACGTCACAGGAAAAAGCCACAAAGATTAATAAATATATATTTTGTATTTACAAAGTTCAAATGTTAAACACATTTCAGTGCACATGCATCATTTTAATCATGAAAATTAAGGATAACACACATATATCCACTAAAAAGAAAACGTTGAAAAAGTCACTTGCAAATCGCACTTGTGCTCCAATTTTAATGAATATTTGCAAGATTGTCTCATTTTGTTCATAATATATGACGGAAGTATCCAAAAACCGTAGGGCCTAATACCGAGCGCAAGCTTCGAAGGATCCAGCGAAGGATTTAGCACGCGAGATGACATTGTCCCTCATGGTAATACAAATGTCACTTGTAGTGCTACCACGCCATCGACTTGTAGTGTCAAAACATAAAGGAAGCCGGTGGTCGTGTCGCCAGTGCGACGCTTTGTCGATGCAGTAGTTAATGCAGACAAGAGTGTTTTCCATTGAACATTCATCATGACCATGGGTATGCAAAGTTGCAATCGCAGTCCAGCACGCTTTCTCCGACTGACCCTGACCATGGCAGTTCTGTCACTGTAGACGACCCTTCGGATGTCCTAGTCTCACTATCGCCATCTTCAGACGATTCTGTCTGCAACAGTGAGACGAGAAACATTGAAACGAGTGATGCAGAATATGTTGTAGCAGGTGACAGCGATATCACTAATGATGCGGTTCTTACACTAATGGGAAAGAGAGAAAGTTTGCCATTTGTGAGAAAACATAATTTTACTTTTCTGCACCTGCTAAAACACCAAACTGTAATAAACCACTTAGCCTAGCATCACAGTGACTGGATTTGCAGTGGTTGTGACCACATAATGTGTTGATGGCCACTCGTTCATGTGGCACTTGCAACCCAAGATTGGTAACATTTATGAGAGTAACTTGTTGACACCAAGCGTCCTCTTCCTGACTGGACATTCATTCACTGTGTACAATTTGGTCAACCTAATGAACCTATGCGCCTTGTCACCCGCCAGTGCTACAACATACAGCGGGCATACATACTCCCAGAGATAGAGGACATGTGGACATGCCATTCAGAGGCCATCATGTCAGCTCTGGTCAGACAAAGCGTGGTCGCCTCAGGCGATGCAAGATATGACAATCCAGGACACAACTCTACATTTGGCATTTACTTCATCATGGACACTGACAGCCAAGACACTGACAGCCAACTCATCAGTGCTCAAGAAACTTTTCGGGTCACAGAGGTCAAGAACAGTTACTGGATGGAAGTGGAGGGCTTGAAACGCTGCTCAGACAACCTGACTGACCATGGGGTGATGATTACCACACTTGCCACTGACAGACATCCCAGCATTAGAAAGACTGTTAGAGGACTACCAAGAAATAAAGGTTGTTGTCTGCCAAGAAAGTTGAAGTTGTCCCCTCGATAGGCGCAATTGCCAACCACCTGTGGTATTGCGCATCAGCTTGTGATGGTGATCTCCGCTTGATGAAGGAGATGTGGATCTCGCTCCTCCATCACATCAGGAATTCCCATTCATGGACAGCGGGTGCAGAGTTGTACCGGTAGTGCAGTCATGCAACGTATACACAACAAGCAGTAAAAACAACACCATGGCTCACTGAAGGTACAGAAGCCTTCACTGTCAAGAAGGCTATACTGGACTGCCGCCTACTGTATGATATCGAGAGCGTTACGAAGTGCGTTAACACTGGTGAACTGGAGAGCTTACACGCCCTCTTCCTCAAGTATGCACCCAACTTCAGCCGTCAAGGCATCATAACCCGACTCCACTTGGCCACTATTGACCAAAACACAAATACAAGGTAAGGCTTGTGATATCATTCATCAATAGTGTTGACATTTGATGTTACAAAATAATGCATCAGTTGCTTGACAAAACTGCACACTTTAGAAATCCAACAGTGCATTAGGAAATAAACTGAAATGGCTGAAAATCCCTGCCTGTACTCAATAGCAAAACAATGTTAGGAATACAGTTTCGAAAATACAATCTCACTGCACATGAGTATGCATGCAAACAACAGATAAAATAACTATAATTGAGGACATCTGTTTACTGTTTCTTGAATTGTTTAATTATATATAAATTGAATTGGAATGGTATGCTTTGGAATTGCTTATTGAAATATAAACTTATGCATATATAATATAATAAATATAAACATCATTATATATAAATTATATATATATATATGATTATGATTCAATAATAAATATTTGAATGTATTGTGAAAATGATGGCAGAACTAGGAACCGATTAAAAAATGACATTAGCCGTTTGATTTCAAGAGAGAGAGCATACAAGCAAGCTGTTTGGTTTACTGTGTGCATGTTACAGCTATAGCCAGCTATTCTTCAGATATTTCTATTGTTATACTGATTTTATATTTATCATTTGTTCAATCGGCGGGTGAAAACAGCAGACAACAAGCTAGGGTATCAGCTGCAGTATTCAAAGTCTACTGAGTATGTAGTGAAGAAAGTGATGGCGTCAAAGGACTACAGCTTCCGAGGAGAAATTCTAGAGGGCATTGCAGCTAGATGCACGAATTGCCCAAAGCTGTGAAGTATGCTCCAAGTTGCGACATCGAGTAAGGAGGTAATTCTAGCAGAGCTTGCAGGCATCAAAAAACCAGCAAAAGAGGAGGCTGTGGCAAAGCAAAGAACCCACTTTAAGGAAAACTAGTTGTATCCGTGTCAATTCGGTTTAGTGCCACCAAATTGATACGACATCCAATTTCAAATGACAATGGATTTCTATGCTTAAATAACATTGTTTGAACATCACTGGCAGAAATAGAGAAACGTTTTAGGCAAAGTAGATTCTCACTACTGTATAGGACCTCCTAAAGTAAGGAACATCCACTTGAAAGCTTATATCCTACTTGTGGTGTATGTGTTTTATTAGACAGTATTCGATGTAGGGAACTTTGGGTATATGTAATTTACTGGAATAGTTTAATCAAGTCCAAACATGTTACTTATAGTGAGTTTTTTCCCAACAGACCACCATTTCTCAAACATCACACTGTGTGCTACAAACTAATAAAGCAGCAAAGGATTCAGCTATACGTTTTTTTTTTATAAATTCATACTTCATTGTTAGTATTACATTTGACATTATCACAAAACAACATCTCAAAAAGTACTTAATAATAAAAAGAACACTTATATAGTGCCATAAATCTAAATGAATCCATTTGGAGGCACTTGATAGATTTTGAAACTAGTACTAGAAGCTTTGAATTTGTATCTTGAATAATAAGTACTTGTTTTCTTGAAAGTTGAAACCCATCAATATGTAAAACTGGAACTGTAATGGAATGTTTTGTATGTATTACAGATCACATTGTTGTTGCAAAAAATGGGATAAGAAGGCACCGAGTAATTCATTCTACCTTTTGTTCAATATAATCTTAATTGTCCAGGGTTTTTATTTTCACTGTACACTCGCCTGTATAGTGCAATGTCCATAGCTGAAACTTTCATCAACCCCATTCGCTTCTGGATACAGTGTAGGCTGGTATAACACGTATGTTGCCTTTTCCAAGTCTCTCCCTTGACCACAAGGTGAAGTTACGTTATACGGCTAATCGAATCAATCGATATGTTCTGAAAGTTCATTTATTTGCATTAGTTGATAATAAACAACCGTTATCTTCTAATTATTGTTAAACTGACAAAACTTTGTTTTATCAATATCGTATCATGAATTCAGTGAATTGGTTCATTTGTTTGTGAAGGGCTGTAATAATTATGATTGTAAGACTACATTTCATGATGTGGTCTTGATAACACACACACATAATATATATATATTTTATTATATTAAAAACTCCTGTCTACTTTTTTATATAAATTAAGCAAGTTGCTTGAACACTTTTAAATAGGAATTAAACAACTGTATAAAAAGGATGCACACGTCCTGTCAAGAATAAAAGCAAGTTTATTAACAAAATGATCAAAAATGGTTTGATGAAAATCATAGACATAGTATTTTACGAATATAGAATGAACCTGAACATTTGAGGTGGGAACAAGTATAATTGCTCTATTTAAGTTTGAAATAGTTATTGCTAGAATAATTATTCGATACCTGTTGAACTACGTAGTACTTACCTACTAGCTGTTGGTCGAATCAACGAGTCTGCACGCAAATCATACAATGACAACAGACCGACTTCCAAGTTCCAACACCGCCCTGTTGGTGCAAACCGTTTCGAAGTCGTCACTCATACTCATAATAGTCGGTAATGCAGGCATCTGCAAGGTGTGTCATACGGTGCTGTACGGCAGCTATCTCCCTACAGCACAGCGACTCGATGTGCGTCGACATTGGGACGCAGTGTCCACACAAACACCATGCGACATTATTAAGTCGCGTAACGTCTTCGTCGTCAATAGACCAACTGTCACTGTCCGACTCCCACAACTGAACCTGACCCGGGGCCGGACATTATCGGACCGTGGATCGCACACTGGGTGAAACCCGTATCACCCGTATGGCACAGGCCCGCCCCCTTCTGGCAGCTAAAATCTTCGTTCGGGAAGTGCGACGTTAACAACGTTTTCATTGGTTATAAATCGTTGCCATTTAATTTCACCTTTTTATTTCGAACGCATTTTTGAGACATTTGAGATCGCAGTCCGGCCACCTATTTTGTTATTTCAAAATGAATGCTCTACGTGACGCAGTTCTAGAGATATGAGGACATTGATTTTTACGACCGCCAGTTTGTTTAAATGCAAGACATGTAAGTCTGACAAAGTTAAAAGTAGCAACCTAACAACATTAATTATAACAAAAACGCGCGTGCATTTGAATCGGATTTGACTGTGCATTTGACAACTCAAATGTTTGAGGATCGCATTCATTTGCGAATGCAAACGTTTAAGGTACGCATTCAAATGCAAATTGAAATGGATTTACAACTTCACGGAGGTATTTGAATGTGAATTCAAATGCACTGCATTCAAATCCGCAGGCAAATGTATTTGCATTTGTAAAAAGCCTGCCATGTGCACAACATCAGCAAATCATAATATGTAAATGGTAATATCGTCGCCATCAGAAACAATATCACATCGACTGTAGTGTATATACAACAGTGACATTTACCGTTTTGTTTGCGCATTGTTTTCTTTCAGCCCGACATATAGATGCGATTGACGTGGACGAGATCCACGGTTATATATATTGGTCTACGCCAAATTCAAATGCACTACATTCAAATCCGCAGGCAAATGTATTTGCATTTGTAAAAAGCCTGCCATGTGCACAACATCAGCAAATCATAATATGTAAATGGTAATATCGTCGCCATCAGAAACAATATCACATCGACTGTAGTGTATATACAACAGTGACATTTACCGTTTTGTTTGCGCATTGTTTTCTTTCAGCCCGACATATAGATGCGATTGACGTGGACGAGATCCACGGTTATATATATTGGTCTACGCCAGGGGCCATCGAACGCGCTCTTCTTGATGAAACAGCAACAGTAACCATAAAGTCAGGTATACCATTCATTCAGTACGATGTGCAAAAAAGAAGGTATATATATATATATACCTATATATATATATATATATATATATATATCTATATATATCTGGCAGAGGATAACGCAAGACAGACAGATCTGGAAACGACATGCTAATGGCTTCCTCCAACTACAGAACACTACGGCTGCACATTGAATATGGTGATGATATATAAATATCTTTATATATATATATATATGTATATATATATATATATAAATATATTATTTACATATATATATTTATATATCATCACCATCTTCATTGTGCAATAATTGGAGGAAGCCATTATGCATTATCTCTGTCTGCTTATATATATCTCCTATATATATATATATATATATACATATGTATATATATACCTTCTTTTTGCACATCATTTCTGAATGTATATTTTATATTACTGTTCATCAAAAGAAAAATATAAATATATATATATATATATATGTATATATATAATTATATATATATATATACATATATATATATATATGTATATATATATATATATATATATACGTAAATATATAAGTGTATGCCTTTATCTTCCTTTTCCTTATCTTAGTTTTACCTGTCTCACCTGACACCATACATTTCATATAATGAAACGTATAATACTTCTTATCGATTTTTATTTTGATGCGCATTCGAGCTTGCTTGCCAGGGCCATAGGCGCAAATTACGTAGCTTCATTATTATTATTATTATTATTATCATTATAACAGCATTGCATTAGTTATGGTAGTTGAATAAACGAAACAACATAACACAAATTATATACTCAACGGTATTTGATTGGTTAATACATGTAGAATGTCGCGATTTCGTGCGCCGTTAAATTTCCAACTAGTTGCAAAAACTCTCCTCTAACGGCTAGTAATTTTATATGTGAACGTCACTAGAAAGCTAATAACCGCTTCGAATGTATTCTGCAGCTAAGATATGAAATTGCTCATAATATTGCTCACATCTTTATATATTATATAAAGATGTGAAGACTGTTTTTGGAATGATAAACCGTCGCATACTTTCAGAGATGAACGGTTTAGCTAGGGCGAACTCCGGAAGTGTTGCTGTTGTGTTGACAGGAACCTTCCAAATTTTGTCGGCAGTCCCAACCAGAACCGAACAGAGCTTCATCTCATCTGCAGCAGTAAAGGGGGAGAGCACCATCCAATACTACACCGCACTGTAGACCAGCCAGGGCAATGCTGCAGTGTCCCAAGCTTAATGAATGACACATATATCCCGACTCAACTTAAAACATTATGATGTATTTGTATACAATATCGTAAGTTAAGTTACACATACGTCATGATTAGTCCTGGAAAGATACAATTTTACCTCAAGCTAATTGCAACGAAAGTATTATTGTTGTTTCTGACCAAGATTAACGTCCTTAATAGCCAAGATAAAGTCCAAAGAAATCCTAGCCAGGGAACACCCCTAAACATCGAAAAACAAAATGGCCGCCAAAATTATATTATTGCTCATAACTACGGTTCTAAGTAAGGTATATTTATGATTTAAAATATGATTCTAATGTTTTTGACATCGCAAAATCCAATAAATATTATATAAATTCCGTTTGAATATTCTGTCATGGTCAATGATGTAAAATCAAAATCATTCAATGCTATATGATGCTGCCAAAACGCAAATATTGATTTCACATTTTTAAGTATTCACTCTATCTTTGATGACAACTTGACTGCAACAAGTTATGTGGTAATTACACACACTGAGAAAGCCAACAACAACCATCACAAGACAGTCTCTGACGTGGAATCCTCAAGAAAAAGAAGGCGAAGAAGGCAAAAAACACATGGCAAAGAGACACGGCTGCAGAATTACAAAGGAGTGGCTATACCTGGAAAGAAGTAGAGAAGATTGCCCAAAGTCGTGTGCGCTGGAGCGTCGCCGTCGATGGCCTATGATCCGCATGGAGCGAAGGGCATAAGTAAGTAAGTAATGCATGCATACGTTACATATAGAGAGAGGTGAACAGACTGGATTCACACCAATGCCACCGTTACTATCCACAGGAGGCGCCTAGGCCTATTTAGTACGGCAGATAACTGCGTTATTTTGACGAATCGTGGACTTTTTTGGTAAAAGCACAAAACTCGGCACATACATAGAAGTAGCCAAGACAAAAATGTTTAGACCACGGGGATCTCTGAATTTACTATGGACGTAATTTGTGACCATTTTAAAATAGCCATCAAAACTAATAATCCTCATATCTTGAGAACTGCGTAACATGCAACCGTCATTTTATGTTCAAAATATAGGTTTTCGGGATCTTTATATCAAGTGTGTTTTTGTGATCTTTTCCGACGTTCACGTTTTAAAGGTGGCGGCCATGTAGACTGTTGTCCCTATATCATGTGAACTACGCCACCCGCAGCCGTATTGTTGGTGTCAAAATAAAATAGGGTAGACAACAGTTTAAAATTACTCAAACAATTTTTGACATTCATAACTGCCATTTTTAGAAAATGGCGGCCGTTAAACCAATTATTACATACCTTGTGAACTACGTCATATATACCTGTTATTTGTATGCCAAAATATAGGTATACGTGGGTAATAATTTCATATATGCTACTTTTAACTTTGTCAGACTTACATGTCTTGCATTTAAACAAACTGGCGGACGTAAAAATCAGTGTCCTCATATCTCAAGAACTGCGTCACGTAGAGCATTCATTTTGAAATAACAAAATAGGTGGCCGGACTGCGATCTCAAATGTCTCAAAAATGCTTTACTTGACCTTCGCTGAAATTAGCATCATCCAAGTTAAATATGATGCCCACCAAGACAAATGTTTCCATATCTTAAGAAATACGCTACACAGAACATTAACGTTCATGCCAAAATGCAGGTTTCAGGGATAATGATTTAAAATATTAAAATGTTTACCTTCTCCGACATCAATGTCCACCAGGTGTACAGATGGCGCCTTTCCAAACACATTATCCGACCAAATGTAGTCCCTGACTGCACCTCACATAGCACACATCTGTCATTCGTTCTGTACGTGGAGAGGCTGGACATTCTGGCACCATATTGTTTCGCCCAGGACCGTGACCACCACGCCAAGTACCTCGCTGTTCACAATAGAGACGTAAGGTATTTAGCAGACAGACATTCAGCTGTTCATGAAGAGTTTACCATCAACTCTGGCTTCGTAGTCACAGAAACATCACGTTTGTTCTCGAAGATGGCGATCGATCAAGCGCATAAAAATAATACCGTGGTAAAGGGGATGGTGGTCTGACCGCAGACCCTGATGCACTTCGACGATGGATATCCTGTCTAGAGGTGGTGCGGCTCATCGGGGAATTTTAACCGTCTTAAGAATCAACTACAGACAATGAGGTATATGGCTATCACGAACTGTCTACAAGCATCCAAACAAACATCTCTGTGATGTTACCTCTCTGACAGCTACATTTCAAGAATGTTGCAATCCGCTTTGTGGACAAGGACAATATATGCTGGTTGTAGACACCCGAGATGTTTGCCATGAGAGTGTTGTTGGCAGTTTGATGAGAATAGAAAATATGTATTGTAAATCTGCGAGAGGTTCGCCGTGCTGGTGCACGACGGAATAAACCTAATTTATCCAGTGCCAGACATCCTGTCTCCACAGGAATAGGGGTGGACATCTCGAGGAGAGAGTCAGACACTCTTGAGGACAACATTACCGCAAGACTGGCTAGTACCGGTGAAGTGTGGGTGTCTGAAAGGCAGCAAGCCGAACACCTGTACATGCAGAAAGGCGGAACTGTGCTACACTGAAATGTACCAATGTGGCTGGAAATGTGAAGCACCATAAAAGTAAGTATCAAACACCTTTTCTAAACATAAACCTACATTTGTTTACAGCCGCCATCTTTAAAAATTCAGTTATGGATATCGGACGAGGTCAAAAGTTAATTATGTGAAATAATTACCTTCGATAACTACATTCGGCAACATGATGACAGCTTTGTGTGACGCACTTCTTAACATTTGAAAAACATTCGTTTTAACAGCCGCAATATTATTACAACTGGTGGATATGAATGTCGAACAAGATCAAACATAAACTACTTGAAATCGCTACCCAAGAAAACCAACATTTCGACACAAAAATAACAGCTTTATACTTAATGTATGGAAATAATTGATTTTGTCGGTCGGCCGCCATTTACTATGATGGCGGATAGGAATGTCAACGAAAGTGAAATGCAAAATATTTGAATAAATTTAAATGGTTGTTCACGCGTCGCTATTCTGACACCGACACTGCGGCTCTGGGTGACGTAGTTCATAAAATATAGAGACAATGGTATCGACTTTTGCCGTCTTTAAAAATAGCGGATGTGAATATTGGACAAGGTCATCAATAACACATTTGAAATCAATACCCCTATATAATGAGCACAAGATAACTATGTGATGCAGTTCTCAAGATATGAGGATTATTAATTTTGGCGGCAATTTTTAAATGGCTACCAATGGCGTCCAGACCAATTCCGAGATGCCCCGGGGTCTAAATATTTTTTTCTTTATAACTTCTAACTATGTGCCAAGTTCCATGCATTTATCAAAAAGTGCTCGGTTCGTCAAGATAATGCAGTTGTATGCCATTCTAAATAGGCCTAAGCTTCTCCTATGGATAGTGACTGCTGCGTTGTTCTAAATCCAGCCTGTTCACCTATCATTATTTAACAAGATTTAACAAGATTGCCATCCAGAAAATTACTCTGGATGGCAGGTGGACAAGGAAGCCTTTTGGCTTATCGAGAGTCCAATACTTTTTATCTACATGTATCCCGCCTTTTTAAGGTGTGTGTCTATTTTATTTTTAAACATATTCACGCTACTAGCACCAACACAATCAGGAGATAATCTGTTCCATTCATTTACAGTCCTTTGTGAGAATGAGAACTTTCTTATATCTAATCTACACTGCTCCTTTACTAATGTAGCTTCATGTCCTCTGGTCCTTCTATTTTTCTTAACTGAGAAAAAAATGTTTCTATCAATATTTTCATAACCATTCAATATTTTAAACACTTCTATGTGATCTCCTCTCAATCTCCTGGTCTCTAATGTTGTTAAACCACATTCTTTTAGGCGTATTTCGTAACTAAGATCCCTCAGATTTGGTATCATTTTAGTCGCTCTCCTCTGTACTCTTTCTAGCATATCTATGTCCTTCTTGCGATATGGCCTCCATGCTTGTATACAATATTCTAAATGAGGCCTCACTATTGTTTTGTACAGCGGTACTATTAATTCTTTTTTCTTATACGCTATATTTTGCCTAATTAATCCAAGGATTTGATTTCCCTTTTACGCTGCAATTCCGCACTGCTCTGAAACCTTCATATCAGCACTAATGGTTAACCCTAAGTCCTTTTCTTTTACAGTAGTACTTAGAACAGTACCCCCATTTTATATTTTACCTCTTCATTCCCATGACCTGTGTGGAGGCATTTACATTTCCCAAAATTGAACAGCATTTGCCACTTTTCAGACCATTTGATCAACCTATCAAGATCATCTTGTAAATGCTGTCTGTCTCCATCACTTTTAATCCTTCTAAACACTTTTGTATCATCCGCAAATTTTAACACCTTGTTTGTTATATCATCGTCCAAATCGTTGATATATATTAAGAATAATATAGGTCCTAGTACTGATCCCTGTGGTACCCCACTCAATACCGATTTCCAGTTTGAAGCCTCCCCATCAACTACTACACGTTGTCTTCTGTCATTCAGCCATTTTTCTATCCAGTTTATTATACCATTTCCTATGCCATGGGCCTTTAGCTTAAGGAGTAATCTTTGATGTGGTACTTTGTCGAAAGCTTTTTTGAAAATCTAAATAGATGATATCTACTGGTGATCCCTCATCTACCCACCTAGTGATGTCTTCCAAAAAACATAACATATTTGTTAAGCATGACCTCGCTTTTAAAAACCCATGTTGAGATGGGTTTATCAAATTATGTTTAATAAGAAAATCCACCATGTGATCTCTAATTAGTCTTTCTAATAATTTGCAAATCACTGATGTTAAACTCACTGGTCTATAGTTCTCTGACTTGTTTCTCGAACCTTTTTTAAATAACGGTATAATGTTTGCCTCTTTCCATTCTAAAGGAACCACTCCCTCTTCTAATGACAAATTGAAAACTGTTGCAAGTGGTACGCTAATTTGTTCTACAATTTCCAATAATAGTTTGGGCGGAATCCCGTCCACTCCAGGTGATTTATTATCCTTCATAGCCCTTATTTTCTTAGCTACCATTTCCGAGGTTACAACTAACTGTCCTAAATAGTCTGAATCTGCCCCCTTGAACTTAGCCTCTGGTACTGGCAGTGAACTAATATCTTCCCTGGTAAACACTGAACTAAAATACTCATTCAGGTCTTCTGCCATTAAGAATCCCTCTGATATTGTATTTCCAGCACTATCTTCTAGAGGACCGACCTTATCCTGAACTTTCTGTTTGCTTCGAATATACGCATAAAAACTCTTACTGTCATGTTTTATATTACTAGCTAATTTTTTTTCATAGCTTCTCTTTGAATTTCTAATTTCAGCTGTAGCTTGATTAAGTGCTTTTTATAAATGTTGTAGTCTTCATCATTTCCAGTACATCTATATGACTTCCACATCATTTGTTTATACTTAATTTTTCTAATGGCTTCTTTCGATAAGTGTTTCTTTTTAGACCGTTTCCCTTGTTTTTTGAAAGGTACAAATTTATCGACTATGCATTTAATTTCACTATTTAAGATATTCCAGCATTCGGTTGCTGTCTTATTATTCAGTGTGTTATTCCAGTCTATCTTTGCTAAATATTTCCTCATGTCCTTATACCTTCCTTTGTGGAAATTTCTCCTATACTGCTTTTTACTATTCCTTTCTGATTTTACTTTGATGGTAAATGTATCTGGTTGTGATCACTACTCCCCAGTGGCTCACATATCTTGACATTGTCAACTAATTCTTTCTGTGAGGACAAAACTAAGTCTAACACATTCTCTCCCCTGGTTGGTTCTAGCACATGTTGAGAAAGGAAACTATCTTGTACTAAAACTAAAACTTGTGGTCCTCACTCCCCATACTCTGTAGAGATTTCCATTGTATATGCCCATGGTTAAAGTCCCCCATAATAATACAGTTCCGTTTGCTTACTTCCTTTATAGCGTTTTGTATTTTTTCATTCTCTTCTATGCTTATGTTTGGACTTCGATAAACTAACCCAATTGTTAACGTTGTGTTTCCTGTAACTATGTTACACCAAACAGCTTCTTCGCAATCTGCTTCTCTTTCTAATTTTATTTCATAAGCCTGGATAGATTCTTTAATATATAAAATAACTCCACCTCCCTTTCTTCCTATTCTATCTTTCCTAAACATTATATATCCTGTTAGTCCCAATTCGGCATCTGATATATCAGTGGTGGCCCACGATTCGGTTATACCTATTATGTGAGGGTCAATATATTCTACCATAATGTTTAGTTCACTTCTTTTGTTTACTATGCTCCTTGCATTTAAACAAATGCATTTATATCCTGATTCAGAACAGTTTTCCAGGCTGTTCTTTGCTGATTTATTTCTGCTGTCTTTATCTATGCCTCAGTTTCAGGCTTCTCTGTAAAGATCCCCTCACGAATCTAGTTTAAATAGATGCAGCTGTCCACCTGTCAACAGATTGCAGCAAGTTCTCTGAGAAACTGCTTTACCCCCTTTCCATAGATGTGACCATCTCTCATGTATATCTTCCACTCCCAACAAAGTATCCCCCATGGAAATCTCTGAATCCCACCCCTCTTCTTTACACATCTGCTCAACTAGTCGTTGATGTAGCCATCCTCTTGCAGTTTCTATATGTGACCCCCTTCCTCCCATTACTGCTTAAAATTCCTGAGAGGGATAATCTGTTCTACTTGTCTTCTTTAACTTCTTCACTAACTTTGTCTGTACTTCTGAACTATCCCAGTTGTTCCCTCCCCTCTCGTTATTTGTCCCTACGTAGCCTTAGTATAGACCCTCCTTGCCATGCCCAATTTACCTTCTCTACCCTTTCAGTTACATGTTCTATCTTAGCCCCCGGTAGACAAACAACGACGTCCTCCCCCTCGCTTAGAGTCTTATCTGTCTTTCTCATAATCGAATCGCCCATAAACACCCTCTCTTTCCTCATTGCCCCCTCAATCACTGCCTCAGTGTGGCTCTTTCTACGGTTTGCATCTGTCTGGTTGTAATCTTGTTCCCCTGTCTTCTGCTCTCCCGTCACAATCTCGTCCGTTCCATTCTTTCCTGACGCTGTTTCTCTTGTCCCCTTTCTTCCTGTCATCGTCCCTCCCGACTTCTCTTCTGTCACATGTACTCTCACTTCCTTTCTTCCCGTCATCTTTCCTCCCATTGCATTTCCTTCTCTCCTCTCCCGTCTCTTTTTCCCTCCTACCCTCTTTTCCTCACGGTCCTTTCTCTCCTGCCACCTTCACACCTGTCACATTTCCTGCCATTGATCCTCCACTTTCTTCCCCTCCGATCACCTTCCCTCCCTCCTCAGTCTCCTTTCCATAGGATCTTGTTGCCCTCACTCTGCTCCTTCAGTTTCTGAGTATTCCCAACTTTATCCCTGTCGTCTCTCTCCATTCCATCTGTCTCCTTGCTGATTCTCATCTCCATCCCCTTCACAATATCTACCAACCTAGCTACCTCTTTCTCCAGACATTTCACCTTCCAACACCCCACGCACTGAAAGGTGAATCCCTCTTCCTTGGTTTCTGTCCATGACTTCGTACAGCCGGATAAGGCAAAATCTACCCAACTGTGGCAGTCGTCGCACACCAAGTGTCTCTTTGCCTTGACTTGCCGCTTGCAAGGCGCCATATCAGAATTTATTTAATAATAATAATCTAATTAGCTATTTAAAATAGTTTTGTCAACTGTGTTTACACTATTCACTGTCTATGTAGTCTTTAAGAAGACTGTTTTCTGTGCACAAATGTTACACTTTACGTAAGATTGCGTACGCTAGACTGCCTTATTTATTTAGGTTATACAGCGCCCTAGCGAATAAGAGAGACACTAGCTACATAAACTTAGTTCGCCCGATTATTGCAAATGCTTAATTTTAACAACAAAGCTACCTTATCAAAATGTCTAGCAGGTACTGACTTACACAGATATTATCTTATGTAGGTAGTTTATGGTTGTTACTTTATCACCTATATATTCTACCACATAACGAGGTTTGTTAAATCTTGTTTACAAACTTATCGTAGCCGTAAGCTAACGTAACCTATTATCACTCACTAGACTAAAGTGTCCTAAAATACTTTATCTAACTAACTTTAAGCACAACTGCTACTCAATATATGTTTACTGCTACTTTATGAATGATATTAAGGCAAGAATAATACTTATCAATCAGTAATTCCACTTGCCTATGAACTTTGATACACCACCAATTTCAACGATCTATCTCCGCCAAATATAGCCTCGAGAGGAGAGGAAATTTCATCAGGGGTCAGGCCACTGTTGGTTTTCCCATAGGCGAGCGTGTTAACGTTTTGTCTAATTATAAGAAAACGTGACCTATAAAATGTCTTGAACTTCTCACCTGCTGTTATCATCATCTCATTGACATACCGATAGATTTTTAAAAAAATTGCATACTTCCAGCTCTCGTAAAATGCCTGTATGTGTGACACCCGTCAATATTTACAAATGCTGGCAAGAATTACTCCGCAAACAGGTCACACAGGCAAATTGCTGCCAAATATCCTTCCGCTTATTCAAATCATCTAGAAATCCACCATTTTACAGTCAACACCTTCTACAATCATACATGAAAATCTCCCTGCTCAAATGCACTTATGTCACAGCATGTGAATTTTTTTTTAATCATTTCTAAAAAATACACTGCATTTTTTTTCGTGCAACAGACAGAAAGTCTAACTAGAACATGACCCCAAGTAGGCAAGGCAAGTTTGGAGAAAAATTTTGAAACTAACAAATTTGATAGGCTCTCCTATTTCATACACTGTGTGGTATTTTTTTGTAATTCATCCACGTGTTTGTTTTTTATACACATTTCAAAAGAGCCACCCTACTTGACAGGGCACCGTGTGAATAAGCATTTCACTGTCGGACAATTTTTAATCTAGCACAACATTCTCAGGTGGCACATATGAACTCCTATAACAGTTTTCGAGAAAGTCCAATATGTGTTTTATAAGAATATTCAATACAGCGAGTTGTTATAAGTTACATTCAAATTTATATTGATTTTATGACCTTGCGCCCTATTTACAAAGGTAAATATCAACAAAAAGTCACGTTAGGGTGTGAAATCTCAAAAGGCCAGACGTCTTATGCAGTTCAATTACATAATATTACACAGCCTAATTAGCAGACATTCAGAAAACAATGCCACTTGCTTGATTGGCCAGAAGGTTCTGCCAGTAGACAGTATCTGATAACAGTCTCGGGCTACAGCCGACTCCAGCTAGTCACTGTCGTCAGGCTTCATTTTTAACAAGATTTACAAGATTTAACAAGATTGCCACCCAGAGAATTAACTGTAGGTGGCAGGTGGAGAAGGAAGCCCTTTGGCTTATCGAGAGTCCGACCCTTTTATTTATGTGTATACCGCCCTTCTGAGGTATGTGTCGATTTTATTTTAAAACATATTCACGCTACTAGCACCCACACAATCAGCAGATAATCTGTTCCATTCATTTACAGTCCTTTGTGAAAATGAAAACTTTCTTATATCTAATCTACTCTGCTCCTTTGCTAATGTAACTTCATGTCCTCTAGTCCTTCTATCTTTCTTAATTGAAAAAAATATATTTCTATCAATATTTTCATAACCATTCAATATTTTAAACACTTCTATCTGATCTCCTCTCAATCTCCTGGTCTCTAGTGTTGTTAAACCACATTTTTAGGCGTATTTCGTAACTAAGATCCCTCAGTTTTGGTATCATTTTAGTTGCTCTCCTCTGTACTCTTTCTAGCATATATATGTCCTTCCTGCGATATGGCCTCCACGCTTGAATACAATATTCTAAATGAGGCCTAACTATTGTTTTGTACAGCGGTATTATTAGCTCTTTTTCCTTATACGTTATGTTTCGCCTAATTAATCCAAGGATTTGATTTCCCTTTGAAGCTGCAATTCCGCACTGCTCTGAAACCTTCATATCAGCACTAATGGTTAACCCTAAGTCCTTTTCTTTTTACAGTACTACTTAGTACAGTACCCCCCATTGTATATTCTACCTCTTCGTTCCCATGTCCTGTATGGAGGCATTTACATTTCCAAAAATTGAACAGCATTTGCCACTTTTCAGACCATTTGATCAACCTGTCAAGATCATCTTGTAAATGCTGTCTATCTCCATCACTTTTAATCCTTCTAAACACTTTTGTATCATCCGCAAATTTCAACACCTTGCTTGTTATTTCATCATCCAAATCGTTGATATATATTAAGAATAATATAGGTCCTAATACTGATCCCTGTGGTACCCCACTCAATACCGATTTCCAGTTTGAAGCCTCCCCATCAACTACTACACGTTGTCTTCTGTCAATCAGCCATTGTTCTATCCAGTTTATTATACCATTTCCTATGCCATGGGCCTTTAGTTTAAGCAGTAATCTTTGATGTGGTACTTTGTCGAAAGCTTTTTGAAAATCTAAGTAGACAATATCTACTGGTGATCCCTCATCTACCCACTTAGTGATGTCTTCCAAAAAACATAACATATTTGTTAAGCATGACCTCGCTTTAAAAAAACCATGTTGAGATGGGTTGATCAAGTTTTGTTTAACAAGAAAATCCACCATGTGATCTTTAATTAATCTTTCTAATAATTTGCAAATCACTGATGTTAAACTCACTGGTCTATAGTTCTCTGACTTGTTTCTCGAACCTTTTTAAATAACGGTATAATGTTTGCCTCTTTCCATTCTAAAGGAACCACTCCCTCTTCTAATGACAAATTGAAAACTGTTGCAAGCGGTATGCTAATTTGTTCTACAATTTCCAGTAGTAGTTTGGGTGGAATACCATCCACTCCAGGTGATTTATTATCCTTCATAGCCCTTATTTTCTTAGCTACCATTTCCGGGGTTACAATTAATTGTCCTAAATAGTCTGAATCTGCCCCTTGAACTTAGCCTCTGGTACTGGCAGTGAACTAATATCTTCTCTGGTAAACACTGAACTAAAGTACTCATTCAGGTCTTCTGCCATTAAGAATCCCTCTGATATTATATTTCCAGCACTATCTTCTAGAGGACCGACCTTATCTTGAACTTTCTGTTTGCTTCGAACGTATGCATAAAAACTCTTGCTGTCATGTTTTATATTACTAGCTAATTGTTGTTCATAGCTTCTCTTTGAATTTCTAATTTCAGCTGTAGCTTGGTTAAGTGCTTCTTTATAACTGTTGTAGTCTTCATCATTTCCAGTACATCTATATGACTTCCACATCATTTGTTTATACTTAATTTTTCTAATGGCTTCTTTCGATAAGTGTTTCTTTTTGGACCGTTTCCCTTGTTCTTTGAAGGGTACAAATTGTTCGACTATGCACTTAATTTCACTGTTTAATATATTCCAGCATTCTGTTGCTGTCTTATTTTGCAGTGTGTTATTCCAGTCTATCTTTGCTAAATATTTCCTCATGTCCTTATACCTTCCTTTGTGGAAATTTCTCCTATACTGCTTTTTACTATACCTTTCTGATTTCACTTTGATGGTAAAATGTATCTGGTTGTGATCGCTACTCCCCAGTGGCTCACGTATCTTGACACTGTCAACTAATTCATTCTGTGAGGACAAAACTATGTCTAACACATTCTCACCCCTGGTTGGTTCTAGCACATGTTGAGAAAGGAAAGTATCTTGAACTAACACTAAAAACTTGTGGTTCTCACTCCCCATACTCTGAAGAGATTTCCATTGTATATGCCTGTGGTTAAAATCCCCCATAATAATACAGTCCCGTTTGCTTACTTCCCTTATAGCGTTTTGTATTTTTTCATTCTCTTCTATGCTTATGTTTGGACTTCGATAAACTAACCCAACTGTTAACGTTGAGTTACCCGTAACTATGTTACACCAAACAGCTTCTTCGCAATCTGCTTCTCTTTCTAATTTTATTTCATAAGCCTGGATAGATTCTTTAATATATAAAATAACTCCACCTCCCTTTCTTCCTATTCTATCTTTTCTAAACATTACATATCCTGTCAATCCCAATTCGGCATCTGATATATCGGTGGTGGTCCAGGATTCGGTTATACCTATTATATGAGGGTCAATATCTTCTACCATAATGTTTAGTTCATTTCTTTTGTTTACTATACTCCTTGCATTTAAACACACACATTTATATCCAGCTTCAGAAGAGTTTTCCTGACTATTATTTGCTGATTTATATGTGCTGTCTTTATCTATGCCTTCATTTTCAGGCTTTTCTGTGAGTCTCCCCTGCGAATCTATTTTAAATAGATGCAACCTGTCATTAGGGTCAATGACAAGACCTTCAAGTGTGTTTAACTTGCAGAAGTAAACAGAAAAGATTGATGGATCACCCTGCTGCAATGTCATTGGTTCATTATCATACAGATTTGCAAATTGAGGCTTAACTAGTAGCATACACATCCCACACCCCTTATAAGACATGTGTTCCGACACAGTGGTTTGGACTAGCAGACTGATGATAAGTCTGCAATATCCAAAAACGGTTTGTCCCGTTCAATTGTTGTTTTGCCATACATATATTATCAGTGATTGTTTCAAGATATTTGAAGTAAAATGCGTCCTCCATGATTGTGCAATGACAATAGCATGCTTCCGTTGCCAGGGTCTTTATTGGGGTCAGCCCACTGTTGGTTTTCCCATAGGCGACCATGTTAACGTTTTGTCTGATTATAAGAAAACGTGACCTATAAAATGTCTTAAACTTCTCACCTGCTGTTATCATCATCTCATTGACATGCCGATAGATTTTAACAAAAAATGCATACTTCCAGCTCTCGTAAAATGCCTGTATGTGTGACACCCGTCAATATTTACAAATGCCGGCAAGAATTACTCCGCAAACAGGTCACACAGGCAAATTGCTGCCAAATATCCTTCCGCTTATTCAAATCATCTAGAAATCCACCATTTTACAGTCAACACCTTCTACAATCACACATGAAAATCTCCCTACTCAAATGCACTTATGTCACAGCATGTGAATTTTGAAAAAAATAATTTCTCAAAAATACACCACTTTTCTTCGTGTGCAATGAACAGGAAGTCTAACTAGAACATGACCCCATAAGTCAGCTTCTCCTGCGGTGTCAGTTTCCCCGAGCAGTCACCAAGCGATGGTCATACCCAGGTCACTATGCAAGAGACGTCATCACAGTGTTTCTGAGAGAAGCTGGACGGACGTAATGCTCCAGTATTTTCCCACGAGGTTTCGTGTTTTGACAGAAAGAACAACACAAATCAAGATATAAGGTGTGTACCAGATTTAACTAAGAGCAGATTTATATAATTATCTCCCAATACTTGCATGGAAATTGACTTTTAAGTTTACCCGTGGGAAGGTCCGTTAGTTGGTATGTGTTGACAGTGTGCACGGAATTCCCCCAGCACTTACAGCTGTTGTGTGTATGATATACACAGGCTAAATTCCAGTTTGGGGATAAGGAAGCACTATTTACACTATTGCATGGTTCCTAATCTAGTAATTAGCATGACTGTTCAATACTCTATAAGAGATCATTGTGTTGATATGTTCCCTGCTGAGATGTTGGCCCAGTAGGCTGTGTGATGTGTCTGCAGCAGTGTCGAGTATCGCTAATATGATAGATTAGCAGTAGAGTGTTTTAATCAATGCTTTAAGCAATAAGTTGATTTATAATTGTTGTTAGCAATTACACTTACTTGCAAAGCTAGACAAGTCCAACTTATATATGTGACTCTTAGCAGATGTTCTCACAGCAGAAGTATGCTATTTTAGTGCATTTTATAGGGAATCATTATGTCAGCATGCATATAATGATATAGTGTTAGTCGTTATTTGGATTATTCATTTATAACTGATAATTGGTTGTGTATCAGTTAATGAGTCTTGTTAGTTAGTGCAATGCTGTGCAGTATTATATTTCACTTGCTTGTTTATTTACAGACAGTGCTGGTGTGATTGCACTGAGCATTGCTCAGGCGCTGTGTTAGACTGCAGTTCCCAGTTGGGTGAGCATTGTTACCTTTAATGTTATGGTGTATTACTAATTGGTTAAAAACAATTAGTCTGACATTAATACACAACTGTATTAAGGAATTAGAGACAATGCAGTTAGACATGCGTTTAGTATTGATTAATGGACTCGTATTCTACGTGGATGATGAGCCGTTACATGATGATAATGGTCATGCATACGTACCGATGCTTTATTATGCATAGAGGAGTGCCTCATATTCATGTGTTTAATTGTAGAAGTATTACCACAGAGTATATACTTTATGACATTTACACTGATCTGATATTGTGTCAATGATACTTAGGATGCATTTGAATGTATTTCTCGATTTGGAAACACTATTTGTAAACTAATATAGACCTATGTGTTACTGATAGTAAGTCCGTCAAGAAGTATTGCCGTTTGATATCTAGTTACAAATATCACAGGTGCTAGCCTGATATTCGGTATCTGAGATAATCTGTAATATTATATATTGTATATGCAATTTAACTGTATCAATGTTATGCAAGGAATAGTATGTTTAATGCTGTTGTTGAATGATCGTTTGTACCCATTATTGCGCGTGTAGTAATCATATTTTATATGTTGCAGGTTTATTTCGTATTTTAGATTTCACACAATAAATGATACTCATCACTAATATGTGTTGATCTGTCTTCATGGCAAATTCCCCGTTACATATATATCTCCAAAGACAAATACATAACCACATACACTCGCGTCTGTGTGTATTCGTGCATGCACGTATGCGTGTATGTGTGTGCGTGCGTGCGTCGGTAAGTGCGCGCGTGCGTGTGTGTATGTTTGTGCGTGTTGATTTTTGTGTGTTCGTGTGCGTGAGTATGTGCGTGTGTACTTGCGTTAGTGCGTGTGCGTGTGTGTCGGCTAAACGATCCTATGCGTGGACAAGTGAACCTCTTGGCATTTCAGCGTTCGTTTTACTCGGCTTACTTGCCCTAATTGTAACCTGGACTTCCATTAGTCTAACCTTCAATTTGAGCATAACTACTGGTCGGTGTGTGTGTGTGTGTGTGCGTGCGTGCGTGCGTGCGTGTGTGTGCGTACATGCGTGTGTATGTTATGTGAGCGAGCGTGTGTTTGTGCGTTTGTGGGGATATTTATTTATTTTGTTGTTGTTGATTGACTTATTTAATTGATTCATTTTGTTAACTTCTTGATAACGAATTATCGTTATCAATATTATCGTATTCTAACTAGCGTGTGCATGTATGTGCGCATGTGTACATGTTGTGCATGTGTGTATGTGTGCATTTTGTGCATTTTGTGCATGTGTATATGTGTGCATGTTTGCATGCTTGCATGTGTGCATGTATATATGTATGTATGTATGTATGTATGTAAGTAGTGGTTATGTTAAGGTTCCCCTCCTAGATACCTAGTCTGTTTGCATCACGGGCGCCAAACTTTCAGGGATTCTTCTACGACCCCACGATAGAAAGTAACGCTTTTACTTTTTTCGAAATTCCCTGTGGGATAAGGGTTCCCACTAATTGCCCTGTGGGGTAAGGGTTCCCACTAATTGCCCTGTGGGGCAAGGGTTCACACTAATTGCCCTATGGGGTAAGGGTTCCCACTAATTGCCCTGTGGCGTAATGGTTCCCACTAATTGCCCTGTGGGGCAAGGGTTCCCACTAATTGCCCTGTGGGGCAAGGGTTCCCACTAATTGCCCTGTGGGGCAAGGGTTCCCACTAATTGCCCTGGGGGATAAGGGTTCCCACTAATTGCCCTGTGGGGCAAGGGTTCCCATTAATTGCCCTGTGGGGCAAGGGTTCCCACTAATTGCCCTGTGGGGCAAGGGTTCCCACTAATTGCCCTGTGGGGTAAGGGTTCCCACTAATTGCCCTGTGGGGCAAGGGTTCCCACTAATTGCCCTGTGGGGTAAGGGTTCCCACTAATTGCCCTGTGAATCAATTGTTCACAATTGCATGTGTCTCAAAGCAGTTTCGTAAAGCGTATATCTGAAAAGTGGTCGTGGCGACTCATAAATCACGTGCATGTATGTCCCCAGAGGCTTCTGGGAACAAACTTATTAGCAACCAGTAGAACGAGCGCCGATCCCAGGACCTTGTTGCGGAGATCCTCTGAGATGGACATCAACACTGATTGCACATCGATCATCCTGTGCTAGTATACTTGAGGGCATAGGCCACAACTAATTACGCATGATCACTAAGCAGGCCAGACATGATTATTTAAGATCCGTGCGACAAGTACTTGAAACCACCAACTATTAAAGGTGTTTGATAAATGTGATTTTTACATCACCTTGTCTTTAAAAAGCGAACAGATGTTTTTTCGATATGCAATACTGGTGGATTATAATTAATACAATTTAATCGATCACGTGTGCCCTGTTACCCGGAATCGTCCTCTAAAGCCAGGAATGGTACTGGTATTAGCAGGGATTTTCTCAATCCACCGTACTTCGTTCCACTTGCTGTCTTGATTGTGGGAACCATGCCGGTATTACCGAACTTCAAAGAGCAATTCCAGGAACTTGCGGTGCTGGTGTTTTTATTTGAATATTTGGGTACAGTTTGAACGTTTCGTAGGCACAACACTCAAATTGTGAACACTGCTTCCGGTTTGTTAAACGCAGTTTAGCAGGCTGTGTACATTCGTCATATTTATTATTGTATTAAGAACATTATATTAATAAATATCAGTAAACGAGGAATACACACTGTCGTTTAACACCAGTTAGTACAGTTAAAGTGAGGCAGAATATAGGGCCAATATTTGAAATTCAGTCATTGGGCTTAGTACAAATTGAGTAGGGTCGCGGTTTGCAGTGAAAATCGAGATTCTCTATCTTTCACATACAAATGGGTCAATGGTGGAAAAGGTCCAGAAAAACAGTGATGCGACATCACTTCCGGCTGTCGATACATAAACATGATTAAAAGGGACACGTAATTATGGCCTGTCGCCTTGGTCCATTCGTACAATTCATGTGTAGTTCTGCTCCGACAAGCCGTTGACTGGACTGCTGCTAAGGGTATTGGCAAACACCACCCGAGCGCCTTTCTAGTTCCATTGACGTCGTTGTCAATCAACGGAGCCGTCAATGTTCGTACAATGTGCGTAACCCTCGACACAGTTGTATGAAATCCCGACAGGCCCGCGCGGGTGATTCTGCATACTAAGCCAGCCACCGGAGGTTATTTTCGTATTTCACCCATTAATCGCGTGAGCAGAGGAGTATGGTTGGATATTTAATTAAGCCTGAGCAGGGAGGTAATTAATAACGAAAAACCGAGCAGTGTTTCCCGACGGACGGTGCGATTACAATATCTTATACGCGAAATCCCCTGTTCCCTGGCCACAAATCAAAGCCGTTGATCTCATTGTCGACCATTGTCAATGTCAACGCCGATGTTAGCGAGTAACGGCTGATTTTGGCCATTCCAGTGTCGTAGAAACGTCTAAACGTAATTTACTGTGTACGGTTTATTCTCGATATAATTGTCATGCCCGTCGAGCTGCAACGTGGTCCATTGTATACCTAGGCCTCCCCTACAAGAAATAAAATGTCAGCAGAGGAGCATCTTTGTTTCATAGGTGGTTCCTTACTTCAGGAGGCTTTACATCGACTAAGGGCCCTACATCAGTGGTTCTTTACATCAGGAGGCCTTGCATTGATTGTAGGCCCTACGTCGGTGGTTCTTTACACCAGGAGGCCTTACATCGACTGTGGGCCCTACATCTGTGGTTCCTTACATCAGGAGGCTTTACATCGACTGTGGGCCCTACATCGGTGATTCCTTACACCAGGAGGCCTTACATTGACTGTGGGCCTTACATCGGTGATTCCTTACACCAGGAAGCCTTACATTGACTGTGGGCCTTACATTATATGGTTCCTTATAACAGGAGGCCTTACATTGACTGTGGGCCTTACATTATATGGTTCCTTATAACAGGAGGCCTTACATTGACTGTGGGCCCTACATCGGTGATTCCTTACACCAGGAAGCCTTACATTGACTGTGGGCCTTACATCGGTGATTCCTTACACCAGGAAGCCTTACATTGACTGTGGGCCTTACATTATATGGTTCCTTATAACAGGAGGCCTTACATTGACTGTGGGCCTTACATTATATGGTTCCTTATAACAGGAGGCCTTACATTGACTGTGGGCCCTACATCGGTGATTCCTTACACCAGGAAGCCTTACATTGACTGTGGGCCTTACATTATATGGTTCCTTATAACAGGAGGCCTTACATTGACTGTGGGCCTTACATTATATGGTTCCTTATAACAGGAGGCCTTACATTGACTGTGGGCCCTACATCTGCGAAGTATTTTATCTCTTTACAATCTTCATCCACGTGGTACACAAACGAGTCATCCATTTTAGCAGACAGAAGACCGAATCTAATATTAGACCCAACTAGTAGCCACTAGAGGCTCTGTGTGCGTAGGCATTTATGACATTTTGGGGCTAGCAGTCGCCTTGCAGCATCTGACCTCTCTTAGATCTCTGTTAGATCGGAGATATACGTCTTTCGTTTGCTAAATATAATATATTGTGGTTACTTTGAAATGCCCTGACACAAACTGACCTATATGAACCCATGCGATATCGGAGTATATAAAACTTAACGGATAACATACTACATAGAGATTGTATTTAGTTTATATTCGCAATAGGTTGTGTAGGTTTCACTAAAATGCACTAAATTGAGATACGGTTTGAAAAATAACTTGAAATCAGTATCACGGTCTGTGCGCGCATGATTTCCAATATTATTCAAAACAACTCTCTCAGCACTTCAATCTTCCACGTGAATAACAAATCAAATGTGAAATTAACGAAATGAGGTGTCACATTTAGACAAACATATAGTTACAACAGAGAAATGGAGAATATATCTTGGATGCGAGGTGGTAACGGAGGCCTGGGTTGACTCCTGATGGAAAAACTACTTCCAGAAATATTTTAATACAAACTGATCAAGAACAGAGGACGTAATTGACAGCATTCGAGATAACACATGACAGGGCCGTAGTTAGCGTGGGGACGAGGGGACAATCGCCTCCAGAAAAAAATACCAAAAAGCGCCATTTTAGTTTAAAAAAGCCCTTTCTCGATATGAAAAGGGCAATTTCGTCCTGACCAAGACCGTAGATGCGTAGAAGCGAAGGAACCTTTTTTGCATTAAAATTAAATAATTAAAAATTACACACAATTCACAATAATGACGTTTGCAAGTTTGATCTTCGTATTATTATTACATAGTATTATTGATGTTATTTTTCTACCTTACGCGCCCGAGTCTGTTTTCGTGCTTCGATTAGGTGCTGCCACTGTAAGATGCTGCTACCTATTGGCGGGCGGCGTACTATATTAATTTATATTAATTATATTATATTATCGCATCAATACATTTTACCCATTGACGAGTTGGCTGAACGATTTTCGAGTGACCACCATGGATTCACTGCAGCTCAAGACCTCCTGCCGGCACGGGGAGGCAAACGAGCACCAGGTTCCACCACATTTAAACTGTATTGACGGCCGCATTTGATACCATTTTAGAGAGGGGCATTGTGGAAAATGCTGAGATCTATTGTGGTGAACCCTAAAATGACAGCACTGTTTGAAGCCGTATGTGAGAATATTGGATTTGCAGTCGTCGTTGGTGGTCAACTGACCGAATGGTTCACGATATAGACAGGAATGGCATAGGGTTGTCTGTTATCACGTATCCTTTTCAGTTTTTCTTAGTGTTCGTCATGACTGCCCACAAGTAGTTCAAGCTGGATACCGACCTCGGCTTTGACATTAGATTGCATGGTCTCCTTTTGTTTCGCAGTTGGATGCGCGTTACACACTGCACATGTAAATGCATGTTCTCTTAATTTCTCAGTAAGTTAATCCCAGTTTACGTGTTATCTAGCTTTCGTCAGAAATCCATTAACTCCGACATGGGATGAATATATTGCCTTTCCTATCTGGGTGTGTAGACTGTGCACCGTTCAGTATTAAACTCTGAATATCAGCCCATCTTGAATGGAATATTCACCGTTCATATGGAAGAAGGGTGTAAGAATCAGTACTTTTATATTGTATTAAATATGTGCTTAATGTATCGTTGTGACATAAACTTCTGAATAAAATCATATAGCAAGAGTAGATTAGTCGCTAGATGTCAGAACTAACACTAAATGCACGCATCCCGTAACACAAACGATGAAATTCATATTAATTGTATTTTTTTTTAAATGGCGTAAATAATTATAGGCCTATATACAAGTAACACGATAATAACAGCGTCTATCAAATGTTATCCAGCCCGAAGAAATGTCCAGTAGGTGGCGACACTTCACACAAAAGGTTTGTGTTCAGCAACATTCGTCTTGCTTATAGAGTTGACGGCTTTGTTTTAGCTTGACGGGCAATATAACAATTTCATGTAAGTTAAAGCGGCTTCGCTTCCTCAACTGTTTCAGCCCGTCCTGATACTTCCGTGTCCAAATATGTAATGAAACTTAGAAACTTGAAAAACGTCAAATTGAAGAGGCACCTTTAATTATTTTACCAACTTTTTATAGTATCTACGCATTTCTCCAGGCACGAGTCTAAACATCCCATGGATGATCGTACCATTATTATTCGCTGTAATGATAATACATTAACAAACTTCGGAATCTGGTTGTTTCCCATTTTAATACGGATTTGCTTCAAATGGAAACATCTTGATAAAGAAAGCCTACATATTCTGTCTAGTGTAGACAAATAGTTTTGATGCTATGCACCAGGAGTTGTATAATGTTTGTTACCTTGCATTATCTTTGTCTTTCATTTATGTTCTGTATTATTCAATTCCAAAATAAAACACTCACACTCACTCATAGGAACCTAGCGGATTTTTTAGTTCTTTTATTTTAGGTACATTTCATTACCGGATAGATGGCGGAGTCTCTTAAGTTTCGTATATCCGACCCTCACTTGCCGTCATGAACTCGCTAAGGAGACGTCTGGCCCAGAACCCACATTTCATTTTGAAAGTTTATTTAAAAATGTGGAATAATCTGTTGCCGTCAGGTGACATCACTGTTTTGTATTAATTAATTCATAGATACGTGTATAATAATTATTGATGTCTATAATTATTTTATGTATGTTTTCAATAACGAAATTTAGTTACAAAATAGTATTACACAGAATACAAAATACCTTGACGTAACCGAATTTGAACAAATTTTCAGTGTGCGATGCCGCCACCTAGTGACCAAGCTGGTGATATATAAAAGGATAATTAGCAATGCAAATTTATAACTTCGGTTTATTTTATTGTAAGACTTATTTCAGTATAAGCTAAATGTTGAAAAGTTTTCAAAAGTATAGAATCACCTGATAAGGATTTTTCATAGTTAGCTTGAGAGCCAATAATGATCTCTACTTACAATCGGGGTAAAGCTACCTACCGGATAACCTTTGCAAGATCACTTATACTCTCGCTTATCCGACTCTCGCCCGCCTTCATGAACTCGCAAAGAAGAGTACCTTGCGAATTTATATTTCACACCAGGTTGGTCGGCCATGTTGAATAATTATTTTAATGAGTGCACGGCCGCCACCTTAGTGAACGTTCTGGATAATACGTTTCTGTGGTTTCAGCGTTCTTCGTTATATGGCAAAACATTCTATCGAACGCTTCAATTCAAAACCAGGTGGATATTTTTCGTATAATCATGTGTTGTTCGTTACACAAACTTGGTTGCTTCTGGTTCACAGTGCACTCGTTTCTCAAGAAAGAGGATACCTGTTCAGTCCTCTGGATCCATGCGTCGTTTAGCTGGACTGCCCCATGGTCGCGGTGTTGTTAAGTTAGGTAGGCCCCGTGGGTCGGGAGTACAAAAGCAAGAAAAAGACCCTGACTTTTTTGATGGAAGGAATGGAAGCTCGTCTGAATGCAGCTTGAAAGCCTCTAGTCCTGATCTGAGAAATTTGTGGTGCATTCTTTTCTTCAGATATTTCACTCAAATACCTGAAGTCTCTAGTCCCTGATCTGACAATTTCCTAGTGCATTCATTTCCTCAGATAATTTATTATATAATTTACCTTCAGTGATAATATGTTAGTGTTTACCATATGTATTTGTATTTGCTCATTGATTTAATAAAGAATGGACTTAATATTTTACATCAGAATTAATGGTTGTATTTGTTCATTCATGGAGTTGTATAACAATTAAATACAAAGTTAACACTGAACCCGGAAAAATATTGCGAGGCGTGTTGTGGATCCCGAAGAATTTTTTCACTAAAAAATATTGTACGCGTTTATATTTTTACACGCTTATATTTTGCGAACCGCAAAATTAAAACGCCCGCAAACATTTTCCAGTATTTTATGCTAGTACGCGAACATGTAGCTTACTTCCATGGTTCATTTGAAACCGAACAAAAGAAGAGCAATAATCTGTTGCCTGGTCGAAGGACAAAGGAACTGAAACAAATTCAGGAATAGGCAAATACTTCGATCCCTCCCCTTTTCAGAACAGAACGTGGTCTTTATTGATTCAACTAGGCCCACGTGGATTGTTGTTTACAAACCCTATTAGCCATGTGCTTTCCTTAATTATGTATTCAACGAATCTAATAATAGATTGTAATTTATCCAATATGGCCGACTAACCTGGAGTGAAATATAAATTCGCGTGTATCTTAGGGTAAAAGAACATGAACAAATGTCCACTGTCCGATGTGCCATCTAGTGAATAAGCAAGTAATACGGTAGACATATTAACAAATGCAACCTTTCGGTTTATTTTATTGTGTGACTTGTTACTTGGTTCAATGTAAGTTATTTCGAAAGCGTAGTATTACCTGATAAAAACGTTACTTTTTATGTTATAGTTAGTTAGCCTGAGAGCCAATCAGGATCTTTACCCGGATTCGGGGTAAAGTCACCTACCGGATAATAAAGTCACCTACCGGATAACATTTGCAAGATCAAGAGCAGTTATAGCTCAGGCGACCGTGAGCAGCGCAAAACGTGCCGCCATCTCACGGCACCTAGCTAACCATTAATACATAAAACAGCAACAGACAGATAGATGGCGACAGCCGTTCCTTTCCTGCGCAACCTAGCGGATTTGTTTTGTGTACATACGGGGTCAGGACACTATTAGACTTCCTGCTTGGTTACAGACGAAAAAAAGTGCAGTATATTTTTGAGAAATGATTTTTTACAATGTTCACTTGCTCTGACATAAGTGCATCTGAGTAGTCAGATTTCTAGATGTGATTGTAGAAGCTGTTGACAGTAAAATGGTGTCTTTGTAGCTGATTTTACTAAGCGGAAGGGTATCTGGCAGCAATTTGGCTAGTTGACACTTTAGCCGGATTACTGCCTGCATCCATTTGTAAATATTGACGGGTGTCATACATACAGGCATTTTGCAAGAGCTAGAGATATTAGATTTTGACTAAACTCGACCAGCATGTCAATGAAATGATAATAACAGCAGGTGAGAACTTTAAGAAACATTATAGGTCACGTTTTCTTATAATCACACAAAACATTAACATGGTCGCCAATGGGAAAACTGACAGTGTGCTGAGCCCATACCATAGCTGGCGTAAGACCACATTAAAAGATTCGTCCACCACTACCGAGTGAAAGAGTGCTCTTGAAAATAGCGTTTTAATGTGATATGTGAATTATTTCGAGCACTTTTACATGGGAAATGTTGGTCCAATGAATACTGAATGTGAACGAGGTTTGAGCATTTCACGAATTTTACCCAGCATTAGTGTCAACGGAGGTTAAATATGCCGTGAAATTTTCAAGAAGATTGTTAGAGAAAGTTTGCAGGAGATGAAGAAAACGTTACAATGGCCGTCTATGTAAATTCTAACGTGGTCTGACCCCAGCTTGGTAGATTGCGACACTCTATCGGTAAAATTATGCTGCAGGTTTTCTTATGCGAAATATTGTAATATGACTTTGTAATGAATTTAAAACTGAAAATACGGATTTAAGCTATAAAAAATATGTCATGTTTGATAACCATCTGTCGCCAAACATCTTGTTTGTATACACGTATTCAGATAAATGTCAACGCACAAAGACCAGGCCTCTTGTAGAATTTATGTAGGCCCCCAGATCATGCATTAGTATTCGTATTCGCGTAATGCTTTGATACTTCCACTGAGGGAGGTCATACATTGTTTAATGCATTTATATAATTCAATACGGCATAACTATTATGCTCAAACATAAATAGATTGTGCGTTGAAATATTGTGTTATACAGCATCATTAAACACGGGTAGCAATATTGTCGAATATATTACATGCCATTGTAGCAGCCACAACGACGTAAGCAAGGAGGCACGCACTCACGCACACACGCACACAAAGACAGATGGAGAGTTGGAGATAGAGACGGATATAGATGGAGACATACAGAGATAAACAGACAACGGCGGAGACAGATAGAAGACAGTCAATAATACACATAGACAGACACAGACAGAGAGAGGGTGAGGGGACAGAATGACACACATATTAATAGATAGACCGACAGGTAGACATTTACTCAGACAGGATGGTAATTAAGCAGTGATGTGGACAGGATATGTTGTGGAATAGAAAACGAGCCTGACAAGGAATAAAAATAAAAATTGAAGGACAAAGAGTTTGGCATGACAACTATTATAAAACAAAGCATACGTGAACTTACATGATCCATGATCTATTGAAGGCATAACATTGCTTATTCACCATAGCTCCCTAGCGCCTTGATCCATCTGGTGACAACTGGAATACTGCTAATGGATTTTTAGATTGACCAATCCTTTTGTTTTGATGCGCCTCTGAGCTTGGTTTCCAAGGACTTAGGCGCAATAGAAGTTATCTTATTATTAATATTATAAGAGGTTCGTAAGGCAGCGTGTTTGTAATCGAGGGATCCTGTAGGCCAAAGAAAACATAGTTTAAGCGAGAAACTAGTTTACTCTCTTCAAAAGTTTGATACTGCTTTCGCAAATCAACCAACATTTAGCCAGTTTTCATTTTTACTTATTTCAATTTCCTCCAAAATTGTAATGTAGCCCAACACGAATAGGGCGCTTGTTGATGCTTAAATTAGTAGTGTAGAAATAGTAGTAGTAGCTTTAAGGCAGAGTTTTAAACCAATCTTGAAAGACGGTAAATGCCGGTGTTTTGACACCATGACGATTCCGTCTGTCATATTTTGCCTAAATAAATGTTTCAACCCAGTCACCACGTGTGTGTTTAGAAATACTCCATTTACGAAAATCGTTTCACTCATTTTAATCTCTCTTAAGACTACTTTCAGTGTTGAAGCAGTCGTTGTTTGAGAGGTGAATAACCTCGATATAATACAATGTGCATATATAGTCGATTTCCGTCAAGTGTAACCTTGTGTCATCGTTTAAATAATTATGCTTGATATACATATGTCAACACGACTCAGTATACTAAAGACAGCCAATTGGCACACAGTAGTTATACATATATATTGCACCTTTCTTGTCCTCGATGTCAAATACATTTCCATCGACTGAAGTCGAGCAAAAGGCGCTTCTAATGTATTATGTCTATACCCAAGTGCTGATCAAGGCAGCCTAAGAGTAGACAACGTACTATTGGGTCAGGGCATTTTTACACGGGAAACCTAACATTCTCTGGAAGCCCTTTTCAACAGCATGTTCCGGCTGTTGTGATTGTATGACCTTTATGCATTGTCGCTGCTAATCATAAGACGATGTGCGATGTATTGCAACATCAGCCTCCATGAAACGTCCGATGCTGAATAAAGAAAATGGCCGTGCACAAGTTTTGATCAAACATAAAAATCGTCTGGTCTGCCGCCAGCTTGTGGCTCCATCTGGCGCAATTAATGGAGTATTATTATCCAAGTCGTCACATTATCACGGCTGCTCGGCATATGTTGCCTAAAACACGGACAAACAAGTGTAAAGTTGTTGCGTCACGCGATTCCAACCGCCTGGTATTCTGTCCAGTTTCCGGTCTGCATGCGTCAGCAAACATGCGCAGTGCGCTTTCAGATTAGTCGTCCGCACACAATAGTTCGACCAGGTAGGCATTTAATGCTGGAATGAAATTCTACACAGTCTGGCACGTTGGAATTATCACTCTTGCCCCATCGTGAATGTGCTTGGTTTTTCTTTCGTAGCATCGGGTAGCGTGTTAAGCCACAGGTGTTTATTTTTCCGTTTTCGCTCCATCCGTTTCTTTTTCCGCCTTTTTTGTCGTTGTCTCCATTTTCGTCTTTTGCCGTGCTTCTTTCGATGTTTCTTCATTCGCCGACCCTTGCCCTTTCTTCGTCGTCTCTTCTTCCGATGGTGTTGCTGTTGCAGTTGGGTAGGATCCGACCGATTGTGTAAAATATCTGTAACATAACAAAAACGTACTTAATTACCTGTATATTACAAATGCAACAGCTTGTTAAGTTGTAGCATTAACTGATTAAACTAAGGGCCTACATTGCATGCTGAGCGGATGATCGATATTAATTTTACACCGTGGTCCGTGGTTCATTAAACTAAAGTCAGACGGTTAACGCGTTAAAATAGATACGATGTCTTGGCAAAAACAGATCAGACTTTGTAATGTAAAAGGTGATTAATTAAAACCGACATTTATTTGTTACAACAAGAACAAAACGTTTATATTGACCCCAAAGTATAAGAAATATTGACACAATAAGCATGTCAGGTATATTAATTTACACAAATAAAATAGATATGCATACATAATACGTGAATACACCATTTGTTTGAAACCAGTATAGTAATTAATTAACAGAAAATCGCCTTTTAATTGTATGACAAATACGGGGTCAGTGGCTTCGATTAAGACATATTGTCGCTATTATAGGAGCCACCGCAGTTATGACAAATCATTTGTTTAATATATATTGATCACCTTTTAAATTATGTGTCTATCTAAATTATATAATCGTGTGAATTATATATTACAGTAAATGTTCTTTATAGCGACTGATATAATCAAAACTGTGTATGTTCTTGACTGATAAACTTTTGGTCCATAGATTAACAATTAATGTTACTGATTTTGGTGACATGTGTAGCAATTTAGAAGTGTACATGTATCTTTGTATTTTTTCAGGAGGACGTTTTTAGCGCAAATTGCAAAGCCTCGCTGGTTATGAGTATATATCTTTACTTTCACTATTTCAGGAGTGTCATTTATGATGTATGGCAAGTTATATTTAAGACGATGTTTTGCAAATTCATGTTTAGTTCTGGAAGTATGTATATTTTTATATTCCCGAGTGTCATGATGGTGTATATTAACATTTGAAGTATTCTGTCAGTTTAAAAAGTAAACAGGTAGATTTTTATGAACGTATTTAAAGTAAAAAATTTATTATTGTAATTGATCTTCTATTTTTAACAAATTCAGTTGCTTAAAAAGTGGCTCTGTGTGAGAATTGTATCCACTTGACGTTATTATAGGAAGACCTTTTTTCTGAATTTTCTTTAATCTGTTTCCTTAGTATCCTCATGCCATAATACAATACGATATATGTGATAATAATAACGTTTCAATTATTTTCTTTCTAAAGGTAATGCATATTTTAACCTGTTTGATATGCCAATCATTTTGCACATTTACGAGATGTTGTTTCTGTATGTTTTTTCCTATTTAAATTTGAATCCAGGATTAAATTCATCCACTTTTTCAATATCTGTGTCATCTATTTTTTTAAATATCGTGTAAGAGGTTGTATACTTTTATTGGGACATGAAAAATCATATACTTAAATTTAGTGTTATTTAGTGATAGTTTATTTATACTTAGCCACTCAACAACTTTGGAAAGTTCACAGTTTATTAACGATTCAATTGTATTATATTGTATATTATTACTTAAAGATGTTAAAGTACTAAATAACGTGGTGTCATCTGCATACATTATAAACTTAAATATGCGACTAGCTTGTGAGAAGTCAGTTATATATATATATGTATATATATATATATATGTATATATATATATATAAAATGGATAACAATTGCCCAAGGATTGAACCTTGTGGGACATCAACTGCTGTTGGAAGAATTTAAGACTTTATTTCTTCAATTTCAACATACTGTTTCCGATTGTTTAAATAATTTTTGAACAGAAGTAGAGCTGCATCGTCAATGCCATAATATCGCAATTTATTTAATGAAATGGTGTGGTCAATATTGTCAAAAGCTTTTGAAAGATTGAGAAATATGTTAATCGGAACGTCATTTTTATCTATTTGCGTTATAATTCTATCTATTAATTCTAATGCAACACATTCAGTTGAATGTTTAGGTCTAAAACCGTACCAATTTTCAAAAGGCAGATTGGTATCATTAAAATATGCTGATAACTGAGTAAAACTTATTTTCTCAATTACTTTAGCGATCGTTGGAAGTAGATAAATAGGCCTAAAATGTGTTAATAATGTTGATCATCTTTCTTAAATATTATATAGGAATTACTTTGGCAATGTTTAGTTTATCAGGAAAAATTCCTGTGTTTAACACTTGATTTATTAATATAGTTGGTGATTTAATTATTGCGGGTTCAATTATTTTTTATTAATTTTAAAGAAATACCATCAAATCCACAACTGCTTTTTGTAGGAAGACTGTGTATAGTTTTCTTTACTGTTTCTTCATCAATGTTATGAAATCTAAATATCGTATATTATTTATATAATAACTAACGTTTTTATTGCCATATTATTTAATATAATTTGCAATAGTCTGAGCTATGTTTGTGAAAAAAGTATTACATTTATTAGCAATAATTTTTTATCTGTTAATTTTATTTAATTTTTCTATAAAAAAAGTTGGCAATTTCTTTTGTGTTTATGTTTTAGAGAGAAAATCATTTGTAGTTTTCCAAGTATTTCTTATATCGTTTTTGTACCGATTAAAACATGATTCGAAATAGATTAAAGTCTACATGCGTGCAAAAAATCCCGCATAATGGATTATCAGGATACTAGTTTTCCGCTGATGCATTTTAATGACAAACATGTTTGGACCGTCAACGTTTTGGGATTTGATAAATTAACGTTTACGCAATGTGAAATTTTCACCGGACGCGGGCAGATTTATTACCGTTCTACGTGATATCTTTTTACTCGTTGCGTCCATTATTAGCCCAGAACCGTCAGGCTTGATGGATGAAACTATTACATTTAATTAAACATGTGTAACGTATTAGTAAGCATGCGCTCGACGTTGCTCGGATTACGGGATATTTAGCAAGCCATTACGCCCGATGTGAGGCCTACCGACACGTTAGACTACGTCACTAATTACAAGCATATGTCCGCACCGAGCCCCATTGTTCGGCCATCAGTCAAGTGCGGTCCGGCGCTGGAATCCATACGTGGAACGAACACGGCGATATCTTAACGCGTACATGACGACGTATCGCGTTTTGTGGGAATGCGTTTTGAAATGCACAACGTTGACAGATACGCCATGACACAGACGGACGGACAACATGTGTAACTAAGACGTTTGGTAATCTTATATTTTCGTTTGAACTTTGAGGAGTTTATCTGTCGTTAACATTTATAGTTGAAGCGTTTTGTTGTTTGTCGTGTGCGAACGTTTCGTGACACGTGTCAGACGGTGGCACGCAGTTGTACTTGTTCGCAGTTGTCACCTACACTTTGGTGGTCTGTTCACCTACACTTTGCTGGACTGTCAGACGCTGTATCCGTCAATAGATAGACGGGTATGATTGCAAGGATGTCCAAAATGCACACGCTCGCACATACACACACACCCGCATGCGCACGCTCACACACGCTTGCGCGCGCGTGCGTGCGCACACAACGCGCGCTCGCTCGCGTTATTGTAAGATTGTAGTACTTGTCACAGCTAACTTGATTGAAAGACGCCGCCATCGCCACAGAGACCGTTGTTAGTGCCAATCGACATGTAGTCGTCGCCATATTCATACTCATCATGGTATTCGTTGTTGTCGTAGTCGTCACAGTCACGATCGTTGTCACTGTTGTCATCACACCTCAAGCCCGTAGCGTGGAAGGTTTGGGGTGCGTTTTAGGGAAAGCGGAAGGTTTTTCTATGAATCTGTGTCAAGTGCCAAGGTCTTGGTCGAAGCCTCAGCTCCTGTCGGTCGCGACGTAGGAAGGCGGGGGTTAGGGGGTGCTGTTAGGACTTTTTCGCGGCGACGTTCCACATGTTGGCTAGAGTCGCACTCAAACCCTCGATGCTGTCGCACATAACATCGGTAGATGGGGTGCTGTTAATGTTGTGTTGTTAGATAAGTGGTGGAATTCTGCCTCAAGCAGCACTCTTTTGCTTCATCGGGAGGACGGGTGGTCTACGGGCCTGCAACTGCCTACAGCGGTAGGATCTCTACAATAGATTCCCATTCGCGACCGCGAAAATGTTTTTGTTTCAAATCGGTTCCTTACTTTATATTTTGAATATTCTTAAAATCAACGCTGTTAGTGCTTATTCTGTTGTCATTTTTGCAAAAAAATCGTCAACTTTTGTTGTTTATTCTCTAGAAAAATCGACATGCAATGTGGAAATGGAGTCCAGAACAACTGCATTGTGCCCTTCACGCGAAGTGTCTAACATAAACGTCACCAACACGTTGCTTTATTAACAGTGGTCCTACTAAAAATGTACTGTGGTCAAGACGTATGTGCTGTATAGTCATCACATATGACCATATCGATGTTCAAAAATAATTGTACACGCAATAAACATGTATAAAAGTGTACCGTCTCAAAATCATTGCCACTTCATTTGAATTAAATTAATACATCTTTCAGATTAAAATAAATTTCGACATGGTGTTATTGTATCAACCAAGTAAACTCTCAGTAAGACCAACAAGTCGCTACCGTGAGAGCCACTCATGTCATGAACCCGGAAGTAAATGATTGACTCGGTGACTGACCTACGCATGACCGGAACTTGAGGCGACACCGGTGGGTCTGGGTGGTGACGGGACATCGTTCCCCGCTCGGGGACGGCCGCTGCCACACGTCCCGGGTGCGCAGGGTGATGCCGTACTTGTAGCCACATGTCTGTCCGTTCCTCTGACACACACTCCATCGAGTCCACGGGCTCACCACGCAGTCCACTGCAACAACCAGCTGTGTGTACCGTTTTGTTTGTGTGTAGCTTCTAGCTTAAACCGAACTTGAACGTTCTTCGTTTATTATCTTAATAATCTATTAAGTAAGTAAAGTGTAAAGCGCTTTGATCAGTTCTAAAAACAGGATACTGCGCTATACAAGAACGTACCTTTTCTGTATTAGCATAATGTTCTTAACAGTAGAATGAGTGTGTGCATGCGTGTGTGCCTGCGTGCGTGTGTGCGCGTGCGTTTTTTTTTGTGCGCGCGTTTGTGTGTGTGCGGGCGTGCGTGTGTTATAAAGATATACTTCCCGCCAAATAGCTTTTAATAAGCCCGTAACAGTGTACGCTATCTGAAAGGTTCGTCCCCGGAAAGGTCATAGTGTATACGATATATGCAAATAGTAAACTGCAGTTATAGCGTACGCATGGCGATGAGACACTATTACAAAAGCCAACTCACACTCTGCTACTGTACATATACGCTGCAGGAGTAGGTCCCTATATAAAAGTAGTTGTTTTATGGCTAACACAAATGAGTGGAAACGTTTTTTAATTAAACCTCAATTTGAGAAACTTAGAAAAACATTACTGAGGAATGGTGAACAGCAAGTGCAATGCAAATATGTGTAGAACAATTCAAATAATTGTATTTGTAGAAACTGCATACATAACACTGTAAAACTGGAAAATCTGTGGTACGCTCTTCTCAAAGGTGTCCACTGGATTTTTGGAAATTAGTTATTGGAACACGTATTAAAAGTACAGTATCTATGTTGGGAGAAGCACGTTGTTCCCTTCCCCTTTATTCCGGTCACATCCTAGCGCCTTTTCAAGTACTTTTCTTACGTTCAAATAACCGATAGATTCTCTGTATCCTCTTTACACCCACGTGACGGCAATGCCAAGTCGGTGACATTCTTCGAATTAATTAGCAATTGTGTCGCGACAATAATAATGTTATTAGAAGAATAGGACGCGTTCCGTTTGTAATTAATAACAAACGTGGGCTAGGGACGTAAATGTGGCGTTTGTGCATGCCGGGTATAGACGCTATCACGTGATGTTTTGATCATCCACTCACCCGTCGTCTTGCACTGTTTGGTGTAAGTGGCGTAATATTCTCCGCGCGGACATTTGTCGATGCATTTGCCGTGATATGTTAAGTAGGGTGGCGTGCATTTGGTGCAATACGTCTGGTCGAAACACGTACTGCAGTTTGGAATTGAACATCCTGCAACATGAAGACACCGCCATTTTGCAAGGGGTCAAACCACAATTCTACTAATTCATTTCTCCTATTGGGTGTTTTGACTCGAACATCGGCGCTGTATAGTTGAGTTCCTGATTTGAAGTTGCGTGTAACAAATGTATGTGAAAATACAGCGATACATTCATAATGATTTTAAAAACATGTAGCTTCAGCAAAATGTTTGAATAAGCGGAGATGTCTTGTGTAGTTTTTTCTCCCAAAACTCGCATTCCAGCGTTGATGAATCAGACACAAATTATATACATATAGCGTAAACATTGCAAGTTGCAAAATAGTTAAACTTCAATTTTAACTGTTTTTAAGAAAGTGTATGTGCAACGTGGACACTATTTATTCGATCCTACGTGCTACCATGTATGTGACTTCGGCATTTGATGCTATTCGATAGCTTATGCATTTGCACAACTACCAGTCGCCAGATCCAGCCAGCGGAATAATAATCAAACGGCACGCGTGTATAATGTTTCTTTCATCGTTTGCGCAGTTTATATGTGTAACTGGCTTGATGCTTCACTGGAAATATGTATTTAAAGATGGAGGATCTCAAAATGGAACTTTAAATAGATTATAACACAGATACATGCATGCTAGTCTGGTGGCGAAGTGACAGAAGCACACACAAATATTATGAAGACATTCCTGTACATGTAGGCCTGCGAGGTGCGGTCAGTTATCAATAATCGCGGAAGACGTCTTAATGGGAAAAATTAGTAGCGGTCTGACCCGTACGAAATAGCACGTCAGACTGACTGACTGATTTGATTTATGCCACTGGAATTTATAGCGCTAGCTGTACCATAAATACCGCCGTCAATGTTGAACATAGCAGCCTCGGGGAACATTTCTAATCAAACGGTTAGTCATAGGGGTATATAAAACAATATTCGCTTCACTTACACTATTTAAGGCACATATTCTGATTACAGTTAACACAAAATCATGTGACATAGAATACATGAAATCACGTTCTGAGAACGTGATCGAACAGCAGTGTTTTAAAGAACGACGATCGCACGTTGAACGGCAAGGTCAATATTCGTCAGAGATAATATTATAAAAGTGTAGATAACTAAACTACATTTAGGCGGTCACGATGTTAAAATAGATATGACATAGTGTGCATATTATGCACTGCTATAATTATGTATGTACAATTATGTATAATTATACATGTTTCTTCGATAATTATTTCTTTGCATATAAAATATTTAGATAGATATGTTGTACACGCTAATTTTAATCAAGCTAGTTGCATTGATCTTATTAATCGTTATTGCATTGATCTTATCAATCGTTTACGGTTTGGATGTCTGAATAATTGTGAAATTTAAAAATCGACCTACGTAGGCATTTACTATATGCGCGCCTGCGCAGTCCGTAATATCCGTCGGGACACCGGTCGACGCAGACGCCTTTCTGTGTGACGCCATTGCGCAGTAGCAACAGGAAGAACCCCTTGTGACACGTGACGCAGCCATTGGTTCGAGAACAGGTAGCGCACCCACGCGGACACTGTGAGAACGAACCGACTGCAGCTAGATTAAGGAAACAAGAGAACAAGGATTATTACATGACAGTAACATAATTCGTTACCTATTGTTGACGTTTTGGTTTATTATTCTACGCTTTCTAATAATCAATTTAAAGCATAAACCAGTAACACAGTATAATTATAAGTGACACACACACACACACACACACACATTACATGTGTCAGTGCGCGCGCGTGAGTGTTTGCGTGCGTGCGTGCGTCCGTACGTGTGCGTGTAATATATTAGACAAACATTCATATCGAAACCTCCAGTTTTCTGTTTAGAACAATAATCATTGGTCTGCGTCAACAATTGAACACAGTCTCAATGAGATGAACACTTGATCCTAGACGCAGTAACCGAAGTTGATGAAGGCAACTGCTCCCGCTTTCCGGATTAATACCTTATAATTGTAAAATTCGAACTGATAATATACGTATTAAAACCAGACGTATAATGACATAAACATTTATTATTTCAAAAGATTTTTTAACATTTTCTCGCGTTTGTAATCATCGCAAACGAGACCATCAAAACGATAAAAGGAAGAACTATTAAAATAACGCGTGTGAGTCGACGAATAAATCTAAGCTGAATGGAGAAGGATGTTTTCCGCATTTCCATGAGCATTTTCTTTTCCGGGAGCAGATGTTGACACCTGCGCTGCAGATCTATGTGTTAAGCAATACCAGACTACGTTACCTTTAATTAGGAATCCTGTTGTGGCAATCAAATTTACGTAAACACGCAAAACCAATAAACGGACAAGCAGTCGACCATTTGATGTAGCGACGGACGGTTTATTGAGGTTATTTGCGCGGACAAATCAGCCAGTTACAACATTAACACCCGGTCGTAGATTGGCCCAAGTGAGCCAGTGGGACGGCCAACCGACGGTTGCGTTGTAATTCACCGCGCTCGTGGCGACATTCGGACGCTGTAAATTACGAAAACTGCTGCAACATTGGGAAACATGCCGGCAAATAAATACAGCTGTATCGCATCACATATGTCTGCCTCCGTGGAGATTTCTTGGTTTCGGTTACAACATAAAACGACGATTACGAAGCGAGCTACCCCGGTCCGAGACGGCAGACGCCAACCAGATGTTGTCACATTTTCCACCTTTTACGGCCTGCTTTATGTAGGGGTCTATGTTTCTTCAGAAACAGTGTCGGTCTGTTCACCAATGTACCAATACAAAACTTCTCTTCTGAAGTTTTTGTCTGACGGAATACTAAATCTGCCAATTTTTGAGTTTCAACATTTGTGAGATACGAGATTTGTCAAAGGCACAACAGTTAGGTCCAGTTATAGGTCCTATTGGAATTCGAAAGATGAGGGGTGCTGTTGGAGGTATGAAGAAAAAATCCGGGAGATTTGTTTCTTTTTCGGGAGTTCGGGAATTCGTAACAAATTCAAAGGCTCCGTAAAATCCGGCAGGGTTCGCAAGTATAAAATATTTATTTCATCAGCGTCATTGTTCCCTGCTCTCTGTGGTCTTGTGACAAGTCGGTGATCCCCAACATAGTCTCAAGGCAACATAGAATAGCGCAAACTCACGTAACAAACGGCCAATGTGTTCGTTAAGAAATTGCGACATTTTTATACCTCGACCGAACGTTCGTTTATAATGTACTTGACTTTATAAAATGTTCGTAAAATGTAAACTGCCTGTTGCATTGGTAAGATAGGCTTGACTGGACGCCTGTGGTCGAGCTTCGTGTGTGTTAGACGTCGAGCGGCTGTTGTGACCAACAACCGACGTCACGAAATGTTTGTGGTTGTGCTTTATAGTTGTTCAAACGTTTCGTTGGTATCCATAATTATGTTTAACAAATATGTCTTGCGTTGCTGTTAAATGTGTTGTTTGATCACTAAAGGTTTTATTTTAAAGCGACTTTGTCTGTTCTACTACCCCGAATCACCCCTGAATTACTAGCGATGGTATTAGGACATAATTATTAAGAACTTCGCAGAATCAGTTGTCTTGAGCCACGTGAGCGCGTCGAGCTTCAAACGTCATTCCGTGCACCAGCACTACTGCCTTTAGAGGGTGTTTACGTTATTCCGTGCACCAGCACTACTGCCTTTAGAGGGTGTTTACGTTATTCCGTGCACCAGCACTACAGCCTTTAGAGGATGTTTAGAATTTGAATGTGTTGTAAAAGTTTCGCTTGTGCAACATTCAAATTCCGAACAATATATCGGGCTTATTAAACAGTTTTGTGGACAGCAAACGGTTATCATATCTAGTAGTTGAGCAATATATAAAATAACCGAGGAACAGACTTCCTCAGTTTAATCGTGTACGTAGTGTACAATGTATAATACGGCACGTTTTTGATTGTCTGAGGCGTTGGTGTGATTTAATCAATTATTCAATTACGTGAAGTGATGTATAGGCAATAGCCAAAAAAGAATCGCCCTATTGTATTGTTATCGAAGCGAACAGTCAAATGCCTGGTCTTTATCTGAGAAGTAATACTCGTGTTACGATAACACCGGTGACGTGATAACATACCTGGCGTAAACGTACAATTAGTTCATTCTAAACGCTCTATTTGCATGTAACACGAGTGCTTGTATACACGGCTAGTCCTTGTTGACAATTGTTCTGGAACAATCTAACCTTCAGGAGGCAGTTCGAAACCTTCAGAGGGCGATTCGAAACCTTCAGAAGGCGGTTCGACTTTCAGTAACGATTTGGTCCGACGTCTAAATTCAGTGCACGTTCTGTGTTCTAAGGTGGAAATATGCCCCCGCCTCGGACATGTTTAGAAGAGCGTGGAACCGACTGATGCATGCTATAATATGACACAACATGGCATAGATGACAAGAGATGACGCGTGCAACATTAGCACAACGTGTACTGTGCCGGATGTATACCGGCATGCAGGCGCCGTCAAGACTCCATGTGTAGGTGACTTCCTTGTGTTTACACAATCACGAACACCCAAGCCATATTCACATCAAGAATCAGGGTAAAACTGCTTTCACAATGACATGTTTCCATCGTCTCCTTTTAGAAACATCCCCCCAAGATACTACTGAAGTACATAAACAACCATACACGTCCTTTCATCGATCTGCTGTAAGTTCTTCGAACAGTTTGTTATGTAAAGGTCCGTTCATCTGGAATATAATTCCACCGATCACTCAAAATAAACCCAAACAAAAACATGTTGTATTATATATCATCATAAGCAGGAGATGTTTAAGGTGGTATGGTATTCTATCTTGATCGTAATATTCTTCTAATGTTTTACGCACTCTACCATTACTGGTACTAGGCAGCACCACACGTTTATGGTACATTACACTTTTGAACTTTATTATTTAATATTACGGTTGTTCTGTTAAATGTAGCAACCGTAATACATAGCAAAGTAGCTATAGAAATACATGTTTTATTTAGATAGCTGCTTTATCCACACGCTACACGTGGATTTGCTATCACCTTGCGGCTTGTTCAACTGCTTGTTTCTGTTTGCATGTATGATTTATACAATTCCAAAATAAACCCTACTCATACTATAGCTATTAGTATTGTAGTCGTAATTGTAATGACTCGTTCTTCCACCATGTTGCGCTATGTTAATGGCATGGGAGAGGAGAAGGGAGCGGAGGAGTATAAGAGGAATGTGTCTGTCTCGCCAGCGTATTTCAGGTAATTACGCTTATCAGGTAATTATATTGATATCAAAGAAAAACACCATCCACCTGCGCGTGATAAGTCGTTGTCGGGCCAATCCTCTATTGAGATTGGTGGAATTTCGGATAACCCGCAAACATTGAACGGGATGGGCGGCCATACGGACTGACAGATACTTAACAACATTGTTGACCTTCGCAGTAGTCGGTTAAACTGGACATTTTTCACTAGTTAAAACCATCTGCATATTCTCAAATGTCTGCTTTGACACGACAGATTAGTAACTTTACTGAGTCTGTAAATGCGGTTCATTTTTTAAAGAAAAATATATTTATTACGATTATTTCCGTGTTGTCTCTCTTGATCTACAATTCACTTTCTAGGCGAACTCAGAGACCTACTTAATTAATGAGAATTTCATGTATCTGACACAGATCTTCAAGGGAAGACAGAGGTGCCTAGTCCCTGACAGTGAGGGCAGCACAACCCGGGGGCGCAAGGTACTCGGAGAAAGAACCACCTCCCGGAAGAGGCCCTATAAACGGCGGAGAGCGACGCTCGCGGGCCAGGTATGAACTGACGACCCGAGCGACGGGGAAAGGCGAGACGAGCCCGTAACAGGAAACATGTGTCGACATCTAGCTTTCTGTCCGTCAGCCGCTGGCGTCCCTTTGAAGCCGGGCCGCAGTAAGGAAATCTCGACCCGCAGTTCTTACATGCGGTTCCTAGGCTCGTTCTTCGCACACCTTCGTTCACCCGGCGTCGCGCCAACAGAAATATACACGACACATTTCGGATGTACAGACGTAAGATGCCAAATATGCCGCTAAAACAAATGCACTGGGGCCTCGTTAATCCCGACCTCGATAATCCGGAATAGTCGCCTTCCTGACATCATTTAACGGAATTTCCGATCAAGATCTATACCTCGCTATATGGATGATTGATGTATCCGGACACATCACCAAAGACCAAAGTATCCAGATTAACCTCGCTCCACCGTATTCCGCTACTTATTAATCTTATCAAAATATGAGAACATTTTCGCGTGCAAACACTTATTTACAAAGACGATGTTCACAATAGCAGGCTCCTGCGTGCCCAGATCATTCATGTACATGTACGAGTTTATCCATGTGAAACCGTTTACGAAATTACCAGCAACGACCACTTTACCGTTATTACAATTATGAGTATTGTAATCAATGGACAGCAGCTATATCATTCATTGCACTGGAAAACGTTCCCGAGGACTCGTTGAGCAGAAGAAGATTACGACAGATGACCGGTATGTGAAATTGTACAGAATATATCACACACTAAGTTGGTTTTAGCTTCATCGGTTATTATAGTTGAGATAATCGTCGAATAAGGCGACAACAGGTAGAGTGAAAACATAGATTACTCAGATTAATAGAAATTCGGAAAGATTACGAATTGCTTTATATTAATTATTAATGAACATGTAAAAGACGGTCTACATTTGCCGGGAAATTAAAATGAGTAAATTGGTTTCTATGTTCTTGGCAAAGAAAAGGTTGGGATGAGCCAACGACACTGAAACGATCCATATTTGAAATACAGTGTAGGCCTACACGTAAACACGGTATTATATATCCAATGTCAAATGCTGACTACAAACTTTCAAAATCTGATGGAAATATCCAAAAGGACGATACAGAAAAACAAGACGACATGTAATCCAACAACATTCCTCCCCAAACCAGCAATATCCAAATATACAACTAGAGTTTATCGTTCTGCGTTTGATAGATTCAACCTTTTTGCATGGTACTCGGAGAAACAAAAAGAATGCTATATTATTTATTAGCAAACAACGGACATGCTCCAATAATTTATTGATCCACAATCCACTTTCTACATTGTCTCTGGTATTCGAGACCAAGCCTCTCCAGTTGTAAGCTGCGTTAGAGCTTATATACGTAGTTCTCCTGGAAAAGTCTCTATACTGATCTGGCGAAGTGCAAATCGTGTTATTGTAACGTCATGCTATATGTGCTATAGTGAGTGTAATATAAACTGTGTTATCGATTATAACACCTAGACCGTCTAAAACAATAAAATGTGTTAAAGAACCAAAATGTTCTTGTATCTTATAATTGGACGTATATTGTTTATGGATATTGACCTTCCTGTTCAGTTACTTCAGTTGGTAAAAATATATTCGAATAAAAACATTCAACTTGTAATGAATTGAGGGGAAATACAAAATACGCATTCACATGTAACTACATCCTGACACACATACATATGCACACACACACCCATATATTGGAAATGTGTTATCGACTACCAGTGTACTTTTTACAAATCACTCGCAGTATACTGACGGCTGTTGATACTCCCTTAGAAATGAGATAGTGAATACGATTATTTTAATAATTCAACCGCAGCAGGTTGCGAACTCAAAGTAGACCGAGGACGATTGCATGCACAGTTACCGAGGATCACATGAAACAAAAGCCTATAAAATACATCAGTGCATCTCGCGTTGTTGGACTCTAAATATGGAATTCAAAGACGCTGTTGCAATGAAAACAGTATTCTTAAAGGAATACACCGATAACGCTCCACAAACACGGTACAAAATGTGAATAAAACTGAACGTTAGTTACGTGAGGTCAAACCAGATAGCAACATCCGTCTTTCATTCATTCAGCATAGAGTAAGGTGGGGCAAAGCGCCCATGTTGGGGTATAGCGCCCATGCCACTATCTTGGCAAATATTGCATTTGTTGGCTCCATATAGCGATCAAATGATTAATGACTGAGTCCTGACGACACATCAACGTGCTATGGCTTTACAGAATCGAACACGATGCAAGTACAGCTGATTTACCGTTTCTTTATTATTTGTTATAAGATCGCTTCCATATTAATCAATAAATTGTCCCTAAATGGTTACGAATTTTGAAACGTTAGGAATAGCTTTCAACGCTATGTAGTATAACCTGCATTTTCATGCCTTCAGTTACGGAGAGCGATAAAAGAAAATGTCATGACTCAAACGTTCTCAGCATAGTCGCCAGTGGGGCATAGCGCCACCTGTGAATTGGGGCAAAGCGCCCATGCCTGCGCGCTATGCCCCATCTGCAATATAAAAGTAACATTGTGAATATATTTTAGATGGCATGTCGTTGTGTAAATACAATATACATTATATATATATATATATATATGTTATATATATATACACACATATATATATATATATATAATCATTGTTTGTGTTTAGCGCGCACACACACAAACACACACACAATTATTTATAATATTGTGTGTGTGTGTGTGTGTGTGTGTGTGTGTGTGTGTGTGTGTGTGTGTGTGTGTGTGTGTGTGTGTGTGTGTGTGTGTGTGTGTGTGTGTGTGTCCGTGTGAATTTTAATGATATAATTTTATCAAACGTTCTAGGATAACAGTTACAGCATGTTCGTTTCAGATTGAGAGACAGCAAGGTTCGAACGTACAAAAGAAAGTCTACACAGGGGTCGTATGGGTCTGAACGACTGGCGTTAGCTGTAGCGGCTGTCCACGAAGGACAGAGTATACGAGATGCAGGGGCAGATTATGGAATACCAAGGCGCACACTAAAGCGCCATTGCTCTGGTGTTGTACAGCTCCCTGGCGTTATTGCTATGGGCAGCAAGCGTTGCGTATTCTCAAGTGCCTTTGAAGCACAATTGGTAGATTATGCAAAGGAGATGGTCAAGAGAATGTACGGATTTACAACTATTGTCAGGCGTTTGGGTTACGCTGTTGCCGCAAAATTGGGCATACAGCACAATTTTGATGACGAGCGTGGGCTAGCTGGAAAGGACTGGCTGTCAAATTTCATGAAGCGCCACCCAGAGTTGTCGATTCGTGCGCCAATTTCTACTAGCCTGGCCCGTGTCGAAGGTTTCTACCGCGATGCAGTTATGGTGTTTTTTGCTTTGTACAAAGATGTCCTGCAAGGAGGGGATCACAGAGCTACTGCCGTTTGGAACTGCGATGAAACTGGCTTCACGACGGTAGCGAAGGCGGGGAAGGTCGTATGCGAAACTGGAACAAGACAGGTGCGAAAGGTTTCGAGCGGTGAGCGTGGAAAGAACATTACCGCGCTGTGCTGTATAAGCGGTTCTTACATTCCTCCGCTGTTTGTGTCCCTCGCAAGAGAATGGTGGAGGTCCTCATGAACGGTGTCCCTGCTGGTTCGATTGGTGCAGTGAATGATCGCGGTTCAGGCTATATCGACTCAGCTCTGTTCATGAAGTGGCTCAAACACTTCGTCGCGATGGCCGGCTGCACCAAAGACCATCCACACGTACTTCTGTTGGATGGACATGAAAGCCATAAAAACGCTTGAGGCAATCGACTTCACCCGGGAACATGGGGTCATATTGCTTACATTTCCACCACAATGCGCACACCGGCTCCAACCACTCGACCGGACATTTTTTTAAGTCACTGAAGTCTGCGTTCAGCCGTTCATGTGACAACTGGCTTACATCCAACAAGGGACGTGCCATCACCCAGTATGATGTGATGGCATCACCCAATATGATGTGAGCAAGCATACAGTTCTACAGCTACAGTGCAGTCTGCCGTCAAAGGGTTTGCAACGTGCGGCTCGATGCAGAATTAATGTACTTGAATTGCCTGTCGATACTCCTCAAGTCACAGCCCTGGATGTGGTCGTCGCTTAAGTTGCCGGCACCCGAGTCACCACCTCTCCAGCTACTGTCCCGGCAATCTCAGCACCACACCACCCCATAGCAACCAGCTCTCGAAGCTCCAGTCTGCATGTCGCTGCCACCCATGTCGTCACCGGACACGTTGCCCCCCCCCCCCCACTGAAGCAGCCAGCGCTCCATATGTCGCCACTGGTGTATCTGCACCGGCAGTTTCTGTCGAACATCCTACAAGTCCTGCAGGATCTGAAGGTGACATTCGCGCTGCTGCTCGCCACCACCGCCGAACAAGAAGCGTAAACATGTAGCGATAAGAACCACCAGTGTCGTGCTGACTTCTTCGCCATTAATTGTTAATTGAAGAAACCAAAACGTTCGCTGGTGGTAAAGAAAATCAGCGAGATCAAGCTGCCCAAGTCAGCACAAGAGCCTACTGCTGGTCCGTCTGGGATGTCAAACCAAGAAAAGAACACCGTCGAAGACACAGAATGCGTCGTTTGCTGCGAGCCTTACGCCAACAGCAAGTTCAGAGAGGTGTGGCTTCAGTGTCTGAGCTGCAAGAAATGGGCACACGCCGCGTGCACTGCAGGCGACCCATACTACATTTGCCACATCTGTGAATCAGACTCAGACTATCTGGATAAACAAATTCAACAGCATGTCGCTACACTGAAGCCACCAGCGAACTGCAATCAGATTCCCTGGTGCGATATTGTTCTTTGTTCGTGTTTCATTTGGTTTGTAGACTGCATTTGGTATGTGCATTAAATAAAGTTTTGTATTCTTGTTATTAGATAATCATTTTGTAGCCTACTGATAAAAAATACATGCAATTCCACTACGGGGCAAAGCGCCCAAATCGGGTGCATGCACGTAATTAATCACACTACAAAAACATATTGTTCGAATCATGTCAGATTTGCACGACATTTACTCAATATAGTTACCGACATATTGTAGATATTTGTAGGTATATTGCATTAAATGGAGCCAACCGTTATGACGATATGTGTTACCCTGGGCGCTATGCCCCACCCTACTCTACATTCGTGACTTCTTTCGTTCATTCATATGTCTGAAATAGTTACGTGTTCCTGTCAGCGATATAAACAGTTCGCTCCGTGTACTAGAAGATCAAAAGATCACCCAATTAGCTGTGTCGCCTTTCACATCCGTCTTCTGGAACGAACACAACAAACGATTGTAAGTTTTGCGTAAGCACATACATTTTGTACGTGCTTCTTGTACCCCACCAACGTTCGCGTGACTGTCCGGCTACCTTGATCGATCTTCAAAACATATAATATCGCCTCGTGTTCGAAAAGAAACGCGTTCCGTGTTTTTGCCTTCTCTGAACTCATTAAGTGCCGATATCGTTATCTATAGTAAACACTGTTTGGTTAATGCATACGTATACGCAATTACAATGAAAACACACTATGCTCGTCTCTACACGAACGTGCCGGTTGAACGTCTGAACTAATAAGCACGATATTATCTTGTCGCTATCTCGTCACTGATTTCAACACATTGTAATCTAAATTTTCTACATTATGAGGATAATTGAATGTGCTAAATGGCAGAGATACGAAGATTATTTGTGTGTTAGCTCAAACGAAAATCTAATCATACCATCAGGCTTTTAAATAGCGTTTCGCAACGTGTAATGTGGCCTCACTCAACTATAGCTGTATCCATAATTGTCCATACGCAAGCTAGTGGCCACTTTAGCATTATAATGAAGACAACCGTTCAACAATGTTATCTATGTTGCACATAGCCGTTGGGTGTGACATAGAGTCGAGGCACGCCCTACGGGTTTAATGGCCCGTATATAAAACAGAAATCAAACTTCCGGCTGTTTCGTCCGCTATGAAACCTCATGAGACAACATGACTATAATTAGATATGGGTACACTAAAATAAATATTTGCTTTTGGTGGTCATTTTGTATCATTGAAAAGTTGAAGCTACGATTTTTTTATTTCCAACACCTATTAACGATCTTGTGTGAAATTCATGAATAAAATATAATATTGACATTATATCGGATAGCACTCAATTTTGATACAGTCACGTGACTGATTTTGAAGTGTAAATTGTTCGGTCTAATGTATTATACATTAAATGTAATGGTCCCTTTTCAGTTTGTTTGTTTTATTTGACTTATTTCAGGCTCGTTTCGGAAAAATGCAATCTACCGAGAGAGCGAGAGAGCGACAGAGATATATAGCGATAGAGCGACAGAGAACAACTAGAAGGATAAACGTGGTAACCTGTCTAAGGTAAGGATTGTCAATGGGTCACAAGCACGATGTCTAATTCAATAATAATTATAATATAATGTATATATGTGTATATATATATATATATATATATCTTATACGCCATGCAAACTATATAATTAGGTGGTGTGTATATATATATAATTAATTAATTAATGTGGCATGAGAAAAGTGTATGAACATATTTAAATTAGGACAATAATAAAACGTTGATATCGTAACTACAACTTTAATAAAATGGATGATGAAAGATCATTAGATAAATATGATTTATAAAACATGATTTATAAAACGTCACCAATTTGCCAGGTACTGGTGAATCTACAACTCGTTCCTCAATGCGGAAAATGTCCAGTGCACTTAACTTCATCCTCTGACCGGGGGCGGGACGTTTGCCGCCTTGCTGGGGTGCCATGCCCACTGTCAGACTAAGACAACCTTCTTCTGCGGAACGCAGTATGTTCGGTACGGATACGCCATGAAGTTATCCAGCCAGTTTTATTTCCGGCGCCTCTTCTTCTCTTGCCCTGTAGGGTGTCTTGCATGATTGTTTTGAGATGGTGTTGCGATGTCGCGCTTACATTTATCCGGGCGTTAAATTGTATCCGGGTGATGTTTATGTGCATATGTAAGGCATAATATTTGGCACCAGTAGATCAGGTAGTGATAAATAATATCCAGTAGTTAAGTATGTTTCGATTGTTGTCGTAACACGAGCCTTATAGTTAGAGTACATAATTGTTATTTGCTGTTTCAGATTTGTGACCAAATATAAGAGTAAGTCACGTGACGTGTGCGTGGAGCGGAAACTGTTTTACAACAAAAAGTGTTTATGTCTGTGGGAAGCAAACATTTTATAAGTTATGTATATATATATAAACATAATTATATATAAATATATAAACATACATAATGTCCGAATAAATGAAAGCGCGACAGTCGTAGCTGGTGCTAAATATATTCCCATAGATACACGCACGCGCAGAAACGTCACCCGGATATTATTTAATGCCGGGATAAATGTAAGCACGACAACGGAGGATAATGGGACCAAACCAGGAGAGCTTGCGTCGTTTGACTGTTGACAACAGCGGCTTTGTTTTGGAGCGAAGTAGTCAATTTGCTGTATGGCATGATAGTCAGAAGTGTTATGTTGTGTGTACGAAGTGAATAGTGCTTCATTTTTGTTCACGTCATCCAAGGCACCCAGTGGCAACTGGTAGCGTGTTCCACAAGCGAGGAGCATTCCTTAAAAATGTTCCAACCCCGAAGCGTGCAAGCCTGCTCCGGAGCACTTCGGGCAGGTGTTGTTGTGGTAGGGCTGAACAGGGAAGAGGGGGTATATCGTGTAGTGGAGTGTCTTCTCTACATGCCAGACAGATGTAGAGCAGCAGTGTTGTTGATACTCCGGGTAACGAGTGGCACAGTGGTCTTACTATTCGTGCACCGGTCTGCTTATCGAGAGGAACGGGGTTTGAATGCACGTCCAGCCGTTTTGAAACACGGCAAATTGTATTAATCCGACATTGCATGTGTCTTTCGGGAGACTCGGTACCTCCCTAGCCCCAGGTGTATCTGTGTTATGAATATGTTCATTCAGCCCGTTCTCTGTTTGTATTTAATTTTCACCAACTATTGGATAGGTTAGTAATGGGCAATCCAATTTATTAACTCACAGGGATTACCACCGTGCACATATGGTATATAGAATAGTCGCCTCATCCTGTGCAATGCCAGGTACATACCGATTACTGACTGATGTACCACACATGTTATGTACTAAAATTAAATTTCATATATAATAATAATAATTCTTCAATTTAGTTAGTCATTGACCAAAAAAAACTTGAATTGCTGTGATATCTAATTACAGCATATCGACTGTCATAGGTTCACCGTATATAAAACACAAGAGAAAAAGATAACCGGTGTGCAGACTGAACACCTTCTGTAGTACTAGCTAAAGTAATTAAAGTTTGATATATAAAACATTCATGTACCATCTGTATCTAGTCATCTTACATTCTATATGGTAATGTGGAACCACATAACAGACAGTACTTATAGAACAGATACAACGGGTGGGAGGGTGGGAATCAACATTGTTGAGTAAAATTAACCGTTCAGGATGTAAGGCGAATCGAAGTGAACGAGAACCCGAGTCTCCGCTCATCCTGCAAATAATGTTCCCGCGTGCGCGCTGCTGACCAATAGGATGCCGCGTAGCAGACAGCGGGCTGAATTTATGTTTCGGGCCAGCTTATTAAGCGCTGAGGCGATTCAAAGGGGTGTGCATGATTGGAGGGGGGAACAGGTTGTTTTACCACCTAGCTTATTCGCAAGGTGCTCGCTCTACTGCTGCACAAAAATTATTTTCATCCCGAAGGCCAAAACATTAATGTCGTGTGCTGCTCCACTCGGTACCCCCCTAATCCCCGGTGTATCTGTGTTATGAATATGTTCATGCAGCCCTCTCTCTGTCTGTATTTAATTTACACCAACTATTGGTTAGGTTGGTAATGGGCAATCCAATGTATTAACTCAAATGGATTGCCACTGTGCACATATGGTATAAATAATATCCAGAATGGTAGTATGTACATGTATACCTAACCCGCCGGTTCGTGTTCCCTATGCCCGGAGATGCTTACCGGTCGAACGCATAAGAGGCGCAGTGTAGGGAATGCTTATAGGTAAAACCGTCTTATAAACCTGCCACTGCAATGTCGTAGTCTAATATAGCTAACTCTCCACATGGTTCTATAGCAACATGTGGGTGGGTGGTAAAATCTATGGTGCCGAGATATAGAATACATTTTCTACACTACAGAATAGTGAAAATATGATCAATACAGTAAATCTCACCAATGAAAAATGTAACGCTTGATATGCTTTAATATTGTGTGATATTATGTGACAGTAGTAGACCTCTGTTAACTAGAAATCGCATCTCAGCAGCGCCCAATAGAATATGTATCACGTCCTTTAAAACAACGCGATGCAATGGGGGACTAGTAGGTATTCTTCCACGAGTTGCGCACGCAGCGTTCCGCGTGTGTCCCGAGCAGTCCGTCAGGTGGGCCATAATTGAATCACGAAGCAACGTTGCCTCTTATCGTCGAAGCGCGTCGGCACAGACCCGTCTTTGAAGTGCCCTGGTTGCAACGGCCGTCGCCGGCGCGTCGTCGACCTCGTCTTCCGTCGCCGGCCCTCGCCGATTCATTGCGAATCTGCCGAAGCCGGCCGGCTACGATACAGACCCGGGCCCTTGTCTCCGGGTGAACGGGTTCACAGCACCCACCGATCAGCGGCTGATAATTGGCGATAGAGCGTCGCCTGGCGTCACCGGCAGCGACACGCGACCGCCCCCGGACCAGCGCCTTTTGATGTTCGCCGACACGCCCCGGCACCCAAAATGTGACGGCTACACAATGCGGGGGTCCGAGCCTGCGCGAAAACTCGGTTTCACTTACTTACGCCGGCAGACAGGTGCGCGAGATAACATTTCCGATGGCGGCGGGTGATACCCCGTCTAACACGTCGACGCTGCGACGTCAGGAAGGTAGGAAGAAACTGTGCAGGGCGCCCTAATGTTGCGTGATCCAGGAGGAGCTCACGTGAATGATTCTAACAGGAAGTGTATGGTTCAGTGGAGTGTTTTAATTGCACAAGCGATAACAATCTGGTCACACATGCTTGGTTTTGCGTTGGAGCTGCCAGAAGAAATAACCAACTACACTGTACTACGTTTCGCAGTTCGCGTTTGAGTGACGTCACTGCCCGTGTAAAAATATACATCCGTAAAGACTTCCTGGCGTAGCCTGAGCAGAACAAAATGTTTCTCCCGTCGTGAGTCTCAAATCACTTTCCATATGTTAACTCTTCAAGGGCATCTAGAAACCTTAGCACGACACAAACATCTACCACCAGAATATAACCAGTGGAATATCCCGATGGTAGACATGCAACTAAAAGTGTCCTGGACGAATGGTTGTGGTCAGTAGCGTTTCACGACCCCGGGAATGTTTTGTATTCTGGTGGCTTGAAAGTTAATAGTTAATTAAATGTTCAACACCACACATATACCGTGGAATGCTATCATAATGACAGTGTGTATAAATATGACATAAAAATATAAATCATATACATATGTATATATTACATATATATATATATATATGATATGATAAATAACACACACACACGCACGCACGCACGCACGCACACACAACAGTGACAACACACACGCACACAGCCACACACCACACACACCACACACACCACACACCACACACACCACACACACACACACACACACACACACACACACACACACACACACACACACACACACACACATATTATATTGCTCTCTTCCGTATTTTTCTAGTGTGTCTATGTAGCTGTGATTTTGAAAGAGGAGGTATAATATATATATATATGTATATATATATATACATGTATTACACTAAAAAATACGGAAAAAAGAAAAGAAAGTATTCATTCTCACATGATAGATGACTATAAATGCTTGTGTAACTACTATAGCAACGGTAACGTACACAATTGACAACCATATGAGAAGGGCGGGTCACATATGAAAAATTGATAGATAAAAAGTTGGATTCTCGTCAAGTTCAAGGCCTTCTTGTCCACTAGACGATACCATTGCAGACATGCGCAAAAACGCCTGACCTACTTCTGGTATCTTACTGAAGACACGGGACAAAAAGACACGACACGATAAAAACAGAACAATTGTCTAATGTTTATTTCATCCGTATTTCAAGCCCATTATCATACAAAGTGGAACAATAAGAGCGCTGGTTTGTCACCTATTGCAAGGTAGAGAGTATTGTCAAGTGCACTACAATGAAAGGTATATGTTAATGACTGAGAATAATAGTCAGTAATATTTACATAGTGGCCAAATCTAATATTCCCGATACGCGAGCACATATTAGAATGCTAACAACAGGGAAATTAAACGTAAATTAGTTTTATTAAATCGATTTAAATAATTTTGAATCGTCAAGTGATCGCGTTTACGTGCAACTTCATAATAATGGTAATTGTTAATGTTTTCGTAGTCTAGCACAACTTTTGTGATTGCCTCCAATGGCTTTGACAAATTACTTTGTTCCTCTTTTTAGGACTATGAAATATACTCACATTTACGGACCCAGCGAAACGTAAAGGCATAGACGTATAGCCCATACCAATACTGGTAAATTCAGACAGTTATATACGTAAAAATGTAGGCTTGGGTTAAAACAGTTCTTACTACTAATACGATTGGACATTGGATTAATATGATTTTCGTTGAAATGAACATTAGATTAATATCATGCTCCGTAGACTTGGTCAACAGATCAATATCACATTAGGTAGAAATGTATCTAGAAATCTGTCACATGTACAAAGCCAATTAGGCTGCCGCTATGGTACTATGCGGTTGTTTGATATGTAATCTGTTTGTGTAAATGCAGATACTATTGTATTGCAATATGTAGCGCTGTATAATAGTAAACATCTGGGTCGGACAGTGGAGACCACTGGACATTGTGCCTGTTCTTGACCACCGTGTCCCTAGACCTCCTGTGAACAACACCTCGATGACCATACAGTGTTTTTGAAGGGTGGTCGAGAACACGAGGCCAAACACATTACAGCAGCCATGTTCCCGTCCTTCGTATTCTTCTTGTTCGTGTTCTTCTTCAAATTAGTATTACTACTATTCATCCTTGCCCTTGCGAGTTCTCTGTTCACAACATCTCTCCCTTTTAATGTCTTATTCTTCTACCACCCTCGTCTATTATCCTTCAGTCTACCTTCTACCTCATCCACCTGTCTCGCCCTAAGTGCAACCGCACTGCAGCTTCTCGGCAATATTCTAAAAAGGTGCACCAGGAAGTATTTGGTTTCAAACCTAGGTCGCTCACCCATACCGTCGTTTCATACATTGGACACAACTGGCCGATTCATATATGATATACACGAGAAACAAAATAATAATAATAATAATACTGGCAAACTTTTATAGCGCCTAAATCCCTAGGAATCTGAGCTCAGAGGCGCAACATACAATAATCATTGGGCAACATCCTTAACAGGGCCAAGCAAGAGTCGTCACTAGAGCAAGGGACCGCCGAAGGTTAGGAAAATAAATAAATATTCAGTATTGTACGAAAGGTATTTATAGTCTCAGATAATATTAAAGCGATAGGGAGTTGATTCCAGATTTTGGGTGCAGCTACAGAAAAAGCACGTTTGCCGATATTAAGCTTGGTTTTCGGAACAAAAAGTCGTTGTGAAATAGATGATCTGAGATTCCTGGGGATATTGGGAAAACGAAGGAGACTAAACAAATAGGATTGGTGTTGCGTAGAAAGTGTACGATATGTGATAGTGACTAATTTGAATTGTTTTCGATATGTAACTGGAAGCCAATGCAACTGTCTAAGTAGGGGCAGAGATGGTGAGAAACGAGGTGCTTTTAGTACTACACGTGCTAAACAATTCTGTACACGTTGGAGTTTAGCTAAGTCCTTTTTTGCAATATCGTTTAGATTGAGTTGCAGTAGTCAAGGCGACTGCTAATTACAGATACTGATAATGTTTTAGCAGTAGATAAAGACAAATGACGCCGAATTCGGCGGAAATCACGTATATGGTAGAAACAGGATTTACATACTTGAGAAATGTTCTGGTGAAAGCCGAAATCACTGTCACAGATAACACCTAGATTATGAAAAGTATCTGATGGTGATGTATCATTGCCAAGCAATTTAACTGGAAAGTAGTTAACAACCTTGTTTCGTTGTTGTTTTGTGCCAATAATAATTAAATCAGTTTTATCTGTATTTAGCTTCAATTTACTTGCTTCCATCCACAGCAGTGAGCAGTCAAAATAAATAATAGTTACATTTCGGATGAGACCCTAAATTGTATCGTAGGCTCACTGAGCTGGTGGCATATATCGGTATAAACCACTTTAAAATATTCGTGCTCATACGTTGGCCCGGGGGTAGGGCTGTTTAGAATATAAGATGATACGGTCCCAATGATTCAATATCCTTGTACATACTTAACCAAAATCATATCAAGCCACTGTATTTGTAATACACACAAGTACATTATAACAACTGGAAACTGCTGCACCATTCCGCCATCAAAGCGTAACCTAGCTCTCCGTCTTCGTACGTCTGCCGTATACGCGACCAGGCCGAAAAGAGTATACCCTTCACGGGACGATCAAACGCCGCCTCGAGCGCTCGGCATACAGCCGTCAAACTTGCACTCGGCCTTGTCTGATGCGTATCGTGTCAGATTGTTATCGAGCTCTCGCCCCGCTCAGTTCACCGCTTAACCGTGCTTGATTGAACTTCTTTATACTTCGCAGTGTTGCAAATTTGCAAATGGGTGCGGTTTAAACGCATCCTGAGATTATAGTTGCAACATCGATGGCGCCTATACACCTTTGTTATAAAACTGTACAACGCTCGATATTTGAGTGGCGAACAATCCATATATGATATGCTCCTTTGTCAACCATACGTGGACCGTGGTGGAAAGATAAACATCCGGGGTTATGCGATGGAATTACCCCTTTCTTTTCTTATCTGACGTATTTGTGTTAGTTTTAATAACGTTTGAATGCAATTGGGGAGCAAGTATTTCATATTAACATCATTGCAACATACACCGACGTGAATTATAACGTTAGATTGGTGTGCAGGTAGAATACCAATGCGGTAGATTATAATATCATTATGGTGATATTTATGGCTACAATTTCTAAAGTATAATCTACAGTCTTACGGTGCGGTTACAATTAGAACAGGTATATATGTCTAAAGTATAATCTACAGTCTTACGGTGCGGTTAAAGTTAGAATAGGTATATATTCCGCCGCATGTAAGTAGAGCATGCGTTTCAAACGAGCTCATGTATTTCAAACGAGCAAACGATAATTATATTTATACATCGCCCAGGACACGATGACAGCGTACCGCTGCCAGAACCCCATCTAGCAAGAACCAGGACCGAATTGCCACCGATGGGTATCGCAATGAAGCAAAAGGGGTGCCAATTATAAGATTTAATATCAGTTTCCCGTGCTACAATATAGTTGTGCAATCGTGCAACAAGTAGCACAGAAAAAGGAGGGACAGTTCCAAAGGTGGCCATGGTTCAATGCCCCCTTGCCCCTCCCTCCAATAAACCAATGCAGGTACCTACCCTTTTAATACGGATCAGTAAACTGGGGCATATCGCAAATCGGTTCAACGCTCTGCTACTTTCATTGTGTAGTTCAACTCCTGTGTATTGTTGTCTCTTGTAGCACCTGTATTTATTATGTAATGATAGATACTAAGCATCATTACCCTTGTTAAGATTATAATGTCTTATTCAGTTGTCGGTGTTGTAACGTACGCGTGACGATACCTACAGCGTAGTAGTGTCCGATTGAATCTTAGCAGCCCCAAAGCATGACTAAATACCCTTGTATCCAAGTAAATATAGATTGCACGCAATGCTTCATTGCCGCAGCGAACAAAAAAAGAAAAAAATATGGGTTGATTAATGATATGGCGATAGGACTAATTAAATGGAAAAGAAGAAAGTAGATAAGTTTTAATGATAACTACTGAGAATAATTGAAAAGTATAGATAGACTGAGTGGAGAGAGAGAGAGAGAGAGAGGGGGGGGGGGAGAGCAGCCAGAAACTTGGTAGAAATATGGCGTGCCCTTTAGGTGGTATGCTACACACCCATGTTACAAACAAGGGCCATTTCGGCGTTTGGTGGGTACAACAACGATGGCCCAAGTCGAACTTCTGCTGTCGCCCGGAGCCATTGCAGCTGCCGGTGATACCAGCACCCCGAGGCGCAATTATCCCGCGGGAATAGTTCGCCGTATATAAATTTCTCAACTCCCTTTGGGAAATGGGGCGGGTCTTGGGAAACTTGGTACCGAACGGGAGAGGAGACGAACCTCTGATAATGCTGTCAACTGGAACAGGTCATAACTGTAAATAAATTCGGAAAGAACGTATTTAGAGACAACAGAGTTACTCCGGATTAATTTCGTAAAGATTCTGGTCGGTATGTAGTGTTTAATATTCGGACTAACTGTTTCGTATGAACAATATGTGACCTTTATAAAACAGTTTTATATGGAAATGATGTTGAGTGTGACAGCAGACAACACCTGCCCCTTCTACCGTCAACTGAAGACGTTGACTGACCGAGCCACGCATTTTGGTGTGAGATAATCCGCTAAACGGTCGAATATTTATTAGTTAATGTGTCATATGTCACAGGCGTTAATCACCCGCCGAGAAAGAAGAAATTATGCCCACCAACCGTTCCGCGACTCTATGGTTGTCACTTTGAAGCCACGCGGCGTTGAGTTATGTGGAGATGGGTGTTTGATGCGGAGACAGCCAGAGACAATGCAATAAGCAGGAGACGATCAGAGCTTGATGGAACGTCGAGACGAAAGCATCCTGACCGGGCAAAAACGACATCGCTGTTGCGTGAAACAGTCGCACCCACTTCGTTATGCCGTCGTCGTGGTTAGGTCTCGTCAAACTCGCGTCTTCGTCGGTGTGTACTTCCTGCGTGTACGTGGGCGGACGGATGGACGGGAGACGTTAACACAAAATATCGAAGACATTACAATGTTGCTGTTGCCTCCCTCGTTCTTATATTCTTCTTAGGACCATTGGTATGCATGTTTAATACATTTAAACAAGATGCCGACCACAGTTTCCGTCCCTTGTATCCTCTGTTCTACGCTGTATATTAGTAGTTGTCGTAGTCCTTTGTTCTCTCGGCCAAGGCACAAGCCATGGAAATGTAATATTATGTTTTTGCATAATTATAATTTTTCAGCTACGCAGCAATAACTGCGCCAAAGATAGATATATCTTGTTCATAAGCTTCTACAGTTTCTATACAACCACGCATGTGTTTGCACAGCTGAATGAACGCAACCCATTACTGTGGATGCATATAAGTTCGTAGACTAGTTGTCGTTAAATGTTGATGTTGGTTTGATTCAAGTGTGCGTGCTCTACTGCCTATGAATGTATGCTGTTTACTATTTACGTCCTTTGCGGTTTGCTGGAATGTGTTTACTAACACACAGTGTTATAAACTTAAATCGTCCAAGTTGTGCAAAATTGGTATCTCTCTCTCCCGTCCGTCTGTCTTCATACCACATTGTCTCCTCGTCATCCAGTCTCACTCCTCCATTTATGTTTCTCTCGCTCTCTCGCTCTCTCTCTCTCTCTCTCTCTCTCTCTCTCTCTCTCTCTCTCTCTCTCTCTCTCTCGATTAGTTAAAATCTCAATTTGTTTTCTTTCTCACAGCTAACACTTCTTCCACCCTTCGTTGTCGTGTTCGGTGATTTCCACCTACACACTTGGCAGTTACCAATATAACGAGACTTCTAACTTTGAAACTTATCCGGTAATAATATATACCGATATAACCGAAGCACCATCATGACCACGTCAAACGTTTGTACTCGCACCTGGTATGCACTCTGGGATAATTGATTCTGACAGAACCCACAACACAAACCAAAGTGACGCACCCTCATTGCGTATTCACGACGAAGACATAACGGGCGTCATTGCCGGCGAGCACACGATCCTCCCAAACCGCTGCATTAGTATCTGTCCCCGCACCGGAAACAATGTCATCGTGTCTCTCTTTTTTTCTTCTGATTAAACCGACTGGGCGAACCTGTCTCGTGGCGGGCTAATGTTTTGTAATGAATCTACTTTAATAATTATCATACTTGAGGGCGTTCGGATTAAGCTGCAATGTGACTGGCTCCGTGATTACGTGGACTTGTATTCACACGTTGGCATCAGATCGTTCCCCGCTAAAACCCTAATTTGTAAAAATTCCAAGTTTCATCTCTTTTCCGAATTTGCACTTTTTTTATATTCTATATCGTTTAAAGTTTTAAAAAAAAAACATTAAATGCAGTCTTGACATGTCACATCTCGCAATAGTCGAAGCTTGTCAGGTTTTCTTAATTTCAGTTCAGTTTTCAATCTACATTTTCCAGCTATTCTCGTTCATGTTTGCGATTCAGTAATTGTGCCGCCTGCATGCCGTTCACCAAGCAAAACGACTGTGCGATTGTCTAACGTGACGTTTTTAAACAGCACAGATACACAGTATATGTATATGTGGTTGTATTTATGTCCATAATGCACTTCTTGCTGGCAAATCTTAACTGGTTAACAAACCGAGCTACTATAGTATTCGCCGCGTCTAACCCAATAAACTGAAAGGATAACAATATGTATGTACTGTACAGGTCGCCTCCTTGACTGATACCGACTATAATACACACTCACTGCATATTACTGGCGTACGTAACTTGCCAGTAACGCACACCCCTGTAGACACATACAACCTGTCAACAGTGATTCTATTTTCAAGTTCAACTTGTCAACACCATCAGCCCACGGAGGAGGGTGCAAGACTTGCCCCAAGGGCCGTCTCGTTCCTCTGAGTAGAACGTACCGTGCTTCTGTCAGTCGTGCAAAGTAGGATACAGGATTCGCAGACGTTCAACCACCGCCTGTGACCATTATATATCAAAGGCAATTGTTATCGGATTTTCATAGTGAATACTACCAAAACATACCAGAGTGGACGCTCATTATATTTATATCGACACCTGCATTGTATAAGGAACATCTGCCAAACATTAAAATCCTCCTTCTAGCATGCGTTGACCAATTTACCCATGGGTATAATCGTATTGGGAACACCCGAACGTCGTGGAACAGTTTTACCATGTCCCATCGTGTTCCTTGTAAAGAATGTCTACTGTTTACGTACATGAGAATAACCCGGAAAGGTAAAGCCGAGAAGGAAGTGTCATTGGTACGATGAAGTCTCTTAAGTGAGAGTCCGTTGAGCGTCAGAGAAAAATCACTACGTGAAAAGAGATAGCGAGAGAGAGAGAGAGAGAGAGAGAGAGACAGACAGACAGACAGACAGACAGACATACATACATACATGCATAGAGACAGAGAGACAGAGAGACATTGAGAGAGAACTTCTTCAACAAGACTCTAAAGAACTGGAACAGACTATCAGAAACAGTTGTGTCTGCAGCCGTTTTGTGGACACTTAAAACAAAAGTCTGCAGGCAAACATATTCCGTACAGTGCTTTAACATTCGCCCCCTCATCGGGGTGTAATAACCTTTATGGTTCTTGCCGATTATCACATATACATACGTCTACAACGACAGGCATAATTACGGGCATCCACTGAGCGAATCTCTGACTACGCCGTTGACCGGTGACAAGGCCGAGGTAGTGCCTAACCATCAGACGTTGAGGTGAGATCACAGTAGATTTTACATAGGCGGCCACTATAACCTATCCTGTGCTGGATGGATAATTTATCTACAGATTTTGTTACACTTTCTCAGCGCATGAAACTAATTAACTGACATCGTGTGGAAAAATCGTAAAAATTCAGAAAAATGCACCCAAACTTGATACCCCGCAACTTTGTCCCCCCCCAAAAAAAACGAATTTTGAACTATTGGTTCGTTCTAGCCACTTTGTGAATGTGCGAGCGACTAGCGTATGTTCATTGCTACCCCGTGAAATATCGAATGCAGTAGTACATTCAACATTCACTGCACCAATATATCCCATGTAAAAGTGTCGGAAAAAATCATACAACACACCAAAAACGCTATTTTCACAGGGACTTCTTCAGTAATAGCGGACGGACACTAGTGTGGTCTTACGCCATCAGCCGTTCTTCCGGAGGCGAAGCAGGCGATGTGTCCCCAGCCGTCGCCTCGCCGTTGCAGCAACGGCCGCTGAGGCCCGACCACCGGGAACCATTGGTCACAGAAACCAGCGCCTCGGGCTGCGACACGGATAAGTCATACACACTCTCAGTTATGTGTCGGTGCTCCGTCTGACCTCAGTCGGGGTGTTCAGTCCTTGGTGGGGCCAGAGCAGCTGTAATACAGTCCGGAACAAGACACTGCTTAACCCCAAGGGACGAGGGGAAATACCGTTAAAGCTGTGCTGACAGCCGAGTAAACAGGAGAAAGGCACAATAGTGAGCAATGTTGTTTACTTAGCAGTCTAAACATAGCTAGATGTTTGTGTAGGTTTAATATATAGATTGATATATAATGTGACGTTATGATGCTAAGGTTTCCCCAAATTAGTAAATACGTTATAATTGTTCAATCAGACAGTCATTGTTAGTAGAACAACTATATATTTCGTATAAACATTTTTCACGTCAGTAAAATGGATAAGAGACTTTCCTATTCTGTCTTCAGTGGGAAGATACAGGATGGACAGCGAACAGTAGATAGACCACACCTTCGCTACAAAGACGTTCTCCGACCTACAATCTTTTGAAATCACACCTGAAACATGTTCTACTACTGCCGTGGACAAACCAAGATGGTGGGCCATACTTTACATCGGCAGTGAGATCGACACAAAAACAAGATTACGACGCTTACGGCGTCACAAGGACCAGTAGATGTCTCTCGAGGCAGACGTACGACAAAGAGAAGGAAGGGAGATATATTTAGTATTATGCAACCTGATGCGTTATCATGTGACGGTGTCAAATTCAGACGGAGGTTTAGTTAGTTATAATACGTAAACAAAACATGTAACCAAGCCCAACGCTTTGTGATATACGTAACAAGAAGTGGCATCGTTTCTTTACAGCTTGGATTATTGGTGGAGTGACGTCGTACCGTCAGTGAAAATTAAAATGTTATATTTAGACATACACTAGGCTAGCGTACCATAAATTATATAATGGTAAAAACACGACAAGCTTGACAGTAGGCGAAGTGTGTTGAGATTTAGCAACAACATTGCTGTCGCGTTTCTGACAGGAGTCGGATGTGCACGATTGCGCTTGCGAAATGTTCCAGCCGAAGAAATCTCGTTATGTAGTGCACGTTCTAAAGCATCGCCAAAGCGCACCTGCGCTACTGGCGCGTCGGAAAAGGGATGTTGCGAGACAAAAAAAGCGAAATGCACCGCCTAACATCCAAATAAAATAGCTTCCCACCGGGAGGTCGCTCTGAACGTAGTCCCCGTCACGTGTGCTCTGCGTGGAAGTAAATGCGCCCGGAAAGTAACATTTGAATGGAGGTTTTTAAACGTTTAGTTGGAATTTCGTTGAATCAGTGGTACTTAGTATACACTTGATCAGGAGCGTGGGCAATAAGCGGCAATAAGCTTCAATAACGGCTGTTTACCAGTGTAATGTTTTGTTTACAATTTGAACATTTCGCGGGTGCAAAGTTCAAAGTGCGAAAAATGTGACGGGTTTATTAAACGAGATTTGGCGGGTATAGTATAGCTTCAACATAATAATATATATAAGCATCTCGCACACAACGTGAATGTCATCTATAGTAGCAAATATCGTATTTATTCTGATTTGACCGGTAAATGGATCCTTGCTCAATACGTATTGCGTAGACTGCGAACAAAGGAGACCCAATCTGATGGCGCAGATCACGATAAATGTCCCTGTTATCGAACGTGACCGGTTGAACGACTTCACATGGTCGCCGAAAAAGGTGTATCAGAAGAATAGATAACCTGAACAGGTGCGCACGTAGAGTTTGAGTGCCGAAATGTAAGTGGAATGAGAGTCGAGTGTTCGCATGAACCGTCGCTTCACCCGTCCGTATAGCGTTTATTAACGCTATACGGACGATATGCGCCGTGTACGTCACCATGTCAAGGTACATCGAATCTGTGTAATATGCGAGAGACCCGAAAAAGACCCTGAACGAATTCAATGTCTAAGCAATCCCGTTCTGTAAAGCGTCTTGGCAACACGGGTGTAGATATTGGAATTTTGCATTGGCCGTATATAGCATCCCAAACAAACAGCGGTTCAGTTAGAACGCGATAAGGTATACCAATCTTTAATATAGCACTGGCTCCTAATGGAACCCAAAGTACGAGGCAGTGTCGATTACTGAGAACATAATATTTTGACGAAATGCCCCTTAAGCTAGAATTCAAATAGCCCCTTCAGAGCGCTTTTGTGTTCTCAGTCAACGTGTCCTTCGTTCGCGTCCGGTCGGTCATATTTAGATCATGTTTTCACAAGTTTGTATGCTTCGACGATCGATTTGCAGATGAATTTATCCAGTTTCGATCGAAATAGCATCGCCTTGTGGACTTTCTATATGCGGAGTTATCCGTTTCGCAAACTGCGCCTTTCAGCTCTCGTCAAAGGCAGAACCAAATAAAGCGAGAAACAACAACATCCCCCAAGGACGGTCGATTCCGCTTTGATAGCAACAACATGGTCAAATTCTCCGACCATCTCTGTTGCATGTGTCAGGGTGATATAATGATTAAAGAAAACAGTTAAAAAACACCAGTTTTGCAATTGCATGCAGTGAGTTATTTATTAGCACTATAATAGTATGTTTATTGAGATATTGCCAATGTCGTATACAGAAAAATATAGCTGTTGAAATATTAACATTACAAATATGAAATAACTGTTGAGTACGATTGTTTTTTGCGAACTAACTAGAGTTTTTTGGACTGCATGGTTACTTAAGTTAACAGTGTTGTAATCGGTTAGTACATAGTACTATGTAATAGACATTTTGTATTCCGGATCGTTTCATAACATTTTTAAGATGCATTTATTAGATTAGTTTAAAACCAAGTTAGACCTTATAGTCGTAAGTTCACTATTTATTAACGTAATGTAATAAGCGTGGCGTTCCACAATAGGCCCTATATGTACATGAAAAAGATGTACATGAAAAAAATTACAGGAAATATTAAAAAGTAGTTTAATAGACTTGACTGCAACGGTTGCTATAAATCTTCTTCGAAAACCATCAAACGAGGAAGTATGAATATACGCAGCTATATTTCGTCCGCAAAAAGTTGCTGTTCCTACAACTTCCTTCTGACGAAACTAGTTCACGCGCTAACCCGTCTCGCGTGCAATGTTGGCTGCTCGTGCAACGTCGGCAGCACTGCACGTGTAGTCGCTCGCACACGTGTCGATTACACACGCGCGCATGTTCCGTGTTGCGACAACGAACATCCGCACATGTAGAATGTCCAGAAAGCGTCGTCTCTGGCGATTTGCATACGATGTTTATGCGCCGACGCGTATAACGACAATCTCGATTTGTCGGGCAACGAAATCAAAGCGTGCGCATTCGCCGCACGGTCGCAGCAGTGCTCGGCGAGTAGGAATGTTGTCGATTCCACGTCGGTGCGTGTCCAGTTCCGACGTAATATCGCGAAAAGTCACACCGCGAGTTCGTTTGAACTGTTCTGGCCGGTGTGTGTATGTATGTGTGTGTGGCTGTTCACAATCGTACCGCGGTCACAGGGCCAACGTCACGTTGCGAGATAGCGCAAGTGTAGACTCCGATAACACGTTTGCTTGGTCCGCCATCTAAAGTTCACATTGTGCGGATAAAAACGAACGGATTGATGAACGAACGAACGAACAAAAGAAACACCTGTACACGCCAGAGTGCGGCATGCATTGCGCAGCCGTTTATGTAAAAATACGTTTATCTCTATTGTGTATGGAAATGTATGAAACATGAAAGTGACTCCGCTTAAATAAATAAGTTTTTTTAACGCGAGACTTATTGGGTTAATAAAGTCTACGCTTTTTTATGGCGACACCAACACGGAACCAACACATTGTTTTTGTGAATATATATATATATATATTTACATATATATATATATATATGTGTATATATATATATGTATATATATATATATGCATTACGTATGTATGTGGTTGACTTCTGTTCTGTTATATATATATATATATATATAATTATATATGTATATATATATCTATATTATACATATATTGATTTTATATATATATGTGTGTGTGCGTGCGTGCGTGCGTGTTTGTGTTGATAATAAATGTAAAATGTACAAGTTGTACTCACTTCTGCGTGCTCTTTCACTTTGGTTGTCGTCCTCACAACTGACTACTTTCAAGAGTAGAAAGGAGACGACGGCCAAGTAATGCTGCGACAGCTTCATTCTAGTCCGAACCTCCGAAACATTCCGCTACGATTACAGTTTGCGTACTTTACGCTGGATGTGTTAGCGCTTCGGTTTTAATACATGTCGTCGAATGCCCCTCACAAGACAGGTATACATAAATCCGTCCGCGGCCTGAGTGATATCAATAATCCAAGGAGGGATGAATCCATGCTTCGGTGGTGCGTTCTTGCTTTCCCAATTACACGGCTCGTTATCGCAACAAAGTAGACGTATATCTTCGTCCCAGATCTACGGCGTTAACCACCCAACTGCAGCTTATTTGAACGGGTTGACAAATCCAAGATGCGTCGCAAGTGCAATAACTTCGACGACCAACGATCGATGATGTGCGAGATCCGACGGTCGGCCGAGAGGATGTGTTCAGCGGCGGCACGCTTGCCGAGCGAGTCTTCAACTGCCGGAACAGCGTGTGTCGCATTGTCACCTGCGCGGATCGGCCATCGATTACCGGCACACTGAAGGAGCAAGGCGGAACACTGGCGGCATGCGGCACCGGCGCTCGCTCGCACGTAAATAAGAGCGCTCGCCGGGCGGGCGGGCGATAGGGCCACAACGCAACAACACCGCAGCGCCCGTCGACATGCGCACTCGGCACCGATCACTTATGCCGCCGCCACATCCGTCGTCTGGTTGGGCGCTTACTCTTGCTGATACACCAACCGATACACCTCCTCTGTCGGTTGAAGACGCGCTGCATCGCCGGTCAGTCCGCAGATTCCTGGTCCCGATGCGCGCAATAATACAACATTCGTGTCGCCGTAAACAAGTGGATTTTGGCAAGTCTTTCACCGACATGTCAATAATGAGTAATGACCACCACCTTCCATGCCCATCCACCCCCTATAGTGAGTAATGACCACCAACTCCCATACCCGCCCACCCGCTGTAATAACGCCACCGAACTGAATGTTATAGCCAAAAGTCAAGCGTGCGTACATTGATTAACGTCTTCGGACCCTAATTATACATGTATGGAAGTTTCGGTTGTTTCCGTGGAGCTCTTTGCTCAATGGGCAGCTTCGGTCGACCCGAGTGAAGCCCGTCGACTGATACGATACAGGTATTATTACGCTCGACGTCGCTTTTACTTTGTGTTTATCTCCTTCCTCGACCGAGGTGCTATTCATTACGGCAGGACTAGATGACGTCGATTGCAAATTCGACGGCACCTTTGTTCGCCACAAACAGATCTGTGATAACTTCATTCTGAGAATTGTTTTTGCATAGGCACCCAGCATTTCACGCGTTCTCCGTTCAAGTACAGCTTTTTGCAGAATCCTCGCACTGACCGAGAGGCGTGCAATGAAGTCACCACACTTTGATTGTGTCAGATTGTCGCCTGCGCGGATTCGTTTAGGCGTGAAATACACGTGCATTACTCGTGCGTCAAGCTTGCATGCTACCGCTGCATGTTTTGGCAGGATCGTTAGAAAGACGTCAGCCGTACAAGAGGTGCGTATCGTAAACACAATATTAAATTTTACCGACGTCCTGTATATATGTATCACTGAAGCGGCCGTGTACCTTTGTATGTATGTGCGTGTGTGCGTGCGTGCGTGCGTGCGTGCATGCACGATTACGTTACAAAACGTGTTCGAAATGAAAGATAATGGTTTGCAAATGACACCCATACACAGTGAGATCATGTCTGGTGTGCATATTATTCACTTACGCTGCAATAAAATCGTCAATTCGTGCCGGCGAGTAAATACAAAAACGATTCTTATCAGCCGTGCACACACTAGACACTTATGGCCCAAACACGCTTTAGGCAAACACAGCGGACACACGGACGCGATACGTTCCTCCCTCAGGTGTCAAGTGCGTTTACGGCAAACAACTCGTTCTTGGGCTAACGCGGGAGTTCCACTACGTCAGTATATATGATCCGCAAATAGGGGCCTACACACGAAGTTGTGTCGCGGTAGCAACGGAAAGAAACCTACTCACGGGCATCAACAAGAAACAAACAGGCAGAAAACGTCGGAGAGTGTAGACGTAGATGCAGCGATACACTTTTATTGATTTGGCTCTAATTGAGGGTGGGTGGACTGTGGGTTAGCGGCACACAATCGCCTATCTGGCCGGCGATCTTGCGTGTCCAGAGTTAGTTTGTCGGTTGACGTGCCGACGTCTTGGCTTGCAACTGACGCCGGCTGATTGCAACATAGTTCCCCTTGGTATCTTGTTACCTTCGGCAACTGCACGACGGTCAAACGCCGCGTCGTCACCGCTCGCACAGAGGGCACAGAGCACAGTCGATGCATCGGTAGCCATGTAAAGTTGTGTTTAATTATAAGTAAACGTGACGGCAGAAAATTTTAAAACTTCATCAGTGTCACTGCGATTATGTCATTGATCTGCTAAACAAGTGTTGTCGTAATTGCGTAATTCTTGAAATTGTAAAACGCCTCCAAGTTCGACACCATCTATATTCAAAAAGTAGCTATATTTATTACGGCGCGTGTGTTATGATGTTACACCATGTTATTCAAAATTGATATATTTAAATTTACTAGGTCATACATTCGTAACTGTAGCTCTGTAACATAACAGGGTGGCTAACTGTTCGCTGACCCCTGCAGCGATCGATGTATTCAGACTTCTCAGGTGAGACGACGACTTGGCAATGAATGTTGAACGCTGGCAAGGACACAATGCCCACTTTGTAGACCTTCTTGTTTGACTGAGGTACGACATGTGTCATCGACTGCCCCGGGAATACCCTGTTCAAGACTTTCCATCAGTTATCAGCGATCTGAATCTGAACAGAGATCAGTTGTCCGAGGTGGCGTCTTTGTTTGTTCCTTTGTGCGTGCAACGTTGACCCAGAACTACCCATAAAATTAAGAATACAGACGCAAGCTAATACCCCAAAATTGGCATGTACGTGATATGGGAATATTCAGCTATTTATAGCAGTCAAGGATCATTATTATTCATCAAAAGTAGTCCTAAAGAGCTATCGTCATTTGTACATGGACAGTTATTGCATTGTTTCTAAAACCGAAGAATGAAATCATTCTACACCATAATGTATATCGTTTGTTCGTGTTTGCCCCCCTTTAACATGTTAATTTACGCTGACTGCGCTGGTGCTGCTACGAAATTGACTATCGACGCATTAAATTAGTTTGGCAGTTAGTGAAACAAAATTAATGTAGGTTCTACCTTCCGCGATGGTGTACGTTTGAACTAATTAATGCTCACGAATACGCAAAGGTTATCCCAATGTACGCGTGCCATCCCTTTACCTTGTCCCGGAATGTACACACGTCATCCTTTGCCTTGTTCCCGTGTGTCTCTCCGATGGCTGGAGCTTTTGTAGCTGTTTTGATATTTAACACGTAATAATTATAGTTTAGGTAGCTTTACGAATTAATTACTTTTTAGAGAAGAAAAAATCGTTCTTTATTTAGTGTTACCTACTCAGAAGGATTGACAATATACACGACTATATATTGTATTTAGAAAAAATATATTTTAATATCACACAAAAATGCAGTTTTTTCAAAGGTTTAACATTGTGAGGAAGATCAAGTTAAGTAGTAAGTTAAGTAGTGAGTTATGTAGTAAGTTAAGTAGTGAGTTAAGTAGTGAGTTAAGTAGTGAGTTAAGTAGTGAGTTAAGTAGTGAGTTAAGTAGTGAGTTAAGTAGTGAGTTAAGTAGTGAGTTAAGTAGTGAGTTAAGTAGTAAGTTACTTAATGACAAGTGCCCGTTGTATTGGGCATCTGAGCACACAATTTCAAAATCAAAAACGATTGTCACCTTCAAACACTATTTGGCTGTCGTATACATCGAGTCAAAGTGATCGTAAAAGCGAATACTGGATACTGTATACTGGAAAGGTACTCGCGGTACACAGACGAACGCCATTCATGGTGTATATAGATGTAGGTCTAGGCCTACAACTCTCTCGAAGTCGAATGTGCTTTGCGTGCTGCAATGTCTAATAAACAATCTAGTTATTTACCTCTGTGCCTGTGTCCCCTTTATATGTTTTTTACTTTTGTTTCCCTTCCTGTGCTGCCCTACTTTCTGCTTTAAGAATACCCTACCTTTCTCACAGTCTTATTTCCTATACAATTCCCATCGTTTCGAGTTGAACTTGTTGACAGGAGTAGCCCTACATCTGCACCGAGTTCAACTATACGGCATGATCGGTATTATTGCATCCTAAACCAGTTCTTACCGTATACTCAACAGTTCGGCTGAGTTCCGAAACAAACGCCGTCTTCAGCTTGTAGATTTACGACACGGCATTTATCTGTTCCGGCGACGGCGCGTGAAATCCGCCCGCGCTCGATAAATGTGCAAACACAGTCGTAGGACCCTATTGCATACGGCGCCGTGGACAAGCGAGACTGCAAACATGTTTGTTTGTCTTATTACCCTCGCCACCCATGTTATATATAGAAGCAACCTACCATGTTGACGTGCAGCGCCGACACGACAGTAAAACAATAAAAGCTGTTAAAACGTGCATATATCTATAGAACAGAGATTGCTGTAACTGCCGCAGTTACACACACTAAACCGTGATCGGTATATACTTGTTTCAAAATACTAGATTTGGTAACATTTCACAAAAATTTCTCTAAATGTAAGTCCTCATGTGCCGCCAATTTTGCAAAAAAAGTATATATATATATATATATAATTATATATAATTACATATAGTCATCTACTCGGTTTCTGCCCCATCTGAGTTTCTGCCTCATTACCATTATATAGCAGGAGCTCATACTAAATACATCTTTAGTCAGATATATCGGACACAATGAGCAAAGGAAGTCTACAAATTTGCAACACAACAAAGTTATTTGTCTCAAATTAAAACGAGGCAAACAGGTTTTTGACATACATTTTGATAGCGAACACAGAACACGTGACTACAGTGCACCGTATCGGTGACGGTGATGTAATCAACCGTAATATTAAAATTTATCGGACGAAGTTGTAAGCATCTGTTCACCCTAATCACCACATGAGAGCTAACGAACAGCCCGTGGAGTTTATACAGTGAATGCATAGCGATTTGTCGCACAGTGATGATTTTGAACACGATGATGCAGAAACCGAGTGCTTCCGTGATTACCGTCTTACGAATATTGTAGTAAGTATTTCACTAAAAACAACTTATTTGACGCTTCGTTTGCATGACATTGATGAAATAAGTGGTTCTGATTAATAATATTGATACGTTGCTGAACGATTTCAAAAATTGTTGGTGAAAACTGCATATTATGTTTGCGTAAGTCAGAAACCGAGTGGTCCAGTATATATATATATATATATACATATATATATATATGTATAATATATATATATAATGTAATTATATATAGAGTGTCATACATATATATATATATAATGTAATTATATATACAGTGTCATACATACATACATATACAGTGTATATATATACATATATATATTATATATATTATATACGTATATGTGTGTGTGCGTGTGTGTGTGTGCGTGCGTGCGCGTGCGAGCGTGCGTGCGTGCGTGCGTATGTGCGTGCGTGCGTGCGTGTGTGTATATAAACTTGTGTTTGGGTGTGGAGTATTAGGGCTGCAACGATAATTGTTATTAGGCCTATAGCCATACGGGCTGATCTTACACAGAGGTAGTAAAGTATATCGGATCCGAATTTTGCGTTAAAAACCAGACAACAGCTTATACAGACAAACATTTAACTGCACCGATCTTATTTAATTAAGAGCTATATTTTGAATGTTTACGAAAGTGCATATTTTCAACATGTAAACTTCCGTAGCAACTTCAAATAGTATATACATACCGACGGGTAACCACCTGAATTCTACTGACGGGGGGGTCCAACTGTCGAAACCAGGCACATTTAATTCGTTCACTGATTTCCGAAAATTGGCCACAATTACTGACAGGCGTGGTATTTTAAAGGGACGTCGGTAGTATTTACTAGCAACAATAAATCATGGCTTGATGACATTTCGATAATGCTCTGCGGTTCCATGCACGACGTATTTCGATTACCTGTTTAATGCAATTTCCTTCAGTGAATCTGAATGGTACACAATCGGCGGAGGCTCGTTGTTTCGCTTAGTGGAGGAGACATGTCTGATGCGGTCCCGTCAACGCTCGGGGAGGGGTGGCGAAGATCGCGTCAAATCATTGAAACCCATCCGCGCCCATGCAAATCAAGTGTCGAGTGGCTGTTGTGAAGAAATCATCCCTAAAGATATTTTCTCTCACGTCTGGTCGAATTATAGTAGCAATTGGCGTGGCTGGAATGCTCGCGTGCGAGGTGGCTTTGTAGGGGCAGCGCTTGACGGGTGTTTGTATTGCGCCACGGTTCTCTGACACGTGTGTCGCCTTCGAGAACCTGAGGTGACGTTTCACTATCACTTGTGGAAGCCACCTGACGTATTACGGAATTTAACTTAGTCTCTTCAACCTGCTACGATGTTTGCCGCGCAGAGACGACGACACATAGCACATTTTGCGGATTTTTAGGCAATTGAATGTCGTTTCGAATTCACGAGATACAATAATATATCGCTAACTTGCACACCATTTTGCATCAGTTTTCTCTTAATATGTGTGCCAACAAATTATGGATCACTCGGAAGCAGGGCTACGCTACTAAGTGTGCACTGCTATGAAACACAGTGTTGTTAATAATGGTTCTCAATATTTTATTAAATAATTCGTAATTGTTTGTTTAGCTGTACATGCACCCAGGAATTATATATATATATATATATATATATATACTCCTAACAGCACCACCAAATATGCATAAGGGACCGCCTAATGCAGACCGTCGTTTTTAAGCAGACCAGAGCCGGTCTGCAAAAAGTTTTGACCCCTGGTTGCGAGGACAATATCTTTTATTTAAAAATTTGAACCGTTATTATACGTAGTATACCCAGACGTATAATGATAACAATAATTATTTGCACACACAAAATATTTTTAGTGATTATGAGATACATTTTCTCGGAGGTTGTATATCCTATCTCTCATAATGGAGCGGTCGACCTATGCTGCCCTTAGGCTTATATATATATATATATATATATATATATATATATATATATATAATTATCCCCTTGGAAACTCCTGCACCACACACAACCATATCACAACCGCCGTTTATTGTGCACTATGGTCCATACAACACCAGAAAAGCTTATAGTTAAACAGGCTCTGAACTGATGGTGACGAAATTCAATTTTTCCACTCTTGGCTAAATTACTGTTAGCCTCAGATGATCTGCTTAATATCACGTTATCATCACCACGAGAAAGAATAGCGTCGTGAAATGTTGACTACGACAGTAGCTTGGCATTAACAAGAGACAGTAGGACGTCGTAGTGTGTGCATTAAGGACTTTGTCACGGCACACCTGTGTACCCCGGCATACGGGTTGCGAATCACTGTGTAACTCGAGCACACGTGCGTAAGTAAGTGAATACACTTTTACAGCAATCATAAACATTATATTATAAGTGTTAGTTTTTGTTTCGCTTATAACTGTATACAAGTGGAAGTGTGGGCCTATAGCCATATTCAGTATAATTGGATTTAATAATCATCATCATTAGTCGATCGTATTCCTTATTGGCTGGTCGGTATCATCATCCGTCACGACACAGTCTCCACAGCATCCTCCTCGATACCTCTACCATCTCCATGTCTCTTCCAGAAACTACCACGGCTCTCGTTCTTATCAACTGTCACTCCTACACAAATAGTATGCATTAAAGTTGGTACTTTTAGTCAGAATGGTCGTGTATACCTCTAAGGATGAATCTCTAACAAACTGCGCAGCCTGGTCACTCTAGAATGTTTTGAAATTTATTTGAAAACACTAGTCTTAAAGCGATTCTTTGAGAATTTTAATATATTTGTAATGTACGCAATTATTAAATAATCCTGTTAATATGATTATTTCATGAAATTATATTCCTTTATTTCATTAGAATTATGTTTTATTAATCACTAATGATCTTGACAATATATCGAAAAAATAACTTCACTTTGGCCCCACCTTCACGATCCGTATAAGGCTTGCTCGTGAATATTCGAGACTGTCCGTCAGATTTCGATTAGCGCCGAGTTAATAGATGCAATAAAAACGTCATCAAATGTGTGTATTTGGATTAGCCACCGCCATGCGAATGAGACGTGACCAATAAAATTATCAAAAGGAAACGTTGACCAGGTGATGTTTATGTCACAGATACAGCAAAGAAAAGAAAGAAAATATATGGAATAAACGGAGAATGAATATAGCGACAGCTCATGACAGACGGATTTATTTAAAAGATAAAACACCAGCTCTCCACGCAAGAAGGTCGAAGCCGCCGATGGCGATGACATATTTGAATGATTGGCATTATTTTGTTGGAATATAAAAACATACGAAATCTCACCTATGGTACTATCATGTTCCTTTTTCACTAGGTATATCGGGCAATACATTTTAAAGTTGAGTTTTAATTAAACGTTTAGGTAACAAAAACTTATTGAACGCGAGAAACATTCAATATTGAAACCATTTTTATAAAATTACAAAACTTTAAAAGTTGCGCATATTTTAAAACACTATTTTCAGTCATCATTGGTGTATTTAACCCAGGAAGATCCCTAAACATTTTGAATGTTGTGGAACATTTATATTTTACGAATTTTAAAAATTATTGTAAAAGCAACTTTATTGACACATTTTTATACACTACTCCCAGTATAGTTCACTTAACACAAACTTGTTTCAACAAATTCCGTGAAAACACGGTATTGTGTACTTTTTAACAAACCTAAAACTTTTACATTGAATTATGACAAGCCAGCCATGTTTATTAATAATCGTAGCTGTAGCATTAGAAAAACACCGTGAACGTATGAATCTCACATTTTCATGTTTCGGTTCAAATAAGTGGGGAAACAGGGACTTTTAAAAAACGGCAGACTGGAAAGGCAAGACTTGTACACACACAAACCCAACCCGCACTGACTGTTGCCTTCGCCCCGCGCGGTCAGTCGGATTGATGGGTCGGATGTTATAATTATACTTAATCGAAAAGTTACCCAGTGGACGGCATTAGAAGCAGGGTAAATAAACAATGCATAAGCTTCCTGCATTGTTAAAAGTAGCTGTCAATATACATTATATCTACGAATTGCTGATTTAAAAAGCCATTGCTTGCAACAACTCACCTCGAAATCTGACATGTTCACTGTGTGTATTACGTCACCAGTCTCTGTGTGTTTCACTGCGCGTGCATGAATATTCATTATACTCGGGCTGCATATAAATTTAATCATCCATGTGGCAGCAAGCTCACAATTATTCGCGTAAACACAATTATTTATCGGCTTTTTGCGCAGATAACACCCAAATTATGCATAAACATGCAAGACATAAGTAGTTATGGGAAATTATCACGTTTTGATACAGTACATATCAAATGTAACCTATAGTAGCTTACAAAGAATCACTTCAAGCTAACTGCACACCGCTCTCATCATGCACAAATGTCTACGCTGCGACGGTCGAGATGCGTCGGCTCGTAGACAATTGCGCGGTCTGCGGCGGGTTTTATGTTATAGTGCTTTAATTATTATATAACGCGTATACGTTAGGACAAGAGTGTTTTGAGATTGATAGGTGGGTGTTTTCAACTTGACTGTAGTGTTTGAACTTGGGCAAGTGAGTGTTTTGAAATTAACTAACTTTACAAAGTTGAATGTCCTGCTGACCACCATCTGTTCAGGTCAGACGTAGAACACTAGTTTTAAAGCATCCTCCTCGCTGGGTCTGTAACACCTGACGGACAATGCATGTTCAAACAACACGTGCATTGTCTGCGGGGTGTTCTGGCGACACAAAACACGTGTTACGACGTACATCACGCATACTTCCTGCCGCAAATCGCCGCGTGCACGCAACTTCCGGTCCACGTACTCGCGGGTAGTCGCCATACCCGGGCGAGCCGTAGCGGAAGCGACACTCACAGCGAGCAACAGGAAACCAACGTGTTGCTCGTGCATGTGCATGCTACCGGCTTCTTCGTTGACTTAATATACGAGGTGACTAGTTCCTACTTGCCTGGAAAATTAGAAAGACAGAACAGCAGCGAGCGAGCTGTTATAGTTTATGACAATGTTACCGGAAGTTGTGTCGTTCATAATTTTTTGCTAAAGACCTGAAGGCGAAGAATAGTGAATGCTAAAAATAAAGATAATCACAATATATAGGCCTAATATTATACACCGGGGCCTAGTAATCAATAGTGCAGCTCGCGAAATATGATTATACAATACATCGAGGCTAGTTATAACAGAAATAGTAAGTCAGTATATAAATACCCAGACCAACTTCTGCAAAAAGATGAAAGAGTCGCATTTACAACATAAATAAACATGAATTAGTACAAAATGCCCCCAGATACGTCAAAAGTTCGCGAGTGTTTTGAAGTCGACGACATCTACCGCGGGGAAGTGTCTAAGGTTCACCCGTCAGACGTATCGACCTGCGTGAACTTCAATTATTGACCTTGTTCAGGGCGTTTACGTGCAACATCAGCCCTCATACAGTCCTAAATAGAAACTGCCCGAGGTCCAAGCGTTTACGCCAAACAGTACCATCCAGTACATGGTTGACGGTCAAGATTAGAGTAGTCTACGTATGATGTGGTCGAGAATGTAGCCGGCTCACCTTGGCCTGCAGACCGTCTACGTTGTGATGTTGACCATAGCATAATAAGTATGTCAAGTTTAACAATATGTTACAAAATAGGTCCCTATTGTTAATGACAGGTGGACATTTCGAATTGTTCTCAAACAGAAATATATTAAAATTAACAGCGTACGTTAGTTTAATAATTAAGAATGTGTCATTTGTTATGACAGCCGATAATTGATTATCAGTAAAATCATCAGCCAAACAAATTCAAACAGAATCAATTCAAGATATTTTCAAAATTATAATTTTCACCTGAATAATCGATACGACTACGCACATGTTTATATGTTGATGTTGTCCGTTTTCATTGCACTCTGAAAAATGTGAGCGACAAACGCTATTTCGAACATATAAACACAATTACGGAAGTTTTTAATAAAACGACTGCACTTATTATTTAAATTTTAAACTCTACACATTACATATTTGGAAATCAACGACCCAGATTCACGACGGGCGAAATCTGGTGACGAAGACGCTTTAAACACGTGTAGTATTTTAATTTTCACTTCCGGCCAGGGTAAGTCTCGTGGTTTTAGGAAATGTAATAATATAATTAAAATTAATAAAATCATACTCTTACTTTTTAATCTCAAAGTTCATATAAATGAACACTGTTATAATTCGTATTTTAATGTTTATTGATGCAGTACATTTTCCGCCATAAATCGTATACAGCGAGAATGTTGACACACCAATGAATCTTCATGTGAAGAAACGATAGAATTTACCGTCAATTGTAAAGATTTATTGGTCGGTCTTTTATTGTAGACACGACATTAGCAGGTTTTGTAAGGGTGATATTTATTTAGCTGATCAAGATGTTAGAATTAGTAATAAACTAACTGTTGTCATGTCCGGTAAACAGTCGTTCTGTTAACAAGTGAAAACCATAGCACATTCCCTTTAATGTTATATATGTATATATATATATATATATATATTAAAGGGAATATATATATATATATATATTCCCTTTAATGTTATATATATATATATATATATATAACATTAAATTAACTGTTGTCATGTCCGGTAAACAGTCGTTCTGTTAACCAGTGAAAACCATAGCACATTCCCTTTAATGTTATATATATATATATATATATATATATAACATTATATATTTAATGTTATATATATATATATATATATACATTAAAGGAATGTGCTATGTTTTCACTGGTTAACAGAACGACTGTTTACCGGACATGACAACAGTTAGTTTATTACTATTTCTAACATCTTGATCAGCTAAATAAATATCACCCGTACAAAACCTGCTATTGTCGTGTCTACAATAAAAGACCGACCAATAAATCTTTATCATTAACGGTATATGTATATATATATATATATATATATATATATTCACGTGAGCATGTATATATATATATATATATATATATATATATTCACGTGAGCAGGTTTTAAAACCTGCTCAAATGCGCTACCAAAATAAACTAATTTGATTTTAAATAACCTGACAAGTTAAAACAATAAACATAGATATATGTTTAAAGAACAAATAAGCGAAGGTTAAATAAATATGTAAGATGAATAATTATTTAACAACTGTATGAAATATATTTTATTGTAATGATATTGACTGAATTTGTTATATTTTAATATACAGTAGTTGTCGATGAACACGTCGACCAATCATTTTCCGCTGCTGTCGAATGCACGTGTGGTTGTGATTTAAGGTTGTCAGGTTATACCGAGTGTTCTCCGAGCAATGACGATTGCTCTCAACAAGCACAGAATTATCCTTTCTAGCATCTATTTGACTTGACAAAACTCCGTGCATGGTATTCACACTTCCGCAATATGCAGTGTAATGTGACTGTTCATTCTTCTAGTTGGGTGGTATATGTCTCCGAGGAGTATCGTCGACGAGAATGAGGGCACTATGTCATAAACTGTCCTTTACATCTAGGACACCGTCGTAAAGTACGCCGTCTTCCTCGAGGCATTTTGAACTGAAATGGTTTACCGCAGTCCACCGTTGGAACGTTCGGGTCACACATCGACCCGTTGACCTTTAAATAGTTAGAAGTACAAATTAAACAGCTTATTCTACCCACAATACTTGATGAATGTAAAAGATTACATTATTCATGCGGGATATGTTCAAAATAGTTCGAGTCGTGGTAAAACATCAATGAAATTACGTTGACATTTGGTTTAACCCATACTTGGCCTATGAAAGTTGTCAGTGATTAACAATGGTAAGATAACAGCGAAAGGCAAAGAAACTTGTCTTTTAAATGGTACGTAAACAGTAATTTTGTGTCTAAAAATATGTCGTGGGTGTAGATATTTTATAAGGCAATTCCGCCGAAAATAACTTGTCTTTCCGAAATGATTTTTTATCACGCCAATCACAAAAACGGGTGTTTATACGAGTGACGTCACAAAGAAAGTGGAAGTTGGAGATGTGACGTTACGTTTAATAAGTAGACGCGACGTCAAATACTTATGATAATGGTATTATAATATGACTGTATTGATTTTATAATATTTATGATAACAGTTTAATTTCATAATATTTATAACATTACTATTATATTATAATATATTATATTATGAGGATGGTTTAGAATATTCATTATCACGATATAACATTATATCATTAAATTATGTAAACTTAAATGTGTGTCTTGTTTTAGCTGATACCAGCACTGTACCACTATACAAGATGTTCATATATATATATATATATATATTATTTAATACATATAATATTATATACACAAAGTATATTATATATATACATATATATATATATATATATATATATTATATGGCATATATATATATATATAATATGGCACGAGTGACTGTTATCTGGCTGCTAGCACTCTCGTTACATCGTGGCAAGAGCGGTTGTTTCCTGGGGTGCGGTGTTTGTTGAGGACGGGATTGGGTAGAATTAGACCCGAGACGTCCAGACTTGTGAAAGGAAGACGCCGCGCCAGAAATGTTCTACCCTTGAAGAGACGACTTGTATGGCTGCCGGTGTACACGCTGATACACGCACCTGAAGCTTTGGTGTGCAACAACAGGAGAACCGGACCGGATGTGTTCTACGAGAGAATGTTAGGATAGGTTCTCTTCGAGTGAACAAATGCATGGGAAATGTTTTAACACCGTATTAAGACACGTTATCACTGTCCACAGGGAAAGTAAAACAATAATGAATATTGATTCTACGGGTTAACAAAAGGAAATTACACCCACGCACCCACGCACCCTCGCACACAGGCTTACGCACACACGCGCACGTACGCACGCACGCACTATCTTTCCCTCCCTCTCTTTCTCTCTCTTGTCATATATTTCATTCCGTCAAATTCTCAGCGCCATGTACTGCAGGCCTGCATTTGTTAGCTCAACTGTAATTCTCAGTAAAACTTACCCTCATTTAACTTTTCCACGTAATTCGTTCTGTTACCATATCGCTTATCAACTCATATATGTTTTCGTTTTGTTCTGTTCGCTGCGGTAGTGGGGCATGACGTGCAACTAGTATTTTTGGAGATATGTAGAACAATGACATATAGCCACAACTTAGCGCGGTTCAGATCCAATCGGGCACTGAACTACGCTGTTGGTGTCGTCACACACGCGTTGCAACATCTGCGCCTGAATATGATATTATAATCTGAAAATGGGTAATAAATCTTAGCATTATTATTACATGATGAATGCAGGTGTTAATGAAGAACAGTGCAATGTACGTTGAAGTGCACAATGAGAGTCGTACGGTGTTAAACTTGGTTGGTTATAAAATGCACCAGTTAACCCTAAGAGACCTGCAGTGACGTATTTACAATATTGCACAATGGCCCCTATTGATTTGTCTTCATTGTTTCCCGTGTAGCCTCTTGCGCCGCTACATCGCAGCACGGAAAACTAATTTGCAATGTTACGTTCGATAGTTAACGTTTAGTCGTGTTCAGTGTCGTACATACTGCGGACAGATATCTTCTCGCCGAGTTGCATGGTGGAAATAAGTACATGTTTCACATAAAACAATTGACATGAAGCCGATGTCCAGCGAGAAAGTCCAGGTGTCCGGTGCGACAAGAATGACCAGGTGTACAGTCCGACATGTCTGACCAGGTGTAGACCTGTGGTCCAACATGAATTACCTGACGAACTCTCCGACTGTAGAACAACAAGGCGCTATGCACAGAACTGGATATTGTTACGTCGTAAGTTCTCCGATCCGAAGCCATTACGAGGCGTTGCTTTCTGGCATCTTAACAAAAAAACGGTTTCTGTTTGTTCACATTCCGGGCATAGGGACCCCCGGGGGGGTAAAGCGTTCACCCGGGGTGAGATCCACTCGGGGTTCAGCAGCTGCGTCCCGCGGACAAACCGATCGACATTAGGGCAACGTTCACTTGTCGTGATTGTTTATTTCAGCATTGTAGTAGGCGTACACCAATCCCAGTTGTTCTAATTTTGGTGTAGCTAATCGGCGGAAATATAGTGCTATATGTGAACTAAAATAATTGACCTCAGAGCGTTTTTGTTCAACATCAACCCTCACGCAACATCAAACCCCATGCACTAGAAAAATGCCTGTGGTTCAAGGGTGCACGCATACAGTATAGCATACAGTCTATGTGTCATATATGATTGACGGCCAAGATTAGATTACCCGTGTGGTTAGGCGCATTATAATAAACCCAGCTGACATTGGCATCTACATAGATATGTTGACATTAGCCCACATAATTTTTTTTATTTATTTATACAATTTTACCTAAACATGGAACACATCTTTTGACCAATGAATTAATACATTAAACACGTACAGTAGAATCGAACGTCACGCAATGCGCTGCCTGCATATTCTTGTTCCATAACCTGAGTCGGTCCCGATACAAATCTGTGTACAATGTTGGTATTTTCTCATAAAATAGCCCATCACAATACAATATACTTTCAAGTTATTGATATAGGATATAGATTTAGTAAGATTGTTACTCAGAGCAAAAATCCAAGAGGGCATGTGGACAACGAAGCCTTTGGCTTTTCGAGTCTTACAGCTTTGCAGTGACAGGCTCCCATATGTGGAATAGCTTGCCAAAATGTGTGCGATCGGTTGGAACATTACCGGCTTTCCGGAAACAACTTAAAACAAGCACTGCTGCTACAGCTAAATGACACTGGTTTCTATTTTATGGTATTGATTGGTTTTTAATTTCATTGTTTGAAATTGCATTTTTACACCCTAATTTATTTATTTTTATTTATGTATTTTTTATCTTAGCTTATTTATTTAATTAATTTATATTTTAGCATTTAGTCAACGCGTCATTTTAATATGTGAAGCGCTTTGATTAGTATTTACTTACTTAAAAAGCGCTATATTAAAAAACGGAATTATTATTATTATTTACCCGTGTGTAAACACAACAGCTGACATATGTTTTCACCGGCAATTTGTTAGCTCTCTTTCCCAAAAAAACACGAGACCCAAGCGTAAACGTCTAACTCTTTAATAAAATATTAGTTTAGTTTCTGTCACAACTCTCTTTGAAAATATCAAATCCGATACCGTGTGAATACCTGTAGTCAACTGTTATATATTGAGAGGTCAAAATGGAAACGTATTCAATTCGTACAGAACAAACGACCAATTCACAGTTTCACAGAACCCTGACAGCGGTGTGCCAGAAATAAATATACAACCAGTTTGTAATCTTCCGTTTTAATTAGTGACTTTTATAAAAACGTGCGCACATCTAATGTTTAATAAATTACCACCTATGGTTCGTTATTGTCTAAGTTGGATTCCTGCGTTAACGCTGCATACTCTATACGTGAAGCGGCCGGCTGTAAACATATCACATTAGACTGCGGTGCAATTTTGAATATTGCAACTATGGTAGCATATCAGTTCGGTTTGGGTGGTCGGCGTATGTTCGCGATGGAGGCCTGATGAGTGGCGTTTTGAAGGCGGTGAAGCAAGACTCCGACATACGGACTGCGTAAGCGTGAGCGAGACAGCTCCGTCACGCTCCGAACGGTTCATCCGCCTAGCTGTCAGTCATCCGCCGGAGACGGGGGCCGCCAAGAGACGAACACACCGCGCAGACCAGCTATACCCTACAAGGCAAAACGGATAGTAGTGACTGATATGAGTTTTGTGATTTTAAAACTCGAGTTTGTTGTTCTTTCGTTGGTCTGTTTGTCTGGCTTTGGCACGTTTGTTACGTCTCTTGTTGGCATGTATACGTATTAATAATGCTGGTATTTTAATATTATTATTGGTGTATCGGTCTGTCATCAGTATCTTTTGTCTCTCGTTAGTTTCTCATCAGGACGTTTATATATCGTCGATCTCTCGTTGGTAGATTGGTCTCACGTTGGTTTGTTGGTGTCTCGTTGGTATATTGGTGTCTTGTGGGTATGCTGGACCGATCTTTTGTAGGTAGATCGTTCTCTCCTTGGTATACTGGTCTCTCTGTGGTATGTTGGTCCTTCCTTGGTATGCTGGTATTACTGTGGCTTGTTGGTCTCTCCTTGTTATGTTAGTCCCTATGTGATATGTTAGTCTCTTGTTGGTATGTTTGTCTCTCACTGGCATGCTGGTCTCTTGCGGTGCATTGCTATATCGGTCTTTGGTTGGCATGTTGGTCTCTTGTTGGTATATTGGTCTCTTATCGGTGTGTTCGTCATTTGCTGGTATGTTGGCCCATCGTTCGTATGTTGACCGTTAGTCATTGTGTTGGTCTTCTTTTGTTGGTCTGTCATTTGGTAAAGGGCGCATAGAGGCAACAGAAAAGCTCACTTTGTTGCATTAAATGTTCTTCCTCCGTTCGAATGTTTCGCTCATCTCACTTCAAATTAATTTTATAACAAAAACTACAAGGCCTACCTAATACCGCCATGACATGTTACCTCGTTTTTGCATCGATTTTGTGAAATTATTAAAGAAACTTAACTCATATAACGTTGAATCTAACATTAAACTCTAACGTAAATGATTCTAAGAACTGGAATGTTCACGTGAATGTGCAATACGATCACATGCAAGTGTTTCAATGTTGATATCGTTGCTCTCCCCAAAACAAGTGTTGTTAGGCGAAGGCTAAATGTCGGCCTGTTAATTGGCTTTGGCAAGATACCAGATGCAGCAACGATCAAAGAACTTTATTTTGACCATGTAAAAGTATGCACATTTTGAACTAAGCCAACTAGGCATATTACCTTAAACTATTCATACCTTACATATAATATGGACATAAAACGGATTCGCGGTAGGCTAAACCGTTGAGGAAGCAACTTTAAATAGCCGGAGACGTAAGACTGGCGGAGAGCAGCGACAACGAAAAATGTACGCCCCCAAAAAAAACCACGCTACGGACCTGGTTTATAAGCGTGATAAAAATGTATGCATTCCTTAATTGACAAACATCGAAAAAGATTGTGCTCCCCAAAATATATTCTACAAGATTGCCACCCAGAAAGTAAACCCTGTTAACAAGTGGACAAGGAAGCATTTAGCCTTTGGATTTAAACATGGTCGCGTCTCGCTGCTACAGAAAATAATATGCATTAATCAGTATGTCCAGCCACTTGAATTATACCTGCCAACTCTACCGTGAAATTCAGGTCTCCCAGATTTTGGGTGTATTCCCCGGTCTCATGGAATACATGCACATCTCCCGGATTTTCTCTGAAAATCTCCAACAGCACCTCACCTCCCGTCTTCCGATGTCACGAGTCGAGCCGAGACAGCGGAGAAGTGGAAGAGCTGAAGTTACGGCGGCGCGGCGCCGAAACAATTTCAATAGCACCCTCACCCTCGTCTTCCGATATCAAGATCAGAGAATGTGCGACAGGATAGCGAGACACAAAACTGTACGATCTTCCCGACTCAGTCGATCAACTTTTAACTATTGAACGTAACATTCGATATGCAAGAGATGTAATTTTTCTACGAACAATGAACACCGCTGATTTGCTGTTCTCGCAAGCAAGCTTAACAAATAATCTAATTTATTACTTACGATATGTCTATTTATTTATGTAATACCTATTTATCTATTCGTTGTCTATTTTTTAATTTATCATTAGTTACCTTTTAAACGCATGGGTCGCTCGCCAAGCCAGTACAGCGACCTGAATTTGGGTCGCAACCCAAAAAGTTTAAGAACCGCTGGTCTACACCTGTCAAAAGGCATTAGTTGATGAGAATAACATGGCATCAATCATTCAAGACATATCTAAATAGCAACTCTCGCGATATTTCAGCTGCGTCGAAGTCCTGCGATATCTAATCAATATATCCGAGTTTTCTTGGCGAGCTCTTTTGAGCATGTGCGACACACCAGCGGACGTCAATAATCATACAGGCTGCGAGGATTCTTTTGCGATCTTACGTATTTCTTCTACGAAGTTCTGTTATCACTCAGTGTTGGCGCCGCCTATGCCAGAGAGTCAACAGTAACGCCCTAAAACTGTCGATTCGGTTGATGATTGTAACGCTGACAGATTCGGCCAATCATACCTAGTCATCGTGTGACGTCATTTGACACGGAGCCAGGCCAGCCAACCGGCGACACAATTGAATGTGCTGCTCCATCAACGTCACCGCTCACGCTCGTCGAGCGCGCTGGCAGGCAGACATTCCCCGAGTCACGTCGGATTTTTTAAACGTATAATTTGCCGTCAGTCAATGATACGTCGAAACACAAAGATGTATTGTGACTGGCGGCCATTAACTTTGAGTAACATCAATGTTTAACTATCATTAAAGTAGAGTTGATAGGGTCTAGGCCACTGTGTGTAGAAAGGCGCATTTTACCCGTTTCCCTCCCTTGGGAGGTCCCTTAGCTGGGGGACCGTGCGAACAACTTTTTTTCTATAAATAATTGAGGTTTAGATGTAATTAGAATTTCTTAGATTTGTGCTAAAAATGTGGCACTTTGTAACAATGAAATTGTGATTGTAAGTGACAACACCTACCGTGTCCAGGCCCTATCAAAACAAAACGAGAACGGGCGGGCAGATAGAAAACGTGAAAGAAAATAATTATGTATTCGTCCTCCTTGTTCCCTGTACAGGGGTGAGGGTCAGATTGAGTACGGTCGAACCACTTGCTCTGTTCTTTCTCTCAGCCGCCCCCTCTCTCCAACTTTCATCTTCACCCGATCGTCTCATGTCTCTCCTCACACGGTCCTCCCATCTGAGCTGTGACCTTCCCCTGCGTCCTTGGTGTTGTTCCGCATCTGCTCTCTTTGCAAGTTTGCCTGCATCCACCCTTGCCTGCCCATCTCGAATATAATAATAACACTTCTTTTGCGCCCAATCCTCGGAAACCAAGCTCAGAGGCGCACCGAGACAAAATGTTTAATTTCTAACCCGATAAGCGATATTAATGTTGTCAACAGACGGGTGAAGGGGTCTAGTCCCTTTTAACTGATCTAACACTAAGAGGGAGTAAACTCCGAAGAGCCGGCGTAACAACCGAGAAAAGAGATGAGACTGAGAGGAGACATCGTACGAGAGGCGTATGGGGAAACAGAAGGGTCGTTGAAGTGCAGGAATACTTCTGCACGGACTGACGTATGTAGTTAATGTAGGCACGTCCCATTTGGAACATTATTATCGGGATAGTTCTCCCAACTAGCGGCGTAGTGCCATTCATATATGAAACACACTCAAGAGCGTCTTGGTTAAGGAATACTTCAACAGGTGCGCCAAGAATTCTTGGCAGCACTTTGTGACGGTGTGAGGTCCCAACCATTAAAACTACACTATAGTAGGCTTGTTGAGGAAATGAATCGAACACCCGTAACCAAAACTGAACTAAGATACCGCCAATAATTATTGGCGAACGCATTCCTTCTGCATCCGTTATAGGACCATCAATTTGTTGATCATTTGTCGTAGGATTTTTTTGAGAATGCGACCACCGCTCGGTGAGTTCACGACAGGTTTTTTTTTATTTCCCTGTGTAGGACCTTTTACTTCCCCTGGCATAGACACCAGATAGAAGGGACGAACGGCATAAGCAGTGCCTTAACCTGCTCAAGTGTAAGTGGGTGACTCTACGCCCGTAGTTTTGGGAATATGTCCCGATACTAATGTGGGGTGTTGGACTATGCCTAGGTCTGATGATGGATGGTCAACGACGACAACGCGGACTTGGTGTGCTACATCCAAGCAGCGCGATGGTGCAACCGTTTTATTCGCATATTATCTATAGCAGCCGGCGCGAACGCTTTCTTCACGCTACTGGTGCGGAGATGAATCCTAACCGGTGGTCCTAACAAGTCGGCGCTGCAAGGCAACAGCTGCGTAATTTGTCCGTGCGAGCAAACAAACACCCATATATCTTTGATGAGAGCTGCGATGGCAGTGTGGCGCTTCCATATGACAGGTTGTATGTGGCATGATGCTTAATAATGTCACGCCGCGCTTCGGGGGCGTCTCGACGCTCTCGCAAGACTTCGACGCAGGCGGTCGCCACTCGTGAGACCATCGCCGTCAGATGTCATAAGCTCTCCGCAATCAGTTCTTCATATCAACCGCCCGCAGTCTGCCACGCGACAGCGGACTTCTCGATCCGACAAAGCAACGTGATAACACTTCATTACAATCCATCATCTTTGACTGCCGACTCCTCGATCTAACTGCCTCAAGTGATACCACTTCATTACAATCAATCATTTCCAATTGTAACCTCGTCGACCCAACATTGCCGAGGTGATATCACTTTATTTCGATCAATCATCCGGGGCCCATCAATCTCCAAGAACTGCCGTGTTTGTCGTGTATACGGATGTTAGTAGAAATGTCCCTCGACAATTTCTTAAAGGTAATTTATGCAGAAGATCCGAAGCCCTATTTTGCGGTACCAGGCCTACATGAATCGATGACATCGCCGTTCATTCAACTTCGCGTCGACAACAGATTTCTACCACCATTAAAATGCACTTAGTATTGGATACGGACCTATTGCCTAGACCCTATATGCAAAGCACGTCGACTTCAATGTTTATGACATCACTTGTAGGATTGTTTTTTATTTACACAATTGAGGAATTCTAACCTGACAAATTTCTCACAAAACATAAATAAAGTGACCTTTATTACGTCAACATTTTTAACTGTCTTACGACACGGACAAAACGGTATGCTACGACTGCCGCCAAAGGGGGACATGCAGTACCCTTGCACACACCTTATTGACATCTGCCGGGTCCCACATAACCGCCAGACGTCGATTTTAAAAGCGACCCAATGATTTACTAATTCCTTAATCCCAAACCGCTACCTATTACGATTTCCTCAATGAAACCGTGATAGCCTGAAACCAACTGTACGGGTCAGTGTCATCGGCGTGTAGTATTTCCCGAAGGTTGTGTTGAAAATAAACGTCTTGGCAGGAAATGCGGAGTTGGTCCCTCGGGCCCACATCGACTCGCACCAGAGTTCTTGTTCGGGTTCTTGACTGCCTTTGAAGTCGGCGAACATTTTCATACATTCATTGATGACGCGGCGCCAGATTTACGCAACCGTTGTACACTTATTTACACGGAATGTACAGCAATGTTTATTGATTAACCCGTAGACAGCTATACGCCTACGCTGTTTTATGTAATTAAAAAGCTTCAATTCACGTTAACTTATTAAAGGCGTCGAAACGCCGAGTAGTAAGTTTTCTGCCAAAAATCTGGAACGTAACCGCGAAAAATCTCCAACAGCCCCCTCCGCCCCCCGCTGTCATCATGTCCAATAGCAGCAAAGTGCTGGCTGAGCTCTGGCTCCGCCCCACTCCATATATTCACCAAGTTAATAATTATTATATTACGTTTTTTAATCTTTATTTATGTAGAATATTTACCGTTAACAACTGTATAAACGGGAACTCAAAAATGCAGCAACAAACAAGAAAGTTCCTCAACGTTTGGCTAATGACGTCGTCTTTTTCAGCTGGAACCGTTTTACGGGGAATTATAAATTTACTAGCATTTACCATTTCAGTCGGTTAACAAATATTATCCATAAAGCGCGTTAGGTAGGCCAAGTTACTATCACCGTGTCACCTCTTAATAATTTTGACAATACGTGATTTGGCGGCGAAATAACATAACGTTATGACACACCTGTACTTTACTCCAGTCAACGACAGACCCATAAATCTTCCACCTTTTCACCGGATGATTCATTTTATTGATCTGTAAAACCCCAATTGTATACCACTTCTATGGTAAATATACTACATCCGTGTAAAGCAATAAAGAATAAAACACGACGTACATAATTTATGTTATCAAGAAATTCGTCTGGGCCTTTTACTTCTCGGGAACCCCGACTAGATGCGTATAAATCATTGTACCCGACATTTTGGTTGTCGTACATATAGTGACACATAGTTCGTTTACTCGGGTAACAACTGCGCGAACAAAACTTTGTACAACTGTTGTTCTGCACAGACAATTCGTGAACCCCCAATCGTAGCTTACTGCCAAATTACAGTAAGTTACACTCAGTTTCCCAGTAGCAAACACAATTCCACTTCCAAGTTTCAGCAGACACAAAATAACTTTATTGACAGGACACGTCGGTTTTCAAAAATATACATGCGCCGCGGTTATCGCCTCAATCGGTCGTGTAACATGTTATTATACCTACTAAAATCTAGATCGTCATGGATGTCATTATGATGCGATCGTTCTTGGAACTAGAAAACAACCATGCATGCAATACGCGTAACAGTCAGCCAGTAAGTAGGACCTAATACATATCAATTATAAGTCAATGAAATCTGCATAAATGATGCTGTAGAATTTATTCAAAACGTGTAATTACTTTTTACCGTAACATTTATCGGGTTACAAAGAATATAAGTCAACGGCAAATTTATCCTCTATTCCACGGCAATATCGCCGCGGCATCCGCGCAAGCCATGGCCTTCGTCTCCTTCACGGCGTCCCGTAACTTTCGACGTCAGATTCCGATCCGTGCCTATGAAACAGTATAGTTTTCCAAGTTATTTGCCCGGGTCGACCACACCCGATTGATCTGTGGCTGCCCCCGCCAGACTCCGGGGCTGGTGGAGACAGACGACATAGATCAAACCGGGCGCGCGGCTCGCATTGTGATAAATTGAAGGTAACACAATATGCACACCATTAATAATGGCGTCTGTGTCTTAATAAACCCTTGTCTGGCCGCCACGCCATCATCATTCCTGAAGTTTATTCATCAAACAAAACATATTTCAGCAAGGACGAACGGCGAGTCGATGCGCAGCTGTCGTTCGTCTGTCTCTGGTTCAACTCAGAAGTCTGATGACATCGCCATGTTGATGTATATCCATCGTCTTCCGCAACGCCAGGTCTCCCGCCGTCCCTGCCCTGTTAGCAGTCAACACACAACACTGAATAAAAGACGGGCCGTTGTTAAGAGAAAACTACTGAATGTTAAGGAAACACCGATAAGAACAATTATTTTTCTCACATAAGATAGATAGGATAGAACGAGAAAACAGGAAGTTAGTATACTGATCGAAGTTAATGAAGACAATGACTTCCTGTTTAAAATAAATGCAACAATTATAAATATTTTCATCACAACAGTTCAAACTATTATTAGACATAAGCAGTGATGTTATTTTTGAAATGTATGTTATTTATGTAAACAAACACAATCTACGACTATATGTGACAACGTTACTGCTGGCAGTAGTGGATGAAAAGATACTTTCCTTGACAAATTTCCAGGCCCCTATATCGGTTCTTCTCAAGACTTATACCCCTGTAAACAGAATAAAACATACATAATCTGACTATGTACTAAACTGCTTCCTGGCATACAACTAAACATCACCAACAAACTCATTATTTTGCCTGACAAACTCACCATAGCTTTGCACAGCTGTGGGGAAATTAAAAATCACGTTTTCCTGATGCACACATTTAAAACCTCTTTAAAGTTGGATTTCAAATTAGCCTGTCACATTTGCGACGTGGAGGAAGGTGCTACACTGACTAGGAATCCTTACATTGCCTTCTTTCATCAGGTCACCCCACTCAACCCTATTAACAACCCCACATGGGGTAATTTCCTCCTGCATACCCAGAGCATAGGCTAGGGCATGGCAGCATGTTCGATCAAAGCAAAGTAATGCAAGATGCAACTTTCTCACACCACGTTTACAGGGTATCAATGTCAGCCGTGTGGCGAGCTGAGACAGGCACCCTGGCCAGGGGGCAATAAACCCCGGGTGGAGCACAGGGCCAGCTGTCAGCCTGGGATAACAAGGGTTATGAGTGTGGCAGTTGGTGTGTGCCGTTCTCTACACAGAGTCTTCACGCCAACCAGCAGTCCGTGGCCATGGTTAACGGACACGCTAATCAGACTCGGCCGTGCTCTGTTGCCACCTGCATGTTGGGACAGGTTCCTACTTCAGGCAGCTGGTCCCACAGAGAGACAACTGTGAACACCAGGCACCTATGGTTATACACCGACAAAATATTCTGGTAGAAAACTGATACGAGCAGCGTAACACTCAATCCACAGCAGTGGAATGTAACGACATTAACCAAAAACTTCCTCCAAGGAGAGCAAATATAAAAGATACTTAAAACATCCTTATTAAATGACATATATGTAAAACCATCAACCACCCATTTCTCCCAAAAGAGAACTCTGTCATCAGCCTAAGAACAGGCTGCTTGGAGAAGAACATATTAAAAGATTTATAAGAAAACAAAATACATCAGGATTCACATCTTGCAGACAATGGAACCTCAGACCAAAGTGGCCTGAATAGCGAGGTGACCGTATTAGTGAGGCTAATTTTTGTACTTTACTATTACGGAAATAATTTGTGAGTTTCTAGGGTGACCAGAATTACTGAGGTGACTGTAAAGCGAGATTTGACCGACCACGGTATCTCCATCACTGGTGTGACCCAGCAACCTGCCTGAGGTTAACATTTTATGACAATGCGTTGCTTCAATGCACACATAATCACCCAGACGTGGGGATGAGAGGCCACCTAGGCAACGACAGGGCACAGCTAGGCACTAGGTGACACAACACCACCCTCTGCCTGAGGGCAACTTTAAGGCACTCACTACCCTGCCAATGGACCTACATGCAGTAAAAGAACTCTCGAGTCAAGTGGGACAGTGGTGACATATAAACATACTCTAAATCCCTGGTGTTTTATGATCACCATTTCTTATTGTTTCTGGACAGGGAGATCTGTTTGATGTTCATAAAATCATCTTATACAGTATAAACTGTATTATAACATACTGACTGGCTAACTGTGTTTTAATGAACCATTTCTTGATGAAATCAAATAAATAAGTGTTTCGAGAGGAACCGATTCGTTTACATGGTAACGCGTTGCTTTTGAAGGCGTAGCCTCAGGTCCGACTACTAAAAAGATGGATATGTGCATCAGGTAATACAGCACCACGCCCCCACCCTGTCCCGTCAGGTCTCAATCTTTCTTGGAATAATACGAGCTCCTCACTATTCTAGGATTTCAGTGACAGATCAGTGCTTTTTTATGAACACAGAACAGTCAAATTCAACAGTTATTTCTGCTTCATTAAAACAAATTATGTTGGTAAGTATGTTATGAAACATAGTTCATACTGGGTAACGTGGTTGTACAATAAAAACAAATGGATTAACAGCGTCCCTTTAATCATAGTAACTCAAGTAACTGTAGTTTTGTAAAATAGTAAAACACAATGACTCTGACTGTGTTTCAGGCCTTGGCCGATTCCACAATCGGAATTGAAGGCTGCTTCCGATTCCAATTCTGGAATTTGAATTAGTTAACGTAGCAGAATTGGAATCATTTGGGGAGGAATATGAACTGGAATTGCTTACGGGAATCAACTTTTTTTATAATTCCACAGCCACTGATCAATGTTTTTTGGTTTTGGTGCTGCAAGTGCATATACAAAGTCACGTATGGAATGAGAATTCCACACATCACATCCATGTCTATGCCAAATATAAGCTCTGCGCTTAATGTTCAATCATGAAACACCCTACTGTGTATATTACTACGAGTACCTGACATTGTGGAATCAGGTACAAGTGTGTGTGCTAAATAAAATATCACATCACACAAAAACTATTACATAAATGGTTGAAAACAATAAATTATCCTTATTAGGACTGCTCAAAGTGCTTTACGAAGTATAACTATAGATCTCTGACGGTCAGGATCAATAAAAAAAAATGTGGCTGAAGACCTATGACAGTTGATGTAAAGATGGACACAAAATTCTGATAGACTGAGAGCAAAACCTTGAACGGGTGCTGAAGAACTACGAAAGCAATCCAATCACCAATCTTGTGTCACCACTCACACGCTCTGTGGGGTAACTTCCGACACAGTTGTAATTGCAGACTTTGTTAACCTGTCACCTTGTTTTAATTAGCTCGTGCAAGCAGTGATAGGGAGACAGACAGCACCCAAGGAGGGGGTAGATCGGTGACCCCAGGGGAGGTAGATCGCCATCTACACTGTGTCAATAGCCGAGACACACACTTGGTCTTGCGAGACACACACTTGGTGTTGCGACACGCACACTTGGTCTTGCGACACACACGCTTGACCTTACCCAGAGGGTGGCCACCCCCACCACGGGGTGAATGAGACTTGACTGACATCGATACCCACACTCCGTGATTATCACTGTGTGCCTGATTCGCAGGGTGGCACCCATTGCAGGGTGCCAATCCCAGGTAGACGGAGTGACACACCTGTACAGCACGGCACAATGTGTCAACACCGCCCACCTTTTTCCTGGTCTCACCGGAACACTCGCCAACAGGGTGGCGGTCTTGTTCGCCCCGGTTTCCGCAATTCCCGAACAGGGTTCGGCGCCACTCGCCGCTAGATAAATATAGCCAAACATCTCTTCCGTGCGGCTGAAATAAGATCACACGATCCAAAGGCGGCGCCACTACTAAAATTAACCAACCAAGGTGAGATGGTTCGGAAGAGTCAGTACGCTCTAGTGTAATGCCTACTGACACGATGTGTTTGTGGGACCAGACGTCCAGTAGCACTGCATTGATACCCAGTCACACGTCATACACAGTCTAACCTGCCAACACACCGCAGCTGCTATAGCTGGCACAACATCAAAGCCACCGCACCACCACAACCACGGTACTACTGGGTGATGATTGGAGTGGGGGGGCAGACCACACATGGCACCCCCTGACGCAGCACACCTGGTGGCCAATGCGAGTAAACTGTGGTGCCACCTGGTGAATGATGTGGAAGCTGCCACTTGAGCAGTTATCATGTTATCCTCTAATGAAGCTTAGGTTAACAGCTAACAACGTGCATACAGGTGACACTTAGTGGTGACATCTATGATGATATGAAAGCATTCAGGTGTTCAATAATTAAGAAATCAATAGTACAGAAGGTTAGGGAAATAAAACAGCAACATGTATAATAAACCCAATTTGGGATAACGATATTAAAATGATATGTCTAGTAGGCATTTGTGTTATAAATCGGACACGTCCTTTATTTAAGGTGGTTCAATCATTTTGAGAAACTCCCTGAAAGAAAAATTTGTATGTTTGTAAGTACAAATGTTATTGACATTCATATGGTTTTTTTTGTAAAAAAATGCATATTAAGTTTGCTGCAGCTTCATAAAAATTGTGCTACAATGTTGAAATACAGCCAAAATCCGTACTGCATTTTTGGCATGACCCCTTTCACCAAACATAAAACCATCCTGTGCAATTTTTGAGTTCATGTGCAAAGTTATAGGGCATTGTCGCAGAATAAACAAAACTACCGCCATTATTTGGTGATTTAACAGTGTGGTGCATTTATGTAATGAAAATACAACAGCATAGTGGCATGAGAATAACCAGACTATATGATCTGCGTTCACAATGAACAAATTTATCTTGGAGTAATGTTTGAACTGGCCTGACGCACACTTGATTATCACTGTGGAAACACTACCAGTTTCCAAGAATATGAAAAGGGACTTTCCACAGACACACTAAAACTACTAGTTTCTAAAGGACGGATCGGTGACATATGGCGCTAGTGCCATGTTTTTTTTATAGTACACATGTTCATACTGACACCTACCAATGTTCTATGAGAAAAAGTAAAGAAATCAACTGACATGATACCACGCCCGCTACCTTAAGGGGAGTCACGGCAGTCTGAAATACGTAAACATTTATTTTTCTGAAGTTTTGTGTTTCTTTCAGTTTTTGACAGATTGACAAATCTACTTCACAATAAAGATAATTTTTTAACAGTTACCGCTAAGTCACTATATTAGCACTAACTTAGATGGTCCATCATATGCGAAATGACAAAAAAATTTTAATCGATGAAACACGCCAAAAGTAGTCCATGTTCATGCCTTGACAACGACCACGTTTGTTCAAGATACGCCATTTTGTTTGGTATCAAAAGAACGGCCGTCTTCTTGGCTATCTGTCAGTTATGTTGGTAGTCATGCCCCTTTTTTCCAAAGTTGAATTTTCCCGCATTAAAACCCAGTCCAAATTTCCGACGATCTCCTTATTTAGCACAGAACTTCTGCAAATGAGACACGGAACTGGTCGAAAGCCTTGCATATGCGGTTTTATGACACATTTTTGTTCAAAACAAGGTACGGAACTAGATGAAAGCAAGTTCAAAGGTCATTCAGGCAGTTTTACGACACATTTTGGTTCAAAACGAGGCAAATAAATCCCACGATGCTATGTGTTGTCTACTTTCCTGTTTACATTATTCGAAGTTGTTGCTATAGAGAATAGTTTGACACTCGATAAACGAACGATATATTCTGTGAAAAAGAGAGTTTAAACGAAATGCCGCCAAAGAAATTGAAAGTAATACGCAAGCACCTGACTGAGTGCAATGCTGCACGTCGTTGGTCATCCGAGAAAGTCGACTTAGCAACCGTAATCGACTGCGAATGCGAGTTTATTGAAGCAGACGACACTGCGACTGACACCGACAGCACCGGGAAGATCGTGACAGCTGACGCCGGAGCGACTGCACAGCTACCAGGAACGGCCCAGGCAACACCGTGTCGCCCTACAGTCGTCTCGTCACGCAAAATTTACACCATGAACGCCGTTAAATGTGACAACCCTGACGAACAGAAGGAACTGAGCAGTCGAGATTGGTGTATCATCGATGTTGGCCAACTCAGTGAAGTGGTCGCTGATGTCTCCTGCCCTGTCTGTCACCGTGTTGGTGCACTGTCAGTGATGAAAGATGGACTGCAGCTGATGGGATTTGCTGAATCACTCCATCTTCAGTGCACACACTGCTCATACACTGGCAGTTATGTGTATTCGTACCTCGTCTGCATGATTCAAACAAGCAGAATGTTGCCTTCGAGATCAACACAATAATGACAATGTTGACCCATGATCTGGGCAAGGGGCATGAGGTACTACAGACGATGCAGAAGGTGCTGGGTGTCAACAATATGCATCTGACGACATTCCAGCGACACAACCGCACATTCCAGCAGGCGTGCCAGTCAGTTGCTGACAATAGTTTGGACACTGCTGCCGAGGTGTGTAATGGGACTTGATGGACGATGCTGGGGTCATTGATTTGACCGTGAGCTATGATGGCACATGGCAGAAATGAGGATTTACGTCCCATCACGGTGTCGGTGTCGTCATTGAGGTGCAGAAAGGACTTGTGGTAGACTATGAGGTCGTCTCCAACTACTACCGTGCATGCATGCATGCTGGCAGAGAACTGATTTGGTGTGGGTTCAGCAGCACTGCAAGCCTGGCAAGCTGCACATACTGGATGCGATCGAAACTTCGACGGCTCTTCAAAGGCGATGGAAGCCGAGGCAGCCAGGCGGATCTGGAGTCGCTCCGTGCAGACGTACTTGTTTCGCTACTCACAAATCCTGAGTGACGGCGATTCGAGTACGTTTGCTGCTCTGACACAGTTGGAGCCCTATGGGCCAGACCACACCATCGCTAAGATCGACTTTGTCAACCATGCTGAGAAGAGAATGGGTACGGCACTGTGGAAGGCTGCCAAACTGGCGAAGTTAGGTGGACGTGATGTCAGGCGTCTAACTACACTGAAAGCTACGAAACTGCAGACTTACTATGGCCGTGCACTTCGAGGCAATGTGGGGGACAAAGCAGGCTATGTGGGCAACACTGTTCTACTCATGTCCACCAATGACGACCCACACCACCAGAGACGCCCACAAGGACGGGACAATTGATGTGTGTTTAACCAGTCCATTGCTCTGGGACTGCCGATGTCACTGCACGAGGTCAGTATTGTGGGCACACTGCTCGACCATGATGTGGCCCAGGAACTCATCCCCATCTACCAGCGGATGACTGATGATAATCTGTTGGTGCACATGACTGGTGGCACACAAAATGCGAACGTGTGTCGCTTCAATGGTGGTGCCACTGCTACCACTGAAAGAATGCAGTGTTTAGGCATTGAGCCTACTGAGATGCAGATGGCCTGCATGGTGAAGACCGACCAGTGCAGGGTGCAGAGCGGGCAGAGGACGACAATGTTAAGATGGTTCACAATTATCGCCAGATGGCACAAAAGCGGGCAATTGCACAGCTCGAGGCTGGTGAAGGAGTCCAATATGGTGCTGGAGAGTTTTAGACTGCAGTGCAAACACTATCACTGGACACATATCGTTCATTCCATTTTACCTGATATTGAAATGGAGTCCGTGACAACAGATGAACAGACACGTCTAATGCTATTGCATTATACTGTTGAAACATGTTGATCAGAAGTGACTTTTTATGCTCCACAATGTGCCATATGGTGTACATGGATGTTGTGTTATATGTTGCAAATGCTTCAAAGTTTGTGAAACATGTGATGATTGTATATGGACACACTGCTGTCGCATTTGTAAAATGTCTCAGTGAAGTGGTGCTTAGGTTGATATTTCTCATAAAACCTATTTCTACACATGCAAGTTTGAAGCAAGCAAGTCTATGGAGTACTACATACAATCATTATTCATGTAGGTCACAAGTCATAACCTGTGCAGGGTGGGAAACTGTCTGAATTGGTGCGTTGGCTATGAATCCTGGCATTACGTGTGGGGTGGGGTGGGGAGGGGGTAAACATTTTATAATTATGTCACTTTTAATGGACTATTAAATATTATACATCTTTATCTAACATGCATTTCAGAGTTGAAGATAACAGGCATGTCTGGGCTTTTCAATATGCACAGAAAGTTAGAATACTTCATTATCTAAATAAAAGCAATTTAATTGTATAAATTAGCATAGGGGTTTCAGTGTTCTATTCATTTAAACTTTTGCTGTTTTATGACTTATTTTTTCGTTTAAAACCCCCTACCGCACTTAAATATTAGAAAACAAAAATCATGAAATATCCTTAATTTTAGTACAGTAACTTCATATAATACATTGTTGGTGAAATTTATCAGTTTTTAAAACAAAAATATTCCCATGTCCTGTGATCCCTTAAATTGTATAGTGTGCACAGCATAGCGGGGTTTGCATGATTTGTTTTCTGCCTTTGACTGTACATAGAGCTATTCAGCATATCCTACACAGTCATTTGTGCAACCACAAAATATACAAATGATTTTTTATATTTTGCCAAATAAACTGTTTTATCGACACTAGTTGAACCTCGTTTAACGGTTACCTCGTTAATACAGCCACCTTGTAATTATGGTCACACTAGGATAGTGCCAAATTGTTTCCGTAACAACATATAGGAAATTAGTTCTGCTAATTTGGTCATCTCACCATTCAGGTATCACTTTGGCCCAGTTCTGAGGTTAACCTTAAAAATGAGGTTCCACCGTATGTTCAAAGTGCTTGGGATGTAAAAGCTATATAAAATGTTTCCTAGTAAGTGACAGATATTTGTGCTTCCAAAAACTAAGTTCTTTTGTTTATGGGTACCACCGACTTACCAACTACCAAGAAACCTCAGCAGAAACCCACCTCTTTGCCTCCCTTTTGTCGGAGTTTCTTCTCGACAGCCATGACGAGCATCTGGGACTTGTAGGCGAGATCCTTCGTCTTCTCGATGACCTGCTGATACGGAGACTTGGCATTCGTTCCCATCACAACATGACCCTGCAGCACATAAGACGGTATCTCAACAAGTGACATCAAAGATTATGTATATTTTTGTTGTTACATTCTTTCTCACTGACAGTGTAAATTCTGTTGTCGCCAGTGACAACATTCTGGGTGAAGTGAACACAATGCCAATGGCTCAACAGTAGAAGCAAAGATGTATGTCAATCAACCTAAAGATTTACATCTGTGTTTTCTCAATTTGCTAGCTAAAATAATAAGGTAACTACTTGCGTGCCTAAATCCTCAGGAGCCACGCCCAGAGATGCATAAAAACAAGAGTTAGTCAATCTCAAAATCGATAAGGAGTATTAACAAGTTGTCAACAGATAGATGGATACCCCAGGAGATAAAGTGGATACATAATGTTATAAAGATCTGTAAGTTTTTAAATAAAGGCGGAATTGTGTAATATTTTCAATTGTTCTAACACTAAGAGGGAAGAAATTCAAATGAGTCGGTGCAGCAACAGTAAATGCCCTAGGCCCAATGTTGGTATTAACTGTACGAACAAAAAGTTAACAAAACTAGATGATCGAAGCAGGACAGGCATTCTAAAAGGAGTTTAAAAATGCCAGTTGCTTAGATAAAAGTGCATAAGTAAAAGTACAGATCTTAAAAATGATATGACATTGAACAGGAAGCCAATGCAGACACCTAAGAAGTGGCACCGAGTAAGAAAACTGTGGAGACCAAGTCAGAGGCCAACAGTCGAAGGAAGCAAATGAACGCAGTAAGAAGCAAGTAAACCTTGGTACCTTGGGAGGAGATACTGCCAGATTGCTCCCAAAGCTAGCGACATAATAGAGATGTTGCTCTCTAACCATTACTGTTCTTCATGTAGATTAGCAACATTTCACTGTGTGTGGAACAAACAACAATCATATATCAATCTCACCAGTTTTGAGTCGATCTTGGCATCGAGTGGGGAGTGTCGGATGAGGTCGACGATCCACCTCTCAGCATCCTCAGGTGGCATGTTCAACTTCTCGGCCAACATGCTGCACACACAGGACACACATGAAGACACTCAGGTCTACAGCTGTTCAGTCACACCAACAAGAGTGTTATCTGTTAGTGTTGTTTTTTGGTGATATAAAAGTTAGGAACAGTAACAACGGGAAGAAAAAGAAGCAAAAATTGCAACATTTATGGGAAATTACCTACAGCTATTTGGCTTGTGTGTAGAATAGGCATGTGCGACTTAATATCCGGCGTGCGTGAGTCACATCTGGCCAAGAATCATCGTCAGTCTTCACAGCATTGCAGCAATTAAATTCAAGTCTTATACCACATGAATGGTTTATTCTAGATATCAAATTTGCAGTAGGCTACAAATCAGTACTGTTTTGCTCCACTGAAACTAATGCTAAAAGTCAGCCAATCTGTTCCAGCCTGTGCGCAAAGTTACGATTTGTTTTTGTCACCAACCTTCAGCGGCATCTGTGTCAAATCCTACACTGACATATGCGCATATATCAAACTAGTAATGTAAGCCTGTGTGCAGCATACGTGTTATGGTCTACAAACTTGCCCTTTTTAACTTATCCATATTTAAATTATTTTATTTTTCTGAAAAAAATCAAAGAATAGGACACCGTTTCAAAATCACACACACTTTACTCATCTACGCTGAAAGCGATAGTGTGATCTATCCCTAGTACCTGATGCTGATGCACTGGTGTATCCTGATGAATGTCTCAAAGATGAGCAGACGAGCATTCTCAATGAAGTCATCTATGCAGGCGACAAGGAAGAAGTCATTCACCAGCACCTGTAACAGGAGATGCGTAATTGTAACCATGGTAACAAAAAATTCTGAGAAATTCTGAATGGGTTAGATTTATGGAAAGTCCCATTGAAAGTGACATTCACATACTTCAATTTTGTTGTAACAAACAATATATTGAGTTGTGCAATGAAGTAATTAGTCTTAAAAAGTTATACATTTGATCATATATAATTTTGGATATTACATAACGTTTTTAAAATTTCAATACTTAATATATTGAAAATTTGGTCAAAATAAAAAAAACAGTTATGCAGAAAGTGTCTTTTCCTCCGTACAAAGCCGGGTCATTCGGCCACTTTTTTATACTCTGCCTCCAATGTCACATGATGACGTCTCCCATTAATTATGGTCTAGGACTGCTTTCCTTGCAGCGCAACACCAAATGGTAATAACAACCACATTGCTGTATGTGTTTTTCTTTTAGAAAAGGGTCACGGAATTAGTCACCGACCTTCTCACAGTCTCGCAGCTTCTGCTGGGCGCCATCGAAGTCAAAGTTGACGTAGAGACACTCCAGGAACTCTGTGATCGGGTCTTTGTACGTGTACGACTCCTAGAACACATGCAAACACACATCATCGTCACCACAAACAAACACAATGGCACCATTAGTAGTATGTCATTGCCCTTTTTTGGTGTGCGGTCATCAAGGTGACCGGCTATACACAACCGAATGTTATGCAGTATTTTAATGGATAATGCCAACTCTGAAGGCTGACAGTAACATACAATTTCTTCAGGTGAAAAAATAGTGGACTGTTTCATTTGAATGCAACAGACCCTGACAAACCTGTTGCTAGGATAAGAGTTCTTACATAGCGTGGTATCCTGTCAATAGAACTACTCAAAGCACTTTACTCCCTGGCAGACCTGCTTAATCGAACACCATCTCGACTTCTCTGGAAAGCCTTCAGCGGTGGTGTGGTTGTAGTGTGAAGATAATTCGTACAGATACATACCACTGTGTGAGGAAAACCGTGACTTAGACGGAAGGACTCTGTGGAGAGATCTGGCAGGTTCGGCAGGGGGGAACGAGAGGCGGGGAGAGTGGAGATGACATTGAAATGGGATCAATGACAGACGGAGATGGAAAAGACAAACCAAGGACCAATATCGATGCCAGCCTTACCTCGGAGTTGAGGAAGAATGATGATAAGTCCTACCTGTTGTATGATGTTGACAAGTTCTTTGAGTACATGTCGCTTCCTCTTGTTTGTGATGACAGCGGTCGTCAGGTAACGCAGGATGTGTGGAGACATCGTCTGGATCGCATTCAAGTATCTGCAAAACCACACACACTCACCAACACTACTACGTGCTTACCAAAAATCACTCAATCAACATTGAAGGGAGGCCGTCTGTTACTCGGCAATCACACAGAGCGGTAATTATCAACAGGCAGTTTGCTGAATTGGTTGTCTTGAATGAGGGACCATTGCAACCACACTGAACATCTAAGAGTTTTGCGGTTAAACCAACCCACAACTGTTATATAACGAATAGAATTGTTTACATTCTGAATGGTTTGTTTACATTACGTGATAGAAAAATTATAATTGTGAACACAGGCGTAACACACAAAAAGTTGGCGGGCAGCATATTTATGATCATCTACCACCCCCTGGCGGGTGACGATGCCTCCTATCTCTGGTTACAAGACCATTCTCCTCATCCACTACAGTTTGTTCTCTGCTCATCACCAGCCACAACAAGAACGTTTTCAAGAATCCAAAACAAAGCCGCCATGCGAGTCGCACACAACGCTACAACTTACGGTGGCTGTCCGAGGAACATTTCGATGATGAGGTCACGACCTTTCGGGTGGTTGAAGAAGACAAAGAGACTCCAGTGGATGAGCCAAGTGCGCTGTTCCAGCAACATGAGCGGCGTCACCATCGTCTGCAATAACAACCAATCGTAAGTCTACAACGACAACCGATCATAAGTCTACAACGACAACTGATCATCAGTCTACAATGACAGCCGATCGTAAGTCTATAACAACAGCCGATCGTAAGTCCCGATCATAAGTCTACAATGACAACCGATCGTAAGTCTACAATGACAACCGATCATAAGTCTACAACGACAACTGATCATAAGTCTACAATGACAGCCGATCGTAAGTCTATAACAACAGCCGATCGTAAGTCCCGATCATAAGTCTACAATGACAACCGATCGTAAGTCTACAATGACAACCGATCGTAAGTCTACAATGACAGCCGATCATAAGTCTACAATGACAGCCGATCGAAGTCTAGTCAACCCCCGATCTAAGACAGCCGATCATAAGTCTACAATGACAGCCGCATCGTAGTCTATAATGACAACCGACCGGAGTCTACAATGACAACCGATCAAGTCTACACGACAGCTGATCGCATGTCTACAATGACAGCCGATCATAAGTTCACAATGACAGCCGATCGTGAAGTTCATACGACAACCGCATCAGAAGTCTACAATGACAACCGATCACAAGTCTGCTAGAATGACAGCTGATCAGATAGTTCATACGACAACCGACGTAGTTCACAACGACAACTGATCATAAGTCTACAATGACAACCGATCGTAAGTCTACAACGACAACTGATCATAAGTCTACAATGACAGCCGATCGTAAGTCTATAACAACAGCCGATAAGTCCCGATCATAAGTCTACAATGACAGCCGATCATAAGTCTACAATGACAGCCGATCGTAAGTCTACAATGACAACCGATCGTAAGTCTACAATGACAGCCGATCGTAAGTCTACAATGACAACCGATCGTAAGTCTACAATGACAGCCGATCGTAAGTCTACAATGACAACCGATCGTAAGTCTACAATGACAGCCGATCATAAGTCTACAATGACAACCGATCGTAAGTCTACAATGACAGCTGATCATAAGTCTACAATGACAGCCGATCGTAAGTCTACAGTGACAGCCGATCATAAGTCTACAATGACAGCCGATCGTAAGTCTACAATGACAACCGATTGTAAGTCTACAATGACAACCGATCGTAAGTCTACAATGACAGCCGATCATAAGTCTACAATGACAGCCGATCATAAGTCTACAATGACAGCCGATCGTAAGTCTACAATGACAACCGATCGTAAGTCTACAATGACAACCGATCGTAAGTCTACGATGACAGCCGATCGTAAGTCTACGATGACAACCGATCGTAAGTCTACAATGACAGCCGATCGTAAGTCTACAATGACAGCCGATCGTAAGTCTACAATGACAACCGATCGTAAGTCTACAATGACAACCGATCGTAAGTCTATTATGACAACCGATCGTAAGTCTACAATGACAGCCGATCGTAAGTCTACAATGACAGCCGATCGTAAGTCTACAATGACAGCCGATCGTAAGTCTACAATGACAACCGATCGTAAGTCTACAATGACAACCGATCGTAAGTCTATTATGACAACCGATCGTAAGTCTACAATGACAGCCGATCGTAAGTCTACAATGACAGCCGATCGTAAGTCTACAATGACAGCCGATCGTAAGTCTACAATGACAACCGATCGTAAGTCTACAATGACAGCCGATCGTAAGTCTACAATGACAACCGATCGTAAGTCTACAATGACAACCGATCGTAAGTCTACAATGACAACCGATCGTAAGTCTACAATGACAGCTGATCGTAAGTCTACAACGACAACCGATCGTAAGTCTACAACGACAACCGATCGTAAGTCTACAACAACAACCGATCGTAAGTCTACAACGACAACCGATCGTAAGTCTACAACAACAACCGATCGTAAGTCTACAACGACAACCGATCGTAAGTCTACAACGACAACCAATAAATCTGGCTCGCCACTAGTAGCTGAAATAAACTTGAGTGTAGTCAATTACAATTACTTTTGCAGGTAATCATGATTACAATCACTAACAAAAATGCCCATCTTCTGGATGGTGTCAGATAAACACAGATGGCAGTTTCCCCGGAGTATTTGTGAATGACATTTATTATAATGTCAATGTGAGCAAGACAAGTTACATAAACATACCAAATTGATCGGTGGTCCTCGCAAAAAATTGTGGAAACCAATTGTGTAATATTATGAGCAATCTAACGTTAAGTACAAACCCTTAACCAGTGGGAAATTTTGAAAATAGGTATTTATTTTCGTTTCAAGGGTCGTATATGAACTCCTGATAGTTGGGTGCTCGAAAGGTGAACCCCTGACAATTTGGTGCCCTTGGGACTCTTGAGAGGGTCCCACGCTTGTAGCGAGGGTCCAACTTATTACTCTTTTTTAATTTAAGTATTGTTATCTAAATATCACAACTTATACAACCCATGTAAACCGGTTATTGTTATTATTAGTTTGATACTAACAAGAACTTAACTAAAATAATGTGCCTTGTTAAAATATATTGTTTTATTTGTTGATGTTTTCCTTTGATAATCAATGTAGTTTTGGAAGTTAGAGCAGCCTTCCTCACTTATGAGAAGGCATGCTAGCCTGCTAGATGCCTTGGCTTGCGTCTAAATGTCACATTGGGAGATCTCCTAAAGCTAAACTAAGGATATCGATGAAGCCATGACTCACTTTGGAAGGCTCCTGAATTTGTTTAGGTGGCTGAAAATGTGACCGTGATGATGACAGTAGCATTGGAACAGCCAATAGGCAGCAGATGGAACTGTGCATTACTTTGTGGACACTTAATTGTGATGAGTGGAATCCGGCCCCACCCCAATTTTGGCATTATGACAGTTGTGCCTAAATGTTATACCTCAACGCATTTATTCCATCATTCCACATCGTTTCAGGAATATAATGTCCCACATAGCGCTCATTCAGGTTTGAATTAGTGTGCACCGATGTGGTCGCGGGTTACTGCATGCCGCACTTGAAACAAGCAATATTAATCAATCGCATGTTGATCCAAGCCAGAGCACTACTTGGGACACAAAAGTTCCCTCAAATCAATATTTTATAATAACTGAATTGTATATCTGAAACAATGTGGAATGGTAGCAGACACACTGAGGTATCAAATTGGTTTGATTGTTGGATATGCGACTGGTGCGATCGGCCCCGGGATGGGAGTCAAGATCGGAATGCTTGTACTATCTGTTGTCGCCGTACGGTCCTTCATTTGTTTCGTAATAACGAGCAGTTAGCTATACAAAAGAATGTTCGTAAATCGCTTTGTTTTAGCTCTAATAAATTAGGAAGTCTTAAAACGCACAGCAACTGCGCTCAAACACTGAAGCCAGAACGGACATACGCACAGATTGGAACGGTATTCTGGTTCACAAATCAGTCCCAAGAGGTGCTCCGCAAAAGTATGCACAGGGCGGTGCCACACGGAGGAATAGGCACCATTCAGAATCGGGAAGCACATGCTTATGGGAATGGTTATTTTGAAGGACCCGTGAAAAGAAGTACCAAACGAACTGATTCGATAATAAACTACGAAGTTAAACTTAAAGGCATTCATATTCAATATATAGTTTTGTTATGTCATTGGTATGCATGCGTCCTGTGGGATTCAACGATTATTTTGCACGCATCCGGGTACTGTTTCTATGCGTACAGGATGCAGGATCTTGCGTAAACCCCTGTATAAGGGTAGCCACTACCCAAAAACGATCATATAACAAATATGCCATATCTCTGTTAATACTGAACATATCTTACCCAAATTTGGAGTGCTAATTACATAAATGAATGATATAAGATATGTGAAATATGGGCTCATTTGCTTGTGTATTACCATGACAATGAACATTTCTAGTGAGACGGATTTTTACATCCATAAAAATTATTCTGAGCTAACAACTGTACGTGTAATCATGCAATTGTCAAGAATCATTAGCTAGAAGTCTCCTCTGTCAGATAAGGTTGTTAGCTCAGAATAATTTTCAAGGATGCATGCCCCTCTGACACATTTGAAACGTTCATTGTCATGATATGGCCATTGGCTGTTTTCGGGTAGTGGCTACCCACATCTTGGCAAATGTCTGTACATTTGTACAACCAAATATAGGAAAACATTCTAGTTACTGGAATTACTCATTCTAATTGTTACTACAACTGGAACAGGCGCACACAAATCAGATGTTTTTCTAGTGGATGTGACCCATATCTGACACATGCATTGTAGATGGGACCGGGGCAACCTAAATATGTACAAATTTAAATAACTTCTTTTTGACCAATGTAGTACGATCATTAAACTTTTTCAACAACTACATGTGATTACAGAGGTTGACTGTTCCATCTCTGGAGCATAACACACCAGAGAACCCATAATGTACTGCCCTCTACTACTTTAACCCTTTAGACATCAGCCATTTTTTTTAAAGTCCGTTTCCCCACTTACTTGAATCATAACATGTGATATCAGCACGTTCAAACATCGTTTGTTTTCAAAACGATCCGCTAGGTGGCACCACCACACCATACAGGTTTTTTCGAGGTCATGTTGGGCTGGGTTTGGCTGAATTGAAGTGTCAGTCTTTGGGTGGGTTTGGCCGACTTGAGGTCTAATGGGTTAACTGTCCCAACCAACCACAGTGGAACCTTACAGTCACCCACGGAACTGGATCAAAGAGATCTGAATGGCGAGGTGATCACCAACCGCAGTGGAACCTTACGGTCACCCACGGAACTGGATCAAAGAGATCTGAATGGCGAGGTATTCACCAACCGCAGTGGAACCATACAGTCACCCACAGAACTGGATCAAAGAGATCTGAATGGCGAGGTGATCACCAACCGCAGTGGAACCTTACAGTCACCCAAGGAACTGGATCAAAGAGATCTGAATGGCGAGGTATTCACCAACCGCAGTGGAACCTTACAGTCACCCACGGAACTGGATCAAAGAGATCTGAATGGCGAGGTGATCACCAACCACAGTGGAACCTTACGGTCACCCACAGAACTGGATCAAAGAGATCTGAATGGCGAGGTATTCACCAACCGCAGTGGAACCTTACGGTCACCCACGGAACTGGATCAAAGAGATCTGAATGGCGAGGTATTCACCAACCACAGTGGAACCTTACGGTCACCCATGGAACTGGATCAAAGAGATCTGAATGGCGAGGTATTCACCAACCGCAGTGGAACCTTACGGTCACCCACAGAACTGATTCAAAGAGATCTGAATGGCGAGGTGATCACCAACCACAGTGGAACCTTACGGTCACCCACGGAACTGGATCAAAGAGATCTGAATGGCGAGGTATTCACCAACCGCAGTGGAACCTTACGGTCACCCACGGAACTGGATCAAAGAGATCTGAATGGCGAGGTATTCACCAACCACAGTGGAACCTTACGGTCACCCATGGAACTGGATCAAAGAGATCTGAATGGCGAGGTATTCACCAACCGCAGTGGAACCTTACGGTCACCCACAGAACTGATTCAAAGAGATCTGAATGGCGAGGTGATCACCAACCACAGTGGAACCTTACGGTCACCCACGGAACTGGATCAAAGAGATCTGAATGGCGAGGTATTCACCAACCGCAGTGGAACCTTACGGTCACCCACGGAACTGGATCAAAGAGATCTGAATGGCGAGGTATTCACCAACCTCAGTGGAACCTTACGGTCACCCACGGAACTGGATCAAAGAGATCTGAATGGCGAGGTATTCACCAACCTCAGTGGAACCTTACGGTCACCCACGGAACTGGATCAAAGAGATCTGAATGGCGAGGTATTCACCAACCTCAGTGGAACCTTACGGTCACCCACGGAACTGGATCAAAGAGATCTGAATGGCGAGGTATTCACCAACCTCAGTGGAACCTTACGGTCACCCACGGAACTGGATCAAAGAGATGTGAATGGCGAGGTGATCGTATCTGTGAGACTAATTTCCTATACTTTATTGTTACAGAAATAATTTGGACCTGTTCGAGGGTGACTTTAATTGCAAGGTGGCTGTAATATCGAGGTTTGATTGTACTCACATTTGACTCAATGACATCCTTCAGTCGGTTGAGGTCTTCAAGGGCTGCGTCCCAGTCCTGCATGAGGATCTCGGAGGCTAGTTTCCCCCACAGTGCATACATGCCGTGTTTGTTGGATGGAGGAAGCTGAAAGCAAACAAGAGAGAATACAGAGATCTTTTAAATCCCCAGTGGCCGATATCGTAGTGGGACCATCACAAAACTGGCAGGAAACGTACAAAACAAATGTGACCTACCAGCCACAGCAAAGTGGGTATTAAGTTGCAAAATTGTGAAATAGTATTTTGTACCTTTTTGGATTGCACGGATTACACGAAGTTACCTTATTTGTTGAAATATCTTCGTAGTTTTTTTTCCCTAAAATGAAACAAACTTTAAAAAGCGACATTTTGAAACAAATAGGTTTAAAAAGTGGGCTTTTACATTGAGTATTTTAGTAGTTTTGAATTATGTGTCGAAGAAAATAAACCGGACATTGAAAGATGACATAATAAGGTAACCATTTCTGCCCAAATCACAACAAATGCCTGGTTTGCTGTGGCTGGTCACCCATTCTGGTTATGTAATGAAAACATTCACTACATTGCTAGATACAGCCTGCTTCACTGACGCCTCAGTTCAAGGAGCACAGAACAGGGACAATAGTTTTCTCTCAAGAATGTTAGAGGAAAAACCCACCACTTCTTGCACTACTGGTCCTTCACAACTTAATAACACAGATCAAGATACTGTGCCCACCAACACCATTAATACATACACATCACTGATATTCTCTGCTGCAAGCATTCAGGTGATAATAAAGACATGTGTTGCTTTCATTTTTTTGGCTACTAAATTGTTCCACTTAAAACACATCAACATTTCTTTGAAAAGTTACAACAGACAAGGGAAACACTCCACAGTAGTCGTGCCTCGTTATAACGCGGTAGTCGGGTCCACGAAATGAATCTGCGTTATAAACGGGGCGCGTTCCCGTATCTGCCGTCAGTGGCACTACGACGACACCCGACACCGCTGCTACACGAAGAACGCCATCGAAGCCAAAGTGTGAACGTCGCGCAGTTTATGAAGCTTATTAAACTGCCAGCCAACATCAATATGTATTCTGTTTAAATGTCATACAATGCTGGACACTGTCGAATGTTGAACTGAATAAAATTCATGAATTGTGTACCGTTTTTAAATAAACAACGGACCAACAACAATATGGTACCGCTGACGTAAGAGCTAAAATAATAACCTGGCTCTCAGCAGCTGAATACGCAAATGATTTGACAAATGCTGTGTTAGAGCTGATTAAGGATTTAAAACTATAAGTATGCTCACAATTGGCTTAAAGGGAATAAAAACATCTATGGCTTAAATTCATGTTATATTACATCCTGCTATCTATTACCACGTCCACCAAGCCAAAAAAAAAAAATTCAATGAATTAGAAATTCCACATTTTATGCTGTGCATCCGGACATTTTCGAATATGCATATTTTTGGCACGCTTTTCGGGATGCCGAGATGTGACATCACATATGACCCATACCAAACCGTTGATTTTTTTTTACACTTTTTTTGGTTTATGTTTTCGTGACGTAATATAAACCAAATAATTGTTATACTATGATACACTGTTTGTAAATATTTTGGTAGTAATTATTTATTCGCCACAAAAATGAAAATATGGTAATTATGTTTCTAAATTTTATTTATCCAGACAGATCACCATTTGTTTTCACATATATAATTACAATATATTACCGTACAATATATATACAATTAATAAGATATATCCATTACATTATATTTGTTTGTATGAATAAAATTTTGAAAAATCGTTATATAATTCCCAATTTTAATTTTTGTGGCGAATAAATAATTACTACCAAAATATTTATAAACAGTGCATCATAGTGTAAAAATTATTTGGTTTATATTACTTCATGAAAACATAAACCAAAAAAAGTGAAAAAAATCAATGGTTTGGTGTGGGGTTTGAACCGGCGTAATTAATATTTTGGCGCAGCAATAGCCAAGCAGTAGCTTTGCGATCATCGCAGCGAAAAGCTAATATTTGTTACGCAATGTTAGCTTACTGATCTTGCCTACTAAGCTGTATTAAAACGTATTTAACCCATTCTTAAGCAAGGCGTATTTGTGAATTTCAATTGCACTTTACAAGCTGCCCGGTGCTGAAACCAGGCGAACTCGCGATCCACGGAAGCCATGAGCATGTCTAGCAGATTGGAAACAATTCGTTTCATGTCGGCGCAAAACAAACAATACCTTGCTCCACATTTACTGTTCCTGAAGTTAAAACTGACCATAATTATAGTCAAAGAAACTTGTACCTTTGATAGCATTGGCAGTGCAGAATAAACAACGGCAACGTAGTGACGCGACTCACACTTGATTCGTTGCAGTTGTACGTCAACGTTAAATTTATTGTCTGCCAACAAGTCTTTCAATATACACGTCATGGACAAAGACGGGGATAACTTCACACAAAACAATTTACAGTTATTACTGTGTTAATATAGTTTGTCATAGCGCCCATTTTCCCCCTTGCGGCAGAAATTCGGGGTCCACGACTGACCGCGTTATAACTGAATCCGCGTTATAATTGAATCCGCTTTATAACGGGGCGCGTTATAATGAGGCACGACTGTACTAAGATTCTTGTGCACTTACCAAGACTCTGACAAAGTTGAGATACTCGGCGGCAGCGGAGTAGTTACCAATCTCATATTGGAACTTTGCGAACTTGTACAATGTGTCGACCATTTCGTGTTTGAACTGTAATGAATTGACATTATGTGAACAACTACTGCTTCCACCTTTTATCCACGTTAGAAATAAGATTTTCTACCTAAACATGATGGAAAAACAAATGTTCTCTATCATGTGAATCTTAAACATTGTGCAATGATGTAACAGGGGTAGTTTTTAAGAAGAAATAGTGTGGTATTCCAGGTGGATTAGCAAGATATTTAATTCACTAATCCATCAACAAATCCCAAAACAATGGGAATGGTTAGCTCTCGCAATTAGGAACAAAACAGGGAAGGTCAATGTAGCCTTTGGGTAATATCCATTTTGAAGGGCACCAAGGCCAAATTGACTGGGATCGAAAGGGCACCAATGTAATTTCAGTATTTGGCTTAATTGACCTATCCATCACATGACCTGTTGCCCAGCAAAAGGTCCGTGAAGCCTCCAAAAATGGATTCCGAACAACACTCACATTGTACTTTGACTCCAGGAAGTCAAAAAGTTGTTTACCATCTCTGCAACACAAATATCATTCAGTCATTCACAATATTAACCCTCTCGTGGTCAGAACGCCCGAATCAACCCGACTCCCACTCACGGCCCTGAATACGCCCGAATACAGGGGCACATTTAAACTGGTACCGCGAAACAGTGTCATCCAATAACGGCAATTTATTTCGGCAGTTAGCACATAATAATATTGAAGTTTCACTGGGAAGCGTCAAAAGTGAGAAATGATGGCGATTTCCGTGGCTAAATAGTGCCAACCACCAAGCGGTTTTGTAGTTGAACGCAGTGACACACAATTTCCGGTCCCTCTTTTACGCCACGCATTGAATATTTTAATGGTGATTTTCAGCCAATTAGATTAAAGTTTAACATTTGCTGCAGGCATAAACATGGAAGCACCCAGGAATTATTCCAAAACATGCATCCGCAGGCGATTTCTACGATTAAATGCTAACTTTTGAGCGGTCTATTTTGTTGTAAAGAAGTATTAATGCGCCGCGCAACGAAGCGGGTGGTGTTTTTTTAGTTTTGATGTAATTCTCGACATTGTCATTATGTCGAACTCCAGTAATTCGGACTTTGATGGGATTTTCGAATCAAGTTTATAACGAACGCTGCCATCGAAGGGGAATGTTTTGCACTATGATCACGCATTTTAAATATAACACCAGCTTAATAATTAAGACGGGATGACAGCTATGATCACAAAGAATGCCATTTTGTATAAAATCTTGAAAATACATGCACTCTGAAAAACTGAAATTATTTCAGTTTTATTTACCATAGACATTTAATTAGTTTTCCATTCTGTAGCATAGTAATTTATGAACATTTCATATGCAGCATGTAACCGCTAAATATTAATGAAAAATATTTAAAAAATGAATTGTTAAAAATTATTTAAGTATTTTAGTTTTGTTGAACTTTAGCAATTCATATTTGGGTAATGAATTGACATATATGTCACATACTTGGCTAGTTACACCAGGAATTAGTTCTTCAGATGTAGTGAAAATTTTATTTGAATCGGATAAAAAATTATTTATTTATTTGCATTCATGCAACCCAAGTATATTACATGATTCACTCACAGCACATTCTCTCGATTTAATAGGATTCAATAACAGGCACATATTTGCATTAATCTGGCCTTGAGTGGGTTAACAAACTCTGTACAAAAATACTAGATCAGGTCCAGTATTTACCTTTTAACACACTATAATGGAAACCGAGATATTTTGGTAATTTGTCCAAAGCATGCACTGTCAAGGCAAGTTTTTAAAACTAAGTTACCTGGCAACCAGTGCTTTGCCAGAGAACACCTGAAACGCCTCATTCATGTGTTATACTTTTTTGTTTATTATTCATCTGAAGGTTTTGCTGGGCCTGCGGTTGACTCAGCATGGGGTTGTTTCCTGCCACCCCTGCGAGGATGAAGGCTCACCTCGCCGTCTCTATCATGCTGCGTACTTCAACCTCCTCAAAGATCTTCGTGATTTCGTCTGTCTGCGTCTGTAGCTTCTTCAGTTCCGCAACGACCTCCGACCTCTTGTTCCGCAACACTGCATGTACAGCACCACAAGGATTTAGTACAAAACATCATTATAACTAGACTTTCTAAACATGATACAAGTAAGCATATCAACATAATAATAAATCTTGCATTAGTAAAGCTTCATGTAACTAATTATATTTTGATCATTACCATGGTTGTAATAAAAACAAAATCCGTCAGATCACAGAATTAAAATTCTGCATGCTTCTACCAATACAACAGAGCTTCAAGCAAAGTAAACAACAGACAAGTAACAACTACATGTTTTGTTGTTAATGGTGGCTACAAAATATTGACATGTCTATTAACAGTACTTTTACACTGCAATAAAATCACCACTACAAAATTCACCCAAGGGAACATTTTGATCTGGGCAAGACTGTAAATGCAGAACATTCCTTGTCGAAATAAAAGGCATAGAAATATTTTAAAACTGGCAAACTTCTAGTAGCTCGTCTTGGAGTAAAGAGTATAGTCAAGCGAAGAAGCATATCAAAAAGAAGCTGGTGAAGAGTCGGCTCAAGTGGGCTGGACCAGTGTAAGAAATAGGAGGGGAAGGACTACAGAAGAGAACAGAATGGTGTGGACATGGGTGATGGAGACAGCAGTGCAGGATCAGTGATGGAAGAAGGGAAAGAAATGTTAAGGACCAGTATCAACATTAGCCTCATCCCTAACAACAGGGACATACAGGGCTCTAAGAGAACACCTTCCCATTCGTTGCGTGACATTCCTACCTGTGGGCACATCCTGGTCAGGGTAGAGGGTGCGGTGCACATCCATGGCGAAGTCGACCATGTTTGTGTTACTGAGCAGGTCCAGCTTCCCCTTCAGCATCTCCTGCTCATCGTATATCTGACAACAAGGAGGCAATAGAAAACATCTACATTGTGTAGTTACATAGGTCAATTCTGCTGCACGCTAAAATTGACCATATAAACATCTCACTTGAACAAGCCTTGATCTCGCGCAAGATTATTTTGACAATTGAGTAATTCAATGCTCCACATTGTTTTTAAGACCATATGGTGTGTTTTGTTACAAGTGTATCATAAATTAGTTGCATCTTGTTCATTTGTAACAAAGACTAACAGCTGTTGCTGTAGCACGTGTGAATTCTGTTTACGGTACATAATATATATATCTCCGCCCTCATACCATGTAATCTACGATGTACATACACATCATATGGGTTGCAAGTAAACCGGGACTACTGCCATTACCCAGTGCCATTTCGAGATGCGTTGCATGCTCGTCATGTTAACAGAATGATATGGGAACAGGAGCCATCGTTATGGGGCTATTTTAATTTATTCCCATTAGCTCATTCTTTTTGCTAGGAGCGCGGTCAATTGCACTCCTAAAAAGGGCGATCTTTTACTTAAGTGGCCTAAATTATTAGCAGCATCCGCCAGGTAGGCACTCCCCTGGGTTGAAGCAAACGTTTGGCCTTGGGACATTAGGATAAAAATTGCACTATGTCCATCCTTTACTTACTGGCCACCTAACAGTATGTCCCATGCCATGGCATGATTGACACTGACACAGGACTAGAATGTAAGAAATAGTTTTATGGAATTATTCAATATATCTGTAAAGGCTGAACATGCCCATATTTGCATCGTCGAACCCTGTTCTCAGACGGTAAAGAAGCCGTTGTTATTATCTACTGGTTAGCTAGGCGTTAATTACTTAAATGAAACTGTTCCATCGTGTTTCAACTACAATACGGCCCAATACGGTACCAGGCCCGCCAGGGCCGGCCTCTGCGTGTCTGTCACGTGTGCGAATCAACAACTATATTTGTCAGTTCACTCGAATAAATTTATGCTCTCATAAGCTAGTGTCATACATCAGCAGTGTGTGTGCATTACCTCTTTAACCGACAAGAATTCTAACAAAGGAAAGACCAAATGGCGGTCTAAATATTCGCCCATCTGCGATGTTAGATCGAACTCCGCCATTTTGCTTTCTTATCGTCTGTAAGTGCGGACTGTGCGGTACTGAAAACACTTATTTGGCGATTAAGGATTTACAATCCTATATCAACGTTATAACAAAACATATTTTTCTCGTAAAATAAAAAATAGTATAAACAAATGCATTCATCTATCTAACTTTAAAATTGATTTGTGACTAAACAAATTAACCAATAAAAAGGCAGATATTTTAGGTCCTTTGGTACCATTAGTTATTTCCAATGTTACATGCCATCTGCTTTAGATTTTATAATATTGTGGATATTGTTAGTCATATATATTTAATAGAAACGAACATGTACATTTTGTCTACTGATATTGTTTTAGCATATTGTCGTAATGATAATGTTTTAGTAAATCAAATATTAGCAGTATCACGTGTAGACAGAAATTAATAAAATACTGACCTACAACGGGAAGGCATTAATAATATCGTCCTAATATAATTTTGTACACATTTTCTGAAATCACTACGCTAAAATGTTGCCTGACATATTTCATTATTAGCGCGCACTGTATAATCGCTGCTAGCTATTTACTGCTATTTTTTGTAAAGTACATTTATTACATGCATCTAAAAGAACGACTAAGACAGGTTTACAAAGCACTATTTTAGGTAGCTCACGAATACCCTATATGGTTTCAAATGACGTGCGCGAAAATATTATGGCTGTCATTTTGTTGTTATTCTAGCAGGGTGCCTTTCAAAATTCGGTCCCTCTAAATTGGGTAACTTATATCTTCTATCATTCTCCGCTATGAATCAATGAAGAACACTGCAACATGACTACAGAAGAGAGACAAACTGCCCAGAACAACATAGATGGAATATCGGCAGGTAAATATCAGGAACACTAGACTACTGCAGTAGTCGCAGAAAGTCGGAGACCGGAGCCTGAGCCGGATTCTGACACGGTGTCGGAAATGTCGATTATTTTTTTATTTATTGGCAATTCATAATCACAATTCGGTACAGTCTGCTGAGCTTAAACATATTCCTATTATATTATTTAATACTCTGGCTATCAAAGCAGTCAATTACAGTAGAGACGGTCAGTTAGGCCTGCGTATTTTTATTTATAAGTTTAAAGGGAATAAAAACATCTAATGCTTGAATTAATGTTATATTACATCCTGCTATCTACTTCCATGTCCACCAAGCCAAAAAAAAAAAAATTAAATTAATTAGAAATTCCACATTTTATGCTGTGCATCCGGACATTTTCGAATATGCATATTTTTGGCACGCTTTTCGGGATGCCGAGATGTGACATCACATATGACCCATACTCGCATCAGGCCGACCCTTTCCATGCATTCAGAGCATGTTTACAAGGATAGCTTTCGGGTCGAAACAAGCGTCAAAATTAGTTATTGTGCGATATTCCGATGTAATACAAACACTAGTCATCATAGAGGAACAAGCAGTTATCTTAAGGTTCCACATGAATCCAGTTTTATTCAAAACAATGAATGCGAATGGGCCTACTAGTCGACTAGGTTTTGCCGAGTTTGGGCTCGTTTTTAGAATAATTATATCGGATGCAACCAACGGGAGATAATCTACACCAATAAACATATCGTATCCAGCTACAGAAAGTAACGTGTATAATCTCATAATATCACTAGAATATCAATGTATGAAGGAGGAGTTGTACAATTTATTATAACAACTTAAATCAGTCAGCGAATTTCTGTCGGTCCTGCTAGCTCAGTTGGTAAATGCATTGGTTCCGTGACATTTATTTTGCAATCGGGCAACGCCGGTTCAATCCCGACACCAAACCATTGATTTTCTTTACACTTTTTTTATGTTTTCACGAAGTAATATGTTTGTAAATATTTTTGTAGTAATTATTTATTCGCCACAAAAATGAAAATATGGTAATTATATATAACGATGTTTCTAAATTTTATTTATCCAGACAGATCGCCATTTGTTTTCACATATATAATTACAATATATTACCGTACAATATGTATATACAATTAATAAATTATATATCCATTACATTATATTTGTTTGGATAAATAAAATTTAGAAACATCGTTACATAATTCCCATATTTTCATTTTTGTGGCGAATAAATAATTACTACAAAAATAAAAAAAATATTTACAAACAGTGCTTCATAGTATAAAAATGATTTGGTTTATATTACTTCGTGAAAACATAAAAAAAGTAAAGAAAATCAATGGTTTGGTGTTGGAATTGAACCGGCGTCGCCCGACTGCAAAATAAATACCACGGAACCTACGCGTTTACCAACTGAGCTAGCGGACCAACAGAAATTCGCTGACTGATTTAAGTTGTTATAATAAATTGTACAACTCCTCCTTCATACATCGATATTCTAGTGACATTATGAATTTATACATGTTACTTTCTGTAGCTGGATACGATATATGTTTGCGTTGGTTGCATTCGATATAATTATTCTGAAAACGAGCCCAAGCTCGGCGATACCTAGTCGACTTGTAGGGTCATTCGCATTCATTGTTTTGAATAAAATTGGATTCATGTGGAAACTACTGGGGTAGTGTTTGTATTACATCAGAATATTGCACAATAACTCATTCTGACACTCGTTTCGCCCGAAAAACTATCCTTATAAACATGCTCTGAATGCATGGAAAGGGTCGGCCTGCTGCGAGTGTGGGTCATACGTGACGTTACGATACCACATGATCGCCTAGCTCATTAAATTTTTATTTTCCACAGGAATTGCTACATAGACGGATTTATGCTACAAATGTATTTTTCTGTATTTTTTTAATGTTCTCGAATGTTACATACAATGTTAAACTTTGTGTACACATGGAAACGGATTTTAATTAATGCCTTGTTTTTATTTCCTTTAACTTAATCTTTTAAGTTTAGACAAGTTAGTTGTAAATCTACATATATTTTACGTTAACAAAACTAGAGCATGACTAATTTAAAGGTAAAATTAACCATTAAAACATTTTGATAAAGCCAAAGCGATGCATGTAAGACAACAGGTAATGTCTAATCACACAAATAAGAATATTTAGAATAGAGGCCTACAATTTTCTCATGTAATGGTCCTAATCACACCTGTATTTTTTCTTCTTCTTTCCCTGTACGTCCGGGGTCAGACTGGCCTCGATGCTGCTCGTCAATTTCAATTTACTTCTCCAACTATATCTTCTTTGTTTTGCTGTTCTGCTCTCCCAATCCCTCCAAATCTGTGTGCAATCGTCCCAACACAGTCTAGGTCGTCTTCGCCTCCTTTTCCCTTCCACTCTCCGGGCATCTGTTTTCTTTGTCAACCATTCTTTTCCAATTTGCTCTCATGTCGTTTTTGTGTCATATGTTGCCATATTTTTAGGCTTTACATGTATGCTGGTGTAACACATGAGCAAAACACCTTTCCCTTGAGCTTATGCAATGTGTCTGTCTCCAATCGTACCTTCAACTTTCCTACATGCATTCACCCTTGTTTTTGTTCTGCAAATTTCAGCTGCTGTATATAAAACTGAAATATTTTGTTTTGGTTTTTGCCTTCCGTAATTTCATGACTAACTACTTTCGTGACAACTCAAATTAATAAATTTGATTGTCTTTTAAAGTTAGTTTGGTTTAATTCATTTTAACTATTAATTTTTATGTCATTTATAAACTGTGTTTGTTTGTGTGATTGTTGCAGTGAATGATGAGACATCTAGTAACAGCGACACAGACTGCGCCATCTGCCTGCAGCAGTGCTTGCATCCAGTGCAGCTGCCGTGTGGACACATATTTTGCTTCCTGTGTGTGAAGGGCACGGCGAGCCGTAGTCAGCGGTGTGCGTTGTGTCGTTGTGACATCCCACCGGGATACGTATTCAGCCCTCACCTGCTGTGCGAAGCTGACCTGGCGTCAACGCCGACATTTGAGGATGGCTACCAGTGGTTCTATGAGGGTGTCAACGGCTGGTGGCAGTACGACCCGCGCACCAGTGTCGAGCTGGAGCAGTCTTACAAGAACGACCAGCCTTGGATCGAAGTCCTCATCGCTGGCTACCTCTACGTCATCGACTTCAAGAACATGATTCAGATGCGTCAGGCAAATCGAACTCGACGACGGCGTATCAAACGTGACATCGTCACGATTGCAGACAAAAAAGGCATCGCGGGAATCAAGGTTGCACTGCCTGTTCGCCAGCAGTCCGGCAGAGAGACCGGCGATGGGACAGACACTCCAGCTTCAACTTCGACGGCTGCTGGTACCAGTACAGTGACACTAGGTGGAGCTGTTAGGCAACCAAGTCGACATACAGCTCGCGGCAACAACGGATCTTCAATACCCGGAGTGGCAAACACCACCCCAGGTGATGGTCAACAAACCAGGACAGCATTCTTGACAACCGGTGGCGTTCCTGTTATGTCACCAGGTGGAGCTGTAAGACAACAGAGGCCACATGTGTCTCTTGGCAGCGACGGATCATCAATATCTACAGCAACGAACACTGATCGGAGAGATGGTAGACAGACCAGAGCCAGCACAGCTAGACAACTGAGGTCAAATGTAGGTCGTGATATGGAAGGATATTCTTCCACGCCTGCGACTCTGAACACCATCCCAAATGATGGTCGACAGACCAGGGGCAGCACGGCTAGGCAGCTCAGGTCACATACATCTCGTGATTCAGATGGATCTCCAGTGCCTGCAACTCCAAACACTACTGGTGGTGGTCAACAGACCAGAGCTGCACCCACAGGTGCTACATCAGTGCCACCAGGTGGCACTGCTAAGCAACTGCGGTCAAACGCGGCTCGTGATGTCGATGGATCTCCATTGCCTGTAGCTCCGAACACTACCCGTAGTGATGGCCACCAAACCCGAATCGCACCCACAGGTGCTACATCAGTAAAACCAGATGGAGCTGCTAGGCAACTGCGGTCAAATGCGGTTCGTGATATCGATGGAGGTCCAAACACTACTCCTAGTGATGGCCAACAGGCCAGAGCTGCACCCACGGGTGCCACTGCATTGACTCCAGATGGAGCTACTAGGCAGTTGCAGTTAAATGCGGCACGTGATGTCGATGGATCTCCATTGCCAGCAGGACCAAATACTACCCCTAGCAATGATCAACAGGCCAGAGCTGCACCTACAGGCGCTAATTCGATGACACCAGATGTAGCTACTAGGCAACTGCATTCAACCATGATTCGTGATAGTGTTGGATCTCCGTTGCCAGCGGGACCAAACACTACTCCTACGGACAGTCAGCGGGCTGGTGTGGTGACCACCCATCATGACACACATGTAACTGCTCCGAGCCAGCGTAACTCTACTGATCTCGACGCTCTAGCTGAGGATATCTCGGACTTAGGAATAGGAGGCAGTGACGAGGATGACATGGCAGAGAGAGAGGTCTTAGGGGAAGAAAGTGAGTGAAGAACATGTTGTGATGATGTGCTTCCGCACAAGGTTCTGCAGTAACCAAAAATAATTCCATCAAACTATTTGAAGTGGCACAGCTTCATGTGACAGTGAACAGTATGACATGATGCGAAACTGTCTGGCTTGAAGCCAACCCATTGTCAGCATTCTCTGCGCCTGTGTTTTTAAGCAAAGCATTTTAAATGTCAAAATCAGTCGATAGGTTTGTTTTATTTTATGTGTCTAATAAATAGGACAGGAATTTGTTCCTTTGCGGAAACATTGGTCTAAATTGTAAAAAAAACCAATGATTGACGTGAATAGGTTATTTAAATAAATAGGAGTGGTGTTGAAATACTCTTTGTTTAGAATACAAGATGTGTACAGATTCCCATCAATTTGGTTTGTCACATATGCCTACCATACTTCATGCCAAATTGGGAGAAATCTCAAACACAAAATACGCATTGCTGATGATTGCAAGTTGATTCATACATCAGCAGATCTCAACATTATGTTAGCTGTTGTTAATCACGTTATTTTTGTAAATTAATCATGCCATGTAACATGTTCAGATAGTTGTACAATGGACCCTCATTAATTCAGACCCAGTGTATGTGTGGAGTGCAGTAGCACAGCGGTAAGAGCTCCAGACTCTCGACTGAGAGAACGCGGGTTCGAATCCTGTGCGGTGGTGTCGAACCTTGGGCAAGTTTGTTTATTCTACATTGCTTCAGTTCACTCAGCTGTATGAACGAGTACCTGGCTATGGGCAGTGGTGGATATTTGTGTACGAATTAGTCTTTGTGCATTAATTGCAGCGTGGCTGAATGCTTCCCAGAGAAATCGAGATGGTATTCGATTGAACAGGTCTGCCAGGGAGTAAAGTGTAAAGCGCTTTGAGCAGTCCTGAGGACTGGCTACTGTGCTATATAATAACTTACGTGTGACTGAAATTAATGAGGTTGCAGTGTTAACCTTTTTATGATCTGTTCCAAAATTGGCCTATCCATCATGTGACATATTGCCTAGCAAAAGGTCCATAAAAAATGGATGCCGAACATGTAATGTTTGGACATTCCATTGTATATTTTGTTGAAATTCTGGCCCCAATTTTTTTTATTTATAACAAAAACATAAGCACATTTGTTTAAAGCGCCAACTCTGTTGGAATGTTTGACCTATGAGGTGTCATGCTGCTCTAGTGATGTAGTGACTAACGCACATTATATTACTGTTATTGGCATTGTTGGCAAGCAAAGATTTATGGAGGTCATGCGCATAATCTTGATTGTGACGTAGGCAAACCATGACATACTGGATCCATCTTTTGGCAAAGCCTTTGGCATTAATGTATGGCAAACAGAACTGACCAAAATGCAGGGGAAATGTGTATAATGTATATAGATTGTGTTAAATTGTGAACTTGGAACAAGTGTGCTGACAGTAAAACAGGTTGTGACATTGGGTGGCTGCATAAAGTACATTTTAACCAGATCTCCAGCTAGATTATCCAAGGCCAAAACCCTGCTTTCCTGGCATGTTGTTGGGTATTTATTTGGGCTATGATAACAATGATACTTGCAGCAATCAAGTGCATAATATTACGTATGGAACACGTAACATTACAACCGAATACTTCTTGTTGTATGGTGTTAAAATGGCATCTTTAGGACTATAATTGGATGTATTGTAAAGGCAAAGTGCTTCTTGTTCTGTGCCAGTTGTTTTCTTGTGTGGTTTCATCTGCATGGATTCAATGGAACCGCACTATTAAGGTTACCCTTGGGACTGGCTGACCTGACCAATCAGGTTCTAAGATGGTTGAGGAGTTTGAAAATGACAGTTTTAAATGTTTGTAATGGAAACGGGACTGGTCTGAATTCATTATTTTATCCAAACTACCTATCTGCTATGCACTTCAGATAGTAGTCAAGGAAATCAATTCATACATATATATGTATATATATACAGTATAATTATACAAATGTGGATAGCTTTGAGTGTGTGTGCACATGCACGTATAACTGTCAACTAAAAATGTAATGGTTGTGTATTTAATGATTAAACATTGAACAGTCATTTTTGTATATTTTATTTTCAGTAAACTACACCAGAAGTATATTAAAATGAGCATTTAAACAATGTAAGGCAGTGTGGTGAATATAGGTAACATTATGCACATCTGTGTAGGTTGTAGGAGAATCAGATGATCACACTTATATATATTTATATACACGTGTGACTCCCCTAAAGGCTATTACAACAGTGAATACACATCCGCAAGTCATTCTGTTGAATTTACAAATACACCATTATTGTATCTTTGTAAATTTCAGTGTGTAATTATCAATGACAGCATCATTTGGTCAGTTACAACCAACACAATTAAGTATTCACCCGTTATATGGAACACGCTGTGTATAATGGGTACAACTTCCTTATTCCAGAGTATTTCACAATGCATGTCACCATAACTCACAACATATAATATTTAACATCAACTAGATGTTGCAAATTACACATTTCATAGCATAAAAATACTATAGATCTATGGTAAAATGAATAATAATTATAAATATCACTGATCTTTAATATAGTGACATACAGTAGTTGGCACATAGATGTTTTTGCCGTGAGAAAACTTGAGTCAAAAAGTTTTCTACCCTCCAGCACCGGGGCAAACACGGAAAGCCCAGAATGAGTGTGGAATGTCAAATTTCATTTTGATACATTGTAGTAGTAGTGGTTGTCACTGTGTAAGTCCAGCACACATGTATGTTGATAAAACAGGACATCATTTCGCTAGGCGCGGGAAGATGTTAAATACGGGGGGTCTCATAAAAACCTTGAACTGCGCCCCAATGAGGCTTACCGAAAACCTCCAACTGCACCTCTCATTAGGCTCATCAAAAACGTCCAACTATATCTCTTTGAGGCTCACCAAATATTACTGTGTGGTGTGGAAGAACTGTCTGCCCTGATAAACTGTATATTATTCCTTAGGGGCAGATGCCCCCATTACCCCCAAAATTGAGATTGTTTTCTACACAAACCAGCAACTGTCAACACGGATAAACAGTACTGACCTTTCCACCGGTAACTGAATCTGCCACATAGTATGCATCCTTTTAACTGCGTTCTCATCATACTTTCAATTCAAAAACTGACCATTACACCATGAGGGTTTTCCCAAGACGGAGGAATGTGCCTGACCATGGAAGAGTATTCCGGTTTAAAACGTACAAGTAAGACACCATTTTGTGCCCTGACTAGTACACAACTATAAAGTCTAACAAGTGTTCATCTTTGGCAAAAGTGGTCTAACAGGGATATTTACCCCCAAACTAGAACCGATTGAAGCAGACAAAGGCTACAATCTTCCCGCATATTCTTAGAACTGCTGTCATGTGACAATCACCAATGTCACATGACTACCGAGAGGGGCACAGTACAATGCTGGTGAAGACTCTGAACGTGTCAAAAGCTGCGTTGAGCCAACACAGGATTCACACATGTAACAATACTTTCTAATAAAAAAACAAAACCGATTGCTTCTACCTCAGGCATGCCACGTTATACTGATATCCCGTAAACAACAGGATTTGTGGAATTTTGGTTTACTTGGTAATATGAATTTACTTCAAAAGTAAACATCTTGATAAAGTATTTCCGGTATCCATCATGCATGTATAAATCTGAATGGCAAACTTTTAGCAGTGGAAGAGTTATTTACTTTCTATGCACTGGGTAGATTTCTCACAAAATGGCGACGTTCAATCGGAACTGGAATGCTACAGGCCAGTTAAACAAAAACGTAATACAGGTTTACATAGATTAATAGAGAATTTAAAGTTAAAAATACTGATTTCTACCACGAAAAGGTGGCATGTCTGCCATAGGACATGTGTTACACATTCCAACATGGTCCACTGCATCACTGTCTACACAGACCTGTACAGTTCACCAGGTCGGAAATAGAGTAAAATCAAATGCGGTGTAACACCACATACCAGGTACATACCAGGTACATACCAGGTACATACCTGGTACACAGACGTAAAGAAACAAGTAACAAATAAACAAAACATTTGGCACAAAGGTTACAGATGAGCGGATTCTCACAATACTGCAACATACTGGCAGTCTGCAACTAAGCAATGATCTTTGAGAACTATAATGCATAAGGTTAAGCACATTCGAACATTGGTTCGACATGCATCCCGGTCTTTGCATATCACATTTTAAGTCAACAAACATGTGCGAGTGATCACAAAGTAAATGTGAACATGCTTGGCGTGCAAATAACGATCTTCACAATTACACTGCATAACATAAAATGAATTCGCACTTTGGTTCAATATATCCTAGTTTTTGCATATCACCACGTGTGAGCGATCACAAAATAAACATGAATGTGTTTGGCTTCGCTTTTAAGCACACTCTTTGGCAAGATTTCTGAACGCTGAGACATCGCAGAAATGCAACAGTTCAACTCATACTAAATTACATGTACACAATGACATTTCACTGTATAAAAACCACATATTATACAGAGATGTACAGATAAAAGATTTCTGGGCAAAACACGAGGTACCCATTTGTTTCTGACAAAATCTCACTTGTGCTTTGTCCTATGGAATATTAATAACACAAAGTTAGCGACTGATACCAAGGGCAAAAACATTTTTTGCATATATAAATTCTGAAATTTTGCCCAGCCAAAAATGTCATCTGAATTGGCATTTATTGCGTTTTGCTCCGAAACTGTTCTGATGCTCCCAATACAGTTTATACACCAACTTTACATTGAGATCACTTCCCATGTTGCAGCTGCTGCCAACCGCCAGGAACTGAACTTCATAATACCAACATTCTACTAGATCCAAACTTGTAAAACAGCAAGTGTAATAACAGGATAAAACAAAAAACTAATACGAACTCGAAGTTTTAAAAACTTGGAAACCGTAAACATTTCAAAAGAAATTAACTCCGATGCCGACTGCACCAACCCTGATACAGGCTCCACCTACAGCGGGTGCATGTATAAAGCACCTACCAATACAACCGTTGATCTCAAAAACAGTTTAACATCCCAGGATCTCCTGTTAAAAACAGAGTTAGAAACTGTGAATGTTGCAACTGGTTCTCACAAGTCCAACAAGGCATTTTCTGCAGACCACAGTTGCTGGCCCAATTAAAGCTGTACAGGTCATGCAAAGTAAACTAAATAAATGCTACTGGAAATTCAAGATGTTACAAATAAAATGTTATTGTATTTTAAAGAACTAACGTCTGCTTGTACATAGAAGTTGTCCTTTCTGTTCGAGTCATTTACATACAGAGGTGTCTATTGTGTAATAATGATTATTTCATGGTATACATTTTAGAATGATTTAAAAAAAAATTATAACACTTCTAAATAGCTATGAGTACATGCATGTAAAGCGTGTGAGAGCAATCCGATTGATCGGGCGCTATATAAATAAATGACTCTTTGCTACCTCAAAATGCAATCAAATATAATAACCAAACATTGCAAACTTGATGCATTTTCATACAACCATGTGATGTAATGTATACAAAGGATATGCAGTGACAGTTTAACTGTAATTACCTTTCTGTTGCCCACCTGTCATGATTCACATTTGTGTCTCCAAAAAGCCATCAAATCTATCTTAGCAGTTAAAGAATTCCTCATGCGACAAGTACACATTTAATGGGGTGGCTACTCGTGGATCCACCACTACCCCCAACTCCTCATCTAACCAATGATATATAGTACTAGTAAAACTAGTACTACTGTAACTATACAGTGCAAAAAGCACTAGACATGACCAATTGCCCGGTGTTGATTACAAATGTTCCATTAACTGCTGATCAAGTGGTTGCACATAATATTTAGCAGTATCTTTTCTGCGAGTTTATAAATATTTTCTAAGACAAAGTCCCAGAAGCTGTGAGTGCAACAAATATGAAGTGTCTACAACGTTTGGACCTTTTATTCTATTGTATGAGAATAAATAATCAGTATGTAAACATGAGCAATTTTGAATACAACATTTCAAGGTGAGAAAAAACATCCTGCCTTTGAGAAAATGCCCTGCTGACTGCAGGCCATGATGTCCTGTGTAACAAACAAAACTAGTTTTGAGTGCTGTTGTATATCTGTGGTCTAACCAGCTGTCTGACTGAGATCAGGAGGCAAAGACCAGCACCCAGATCCACCCGGCGACGGTGCAGAAGAGGGAGGACTGCCAGTAGAAGGCACGGCCAAAGTGTGTCATGAGCAGAGGGAGGTTGAAGAGACACCAGAAGAGGAAGACAGGCAGAGTGTGTGAGAGTCGCAGTGGACTGTACTTCCTGTCATCCGTCAGCATCTCGCTGACAGCCGCGTCAGCTGAGTAGAAGCGCTCCAACATCCTAGCACAAACAATTCAATCAATTCTATTCAAACAAACGTAGTATAGGATACCGTCATCTCAACAAGATTTGTGTGTGACATATATAATGTTGTTTGAAAGGAATACACAAGAAGTTTACTTGAACACTTGAACACAGTTACTTTATCCCCTAACTATATATTTAATCACATTTGAGAATTTATCAGATGACTAAAGTGAAAATGCCAAGTCACATACATCTTGAATGCCTACATATATATGGAAAGAAGTATCGTAGTTCACATAAACATGAATAACTTCAATAGTAAATACTAATTATAAATATTTTATACATGTACATGTGTCTGAATGACCTCACTGTTTTAATGTTAATGAGTTTGGTGATGATGCTGTCAATACATAAAGTCAGCAAGATTGCCATCCAGAGCAAAAACCCAGAAACCTACACAAGTAAACATTTGGTTTATCGAGTGTTGAACATTTCTTGTAGATTTATGTGTATCTAGTAATTAAGAGTAAATTCAGCTGAATTCCTACATTTGTTTACCTTAGGGTGGTTGTCCATTCGTATTATTGTAAAATCATGTTGTACAATATAAACCACAGGCATTCTAACATACTTACTGCCCAAATATGTTTTAGCAAAACAGAAAAAATATTTGAATCCACCAATTTAATGTTTACAAAAATCGCAGATAATTCCGAGGAAGGTCGTGACCTGATGGGGATGTAATGACACATCACATGATAACCATATAAATCTTATATGTAATTGGACATGCGGCCATGCTTCAAAAAAGTGGCATGCTGCCATGTAAACAAACTGTTTCCTCTGGAAACACTTCGAATAGAATTTTATTTCGGTCACAATAAAAATTTCTTAAATTTTAACAACAACAATTGGTTTATTAAAACACATTTGGGATGTCAGTATGTTAATATCGTTATAATAGATATAGTCTATATTGTATATTATGATCTTATGATAACAATGAATAGACACACTTCCTGTACGCCTTACTTGTCTTTCTGCTGGTATCTCTCAATAAGCCAGTCTGCCAATGCTTCGTCTGTCTCTGGCACATCTTTTATGTCGATCCGCGTCACGTGAATGTGAAGTTTCCAGTTACCCTTCAGGAATGCTGTGGCCACAAACAAAAAGCAATGAGCGACTACAGTTCAACATCAACTCTGACACAACGTACAGTAGAACACATCTTTGATGACCACTCTTTCTGTACAGCCAAAGTGGTCTCTAAATACAACTTGTCTCCCATAGCAGATTGCAGGTTTATAATTGTAGTGTTTGTGGTGATCGGTCGGCAGGGAAGCATACGGGCACACGTTCACTCACTCAGTCATACTAATGGTAGGTTCAGATGGCGGCAGCTTATACAGCAACTGAATTTTACCCAATATAATTCTAAATATCAGAACGATAGGTTCAGACAGCGGCGGTTTATACAGCAACTGAATTTACTGTGTTGTACTGCAACACAATAGTGTTGAAGGGCGCTCTGAGGCAGTGTGCTGACAGGAATGGTCCCTCTGTCAGTGTTCCCCCAGTAGTCGCCAGCTACATCATTAGCCTGTGTTACACACAGCTCCAACATGCATCTTCGGGCCTGTTCTAACAAACAGCTCCCTCGCAGTGTCTGGCTGCATCCCCCAACAGCCAGCCCTGATCCTCATTAAAGCCCTCCTTATATACAATTGAATCTGTAGCCTTGGGACAGAGGCTGTCCCTTGATTATGTCATTTCCAAAGTCTAAGGGTCTCTTGGCAGGGTGCCAGTGAACTTACAGTAACTTTATGAACAAAGGCCTCTTGCGTCCCCATAACCAGATGGCCTCAAATGTAAACAAATCCCCCACCCCAGCTATAGCCATTTGCATATAAATTGGGTCGTCAGAGCACTACAACATTCAGTAATTAAGAATATTTATACTATGTGTGTTATCGTTCTAAATTCTCTACATAATGACAAGTACTTCATCTGGCCTATAACATGGCAGTATTGATACAATGACTATAGTAATCTGTGACCAATCCTTTGTTCTTCCATTGTTTTGTAGATGTTAAGTTATTCCACATGAACTTGTTGTATACTGTTGAAAAGTGCCGCTTTGCTCTTGATTATTTATCACATTGCAGCTGTCGTTGTGTTGTGGCTGCTCGTAACAAATAGGAATAGCGATCGCAACACCACGGTTTATTTGGTTGTTGATCATGTTTGGCAGGTCACTCAGTTTTTCACTAACTCATCTGGTACAACAATTGAGAAAAACACAGGACATGTGATGGTAAGATAAACAGCCCACCTACTAAACCAGGTGCCACGAGTCTCTGTTTTGTGATACAGTCTTTGGTGTTGCTGAATGCCACGGTCACATCATAGATGGCGTCGGTGTTTGCCCGCAGCTTGCGCAAGGTCAACTGCAGGCCTCGCAGTCGAGGGGTCAACAGGTGCTGGAATACTGGAAGATCTGTCACACGCAAGTCATACAGTCAGCAGGAGTCACAATGCCACCCACATTGGGATACTACTGACGGTTCAACAAAATGTTGCTAACATGTAATCTATAAACTATTCAACATTAAAGAAAAACAGCCGTTTTACTACAATGGACATGTGCTTATAACAATATGTCCCCACTCCATGTCAACATTTATTTGACGTACAATTATTTACTTGTCGTCTAAGATAGTTGAACAAAATTAAATACAGTTCTTGGGATTACCGCATGTACCATTATGTACATGATACAATGCCTGTACCATGATGTAACCAATCAATTCCCTCCTAAACAAACCAATCAGACACTTCTAAGAGCAAACTATCTGTGGGACACAACATTGTACACCAGGCATCTCTAAGTATTCTCAATAGCTCACAATCCTTTTTGCAACGTACAGTAACCAAAATACATCTTACACAGAAAATACTATAAATAGCAGTCAGCCTTGTTCTGGATTCATATGTTTGCACATGTAGTGGAGACCCTTGTTAACTACTTTGGCTGCTCGGTTGCTAATTACTCACCAAAATGAAGATGGAGAGAAAGTGTGAAGGGTGGGGATGCGGGTGTGGATGCATGCACAGGCGAGAGTGGGAGAGAAAGACAGAAGATCATGATAGATGGAAAAGTATCATGGGGAGAGAAAACACTATAAATACCATGTTTCTTTGCATATTCTTGGCTGCATTCAATGACACTCTCATTACGAGGATTGTATCGTGTCCCTTCTGGGAAGAGAACCATCCAAAACTGCAACGTTCAAGTCAATTCTGCCAGCTACGATTGGTAGTCTAGTTGAGAACAGTAAACCGATGACTACTAAGTTATTACAAGGGTATCGTTCAGCACATGTGTGATGGGTCGCAATCAGTCGCAGACATTAAGGAACACTTTGGTGGTTTGTAGTCATGGATATCATGTAAAAGGGCAACATTACAGTTTTACAATGATATAAGTGTCAACTATGTAAGTCAATTTATTGCGAAGTTACTGGTGCCTGAATTGACCCACCCAAAGAATTCAAACGAATGTATCACATGTATAATGATTACTGAATAAAGTAAGCATCCAATACTGCTGATACTGCATAATTATTTAAGTTCTACCTATGAGCACATCAAGCAGGAAGATGAAAGCATCTAAGGTGTCCTACCAATAATTATTTAGATGCAGCTTTAAAGCAGATTCCTCAACTGGTTTAGCTCATCACGAATCCGGTCGTTTGATGTCCAAATAATTATGTAGTATGTGAATAGTTTAAATAATATCGGCAGTCTGTTTAATAAAAGATTTGCTTAAATGGTCGAAAGAATTGACTTTGGTCGTTACGTCTGATAACTTCTCAAAGCCAAATGGTCAAAAGAATTGACTTTGGTCGTTATATCTGGTAACTTCTCAAAGCCTAATGTTCGAAAGAACTGACTTTGGTCGTTATATCTGGTAACTTCTCAAAGCCAAATGGTCGAAAGAATTGGCTTTGGTCGTTACATCTGGTCATTTCTCAAAGCCAAATGGTCGAAAGAATTGACTTCGGTCGTTACGTCTGGTAATTTCTCAAAGTCAAAATGGTTGAAAGAATTGGCTTTGGTCGTTACATCTGGTAACTTCTCAAAGCCAAATGGTTGAAAGAATTGACTTTGGTCGTTACATCTGGTAACTTCTCAAAACCAAATGGTTGAAAGAATTGACTTTGGTCGTTACATCTGGTAACTTCTCAAAGCCAAATGGTTGAAAGAATTGACTTTGGTCGTTACATCTGGTAACTTCTCAAAGCCAAATGGTTGAAAGAATTGACTTTGGTCATTACATCTGGTAACTTCTCAAAGCCAAATGGTTGAAAGAATTGACTTTGGTCGTTACATCTGGTAACTTCTCAAAGCCAAATGGTTGAAAGAATTGACTTTGGTCATTACATCTGGTAACTTCTCAAAGCCAAATGGTTGAAAGAATTGACTTTGGTCGTTACATCTGGTAACTTCTCAAAGCCAAATGGTTGAAAGAATTGGCTTTGGTCGTTACATCTGGTAACTTCTCAAAGCCAAATGGTTGAAAGAATTGACTTTGGTCATTACATCTGGTAACTTCTCAAAGCCAAATGGTTGAAAGAATTGACTTTGGTCGTTACATCTGGTAACTTCTCAAAGCCAAATGGTTGAAAGAATTGACTTTGGTCATTACATCTGGTAACTTCTCAAAGCCAAATGGTTGAAAGAATTGGCTTTGGTCATTACATCTGGTAACTTCTCTTAGCCAAATGGTTGAAAGAATTGACTTTGGTCATTACATCTGGTAACTTCTCTAAGCCAAATGGTTGAAAGAATTGGCTTTGGTCGTTACATCTGGTAACTTCTCAAAGCCAAATGGTTGAAAGAATTGGCTTTGGTCATTACATCTGGTAACTTCTCAAAGCCAAATGGTTGAAAGAATTGGCTTTGGTCATTACATCTGGTAACTTCTCTAAGCCAAATGGTTGAAAGAATTGACTTTGGTCATTACATCTGGTAACTTCTCAAAGCCAAATTGTTGAAAGAATTGGCTTTGGTCATTACATCTGGTAACTTCTCTAAGCCAAATGGTTGAAAGAATTGGCTTTGGTCGTTACATCTGGTAACTTCTCAAAGCCAAATGGTTGAAAGAATTGACTTTGGTCGTTACATCTGGTAACTTCTCAAAGCCAAATGGTTGAAAGAATTGACTTTGGTCGTTACATCTGGTAACTTCTCAAAGCCAAATGGTTGAAAGAATTGGCTTTGGTCATTACATCTGGTAACTTCTCTAAGCCAAATGGTTGAAAGAATTGGCTTTGGTCATTACATCTGGTAACTTCTCTAAGCCAAATGGTTGAAAGAATTGGCTTTGGTCATTACATCTGGTAACTTCTCAAAGCCAAATGGTTGAAAGAATTGGCTTTGGTCATTACATCTGGTAACTTCTCTAAGCCAAATGGTTGAAAGAATTGGCTTTGGTCATTACATCTGGTAACTTCTCTAAGCCAAATGGTTGAAAGAATTGACTTTGGTCATTACATCTGGTAACTTCTCTAAGCCAAATGGTTGAAAGAATTGACTTTGGTCATTACATCTGGTAACTTCTCAAAGCCAAATGGTTGAAAGAATTGGCTTTGGTCATTACATCTGGTAACTTCTCTAAGCCAAATGGTTGAAAGAATTGACTTTGGTCATTACATCTGGTAACTTCTCAAAGCCAAATGGTTGAAAGAATTGACTTTGGTCATTACATCTGGTAACTTCTCAAAGCCAAATGGTTGAAAGAATTGGCTTTGGTCATTACATCTGGTAACTTCTCTAAGCCAAATGCCAGGCCAATGTTTAGTCACTGAATGTGTCAGTCACATGGTTTTTGAAAGAGCATGGAAAGTCGACATCATCATCACAGAAACAAGTACAATCATATCACATATTCATGTGAAGATTCCAATTTTGAAAAGTAATTTGAATTGATTCTGGATACAGAATTAAAGTAACAATTTGTTTGTTGATTTTGTCAATTTTACTATGTACAGTAAGTTGTACAAACGAGCTAGCATGTCATAATGGACACAAGGTAGGTTTGCTTTTTTGCAGTCTACTTGAAATGAGATGAGCAGCGTAAGACAGGTCTGACATGTGAGTGACAGGTACTTACTGGGATGTTGTATTTGACGAGTTGATGTAGCTGTTTCTCCGCCTGCTCAAGTTTGAATTTCCTTCCTCTTTTCACGTATATACAGTTGTGCTACAAAGGCAGCCACATCAGTGTTTGTTAAGGTTCTGTCAACATTCAATACATGCTTCAACAGTGCAATATGACCAGCTTGGTAAAACTGGTGGACACCTCAAAATAATGCATGTATGTTTTAATCACTTTGGATCTATTACAGGACTTACACAGAAATGGACTGAAAAGGTGATACCTGAAAACTGCAATTTAAAATGCGAGGTTGTCTGTTCAGTCAGGTAATTATTAGCAGGAAGTTGGCTGAATCAGCTACATTCAGTCCCCAATTTGGTGGTGAGCATGAAAACAAGACGCCTTCAAAGCAATACATGCCATTAAGCAATAACTGGCTCTTTACAAATTGAATGTATTGTTTACAATTTGAACATTTTGTGGGCGTAATTTTTAAAATTGCGAACACTGTTCTGAGTTTATTATTATTATTAAACGTAATTTGTTGAGAACAATACCTGTATTCAAACAGGCTAAAGTTACAGCAGAACTTCGCTTCACAATCACCCCACTAAAACAGCCACCTCACAATTAAGGCCACCTTAAGACAGTCCCAAATTATTTTATAACAGTCAAGCATATGAAATGAATCCCACTGATATGGTCACCTCTCTAGTCAAGTAACTACTGCTCATTCTCAATATTGACTGTAATAGTGAGATTCCACTGTATACAGGAAGCCGTGTTACCTGGCGGAAGTAGAAGCCATACAGTGGCACCCATTTGAGGACGTCCTTGAGGATGTAGCGGATGTGTCCTATACTGCCCTGTCGCTCTGCCAACACGTCCGCCACAAGCCAGTCAACTGTCAACCAGTCACGGGCTCGATACAGTTTTTTTCATTAAAAAAAATTCCATTACCATCTTGCAGAAAATCAATTCCAACTTATCAATTCCAATAAAAAATACCTAAGGAAAAATTCAATTCCAATTCGTTTTAACAGTTTTATTTCTACTTGAGTGGCAACTAACATGTTAAGACAACAACAACATGTGAAATGGACTTACACGTGCTCTGATGATTGCATATAAAGATGACATTCTCTTTCTTCTTGGTCACTTCTTCAATGTCACCGTACAGAATGATCTAGGAAACAGATATGTGAATTAAAATATTGTTACTGTCAAATTGTCTGCAGTTTCTATCGAGACATATTACGTGGATCATTGCGGGTCACCTTTAACCATGAAGAGAAACAGGACGTCAATAGACTTAGATTCCAGTTACCTTGTACTTTATGTGATGGTTTGTACAGTACTAAAAGAAACCTAAGTTTGTTGATGGTCTGCAGATAATGCCAAAATAAATCAATTATTTTGTGTACCATTAGTTGTACATTTTAAAACACTTAATGTTCCAAATGTATCTTTCAACATTATTATCAGATTAAATGGTACTGTTTTTATAACTACTGAATTAGTTCAGCTTCATCATGCCAAATTGGTTTCATGAATTGGGTATACAAAAATACATCATTTGGCAACAATGTGACGTGTTATCACAGTCAGTGCATATGTAACTATGACTGCTACCTGTGCTGAATGTCAGCAAACATGCTTTTATCACAATCATGTCAATATAACTATTTATCTGATATACCTGTAGCTGAAGTATGATATATTATTCTTAAAATGTTGAAAAAAATGTATAATTGTACGATGTATGGTGGCTATTGAAGAGTGTTAGTGAGAGAAGACAAGATGCCGGCTGAGATGACCAGTGTGGCTAAGTAACAAGATCCACTCGCCTGACAAACCCATCCTAAAAGGTATTGCAAGAGGCAGACAGAGTGAGAGAGGGAAAGATTTGGGCAGACATCAGCTTTAGATTGGACAGGGCTCAAATTCTATTAAATGCAACTGGCATCAAAAGGACCGGAGAACGTGTAAGGTCATCATCACAACGACAGTCAATTATGCGATGAGGAGGGATGAGATGCTGGTGATCAATTATGTATTAAAGTGGAGAATAGTGAATAACTGACGTAACCAGCAACAGCGGATGCTGGGTTGAAATTTCAGCCCAATACATGCAAAACTAACGGAGATGTGGGTGCAAAAACAAACAGAAAACGAACTGTTTAATAATATAGATATGTTGTATTCCTAGTTATCCAATAACTTTTGACACTCACTTTTTATAATACACTAATTGACAGGCGATAATTTCAATGCTAAATGACACATAGCTCCATCTGTAGGAAGTATTATATGCTTCTTTTGAATTAATCATTTCTAATATAAGTTTTGAAGATAAGCTAACCATTTTTTCTCAGAGTTTGCCTCAGATACTAAACTCTTGGTCTCTTGACCAAAAAGAATTGATTTTTATGTTGTTTAGAGATATTTAAATGTGTTTAAAGACAATTAAAAATATGTCAAAAATCACATTAAAATGGCATCCCAAAAGAAAAATTTGTATGGTTGTAAGTACAAATATGTTATTGACATTCTTACGTGTTTTTTGTAAACAAATGCATATTAAGTTTGATACAGCTTCATAAACATTTTGCTACAATGTTGAAAGACAGCAAAAATCCATCCTGTGCAATTTTGGGTAAACACAAGTCGAGTTCATATGCCAAGTTATGGCTTTGTAAGTATTGTAGTTTTTATAAACAGTTACATTAAGTAATACTTCCTGGTTGTTACAATTATAAGGGTGTCACCAGATGCTTATTTTTTGCTTAGAAATGTGACTTTTTTACTGGCATGTGGCTTATTTCAACACAATTTGATAGACATTTCTATTACTGAGATTTCCCCCCAAGGTTTTCCACCAAGTTGTCTCATGATATTGTGTTACGAAGGGCCATGTGTTGAACTTGTTGTGGTAGACAAGATTGATTGAGACCTGCTGGGGTCAGTCACGTGTCATTGCAAATGGGGGCTGAGGTCAGGCATTATCAGAGAATAAACAAAACTACCGCCAGTATTTGGTGATTTGACAGCATGATGCATTTAGGTAAGTATAATACAACAGCATAGTGGCATGAGAATAACCACACTATATGATCTGCATTCATGGTGAATTAATTTATGTTTGAACTGGGCTGACGCACACGTGATCGTCACTATGGAAACATTGAGTTTCCAAGAATCTGAAAAGGGACTTTCCACAGACACACTAAAAATACTAGTTTTTAAAGGACTGATTGGTGACATATGGCGCTAGTGCCTTGGTTTTTTTAATAGTACACATGTTCATACTGACACCTACTAATGTTCTATGAAGAAAAAAATAAAGAAATCAAATGACATGATACCCGGTGCAGCTACCTTAAGCGTGAGAACGTGATCAACGACAGGTAGACCTGGTGCATGTTAAGCGCTGAGGATTTTCAAACATCAATAACTTATCAAAAACTATTCAAAATTTCTGCATACGTCCAGCTCCATACAGCCTTTTGAAATACTGAGCCCCCAAATTCTCCACCACCCCAGATAAATTTTGAAAATATCTAAATCTACGAACCATCTCAATGGGCCCGGTAGATTACATGCACAATTTCAGCCCGATAAATACACAACTACTGGAGATGTGGGTGCACATACAAACGCAGAACAAACTGGTTTATAATATAGAATTGCAACAAGTGAATGTCATTTTATTCAGTGCATCTGGAGCAGCATTATTTATAGATTTAGCAGTTCTTTAATGTGTATTATTTTCTAGTCAGTTAATTTTATTTCCGTAATACAGTGGCAGTTTCTGTAATCTGCTCAAAGGTCAATTTTTGTAATGATTACAGGGAAAATCTATAATAGTAGGCAGCCCTGGATATATAGATCTGAGTTTCATATTTAAAATAAAGGTTGGGTAGAATGTTCATTGAATGGATCAGTCAGGAATTGTTAAAGGTAAGTTCTTGTATTGCGCGATTTCCACTCCTTAGGACTGCTCAGAGCGTTTTACAATCACGGTGTACATTTCTCCCTAGCAGACCTGCTCAATCGAACACCATCTCGATTCCTGAGAAGCATTAAGCCATGCTGCAATTACCATACAAAGACTTATATTAGAACACAAATATCCACCACTGTCTATAAGTGTTGGCAAATGGACTCCCCCCATGCCAGTAGCCGGGGAGGAAGTGAAAGGGGCTAGGGGTACAAAGTCAAAGAAAGGTCTGACGATGTATGCGTCAGGGGGCAATGTATACGGGACTGCATTAGTCACAGAAATGAGTGACAGCAGATAACTGCTAAGTCTAAAGGTATTTTAAGACTGGAATAATAACAACCAAAACAGTACAGGAGTCGATCTTGAACAAGAACAAAAATTTAGAGATTCTGAAAGGCAGGTCCCTGAGTAGGCCCTACATTATGGTTTTTCCAGCCTGGGTCAAATACTTTTGTTGAAGTATAATTCCAAAGTATGATACTAGGTAAAATACAATTTTAAGTCTAAGTACATTTCAGTGGAAATTAATTATCATTGTCAAAGATCATTAATCAATGATTCATTGATCAACAATAATAATAGTATTTGTCCGTGCCAATTATAAACTATTCTGAAAATGTATAATATTGATGTAAAGTCAGGATGAACATTCAATGTTGTTCACCACACAGGTCAGAACAGTGTCTAGAGATCAAAGTATTATTTTGTAAGAGTAATTAGACACATTTTCATCTCAAGAAACTTGTTTTCAATTTTGTTTGTATATTTCGACCCCAGAATTATTTGTTATAGGTATATTTTAAATACTCAAGTTAAGTACTTGAAAAGTAAACTTGCACTTGATAATTTGGCAAACTTGTACAACTGACCAAACTTGTACAAGTAAATTGAAGTAATTGCCCAACAACAACCCAAGTAAAAGTCCAAGTACTCAAAAATATACCATATACCAAATATACATATAAAAAGTAAAGGTAAAGGTAAGTTCTTATGTCAAAGCCATATACCAGTCCAAGTTCTTGAACCGAAGCTTGAACCGAAGCCTGATATTATATTGGTATATTATGTTATATACTGGAGTGCAGGTTTGCTAAATTAATTGTCATACTTCGAAACAGGTATTTTAGCAGTTAAATCAGGCTAAATGTTAAGTATTATTGTTATTGCTATTTGCAGTTAAAGTAGCCAGATTTGTTCATTTCCTGGTAATATATTACAAATTAATATATATTCTGTACAAAAACAAAACTGATTAAATGACATGTAAAACAGTTGGCTGCATTCAGCCATTGCATTGGCACAGATAGTGGCCAGTCAGTATTAATTATGGTGGGTTGAAGGGCAATCTTTTACTTAACGTTATTAAATTATTAGCAGCATCCGTTTTGTAGGTAATACTTGGGTTGAGGCATAGGGATAAGATTTGGGTCAGTAGGATGAACCTAATTTGGGCCATTTAATTTTTTTTTAATTAACAAGATTGATTGAAAACAATCATTATGTATGCCCACCTTTTAACTGTAAACCATTTATGTTCTAGTCTTACCTTAATCCTAGCAACATGTTCATAGAAAAATAGCAACAATTTCTGGTAGAGCGAGTAAAGGAAATCGTCGCCGAGTTGGTACCGCCGATTCGACAAGAACATCGACAGAAAACGCCAACTGCCCCACAAGACGAAGAAACTCGGCGCTGTTCCAAACATAAACAACGACGAAACTAGTAGCACTACTAGTTTTTGCAAACGCTGATACCACGGCTCGATTCGTTTAGACATCATTGCGCTTTAGCACTCTTGCACCATAATAATTATATACGACTGGAGTGGGAGCATGACGTAAAACAATCATCCCATTCGATCTTTCAACCAGCAACTGTCACAACAACGCCATCTTGACTGACCCCAACATTGACCTCGAACGCCGGCCAGGGGCGAAAAATAAACGTTTGCGTTTATTGCAAAACAAGTCTTTCGATTTTAAAAATCCCGGTAATCCCTTTATAATTATACCCCGATGTCATCGTACTGATAGGTCGCTACGTACTTGACCATCAATATTTATGTACATTTTCGCACGATTGTTTCAACTTGTCTTCACAAGGTGGCAGCTCTATCGATTCGTATTTTTGATTCATAAGCAACTCGCTGGGTGTCGCTACGTAATCAATCGGTTCATAACGACAAGCAGTGCTACCAGACCAGTGGTTCCCAAGCACTGTGTTCCCAAGGCCAAGGCCCAGTACATACAGGGGTAAGACCACATTTAAATTTTACATAGGCGGCCATTATAACGTTTCCTTCATTTCCTGCTAAATTTGATGAACAATTTTCTTGAAAATTTCACAGCATATTTAACCTCCATTGACACAAGTGCTGGGGAAAACTCGTAAAATTCTCATACCTCAGTTTTCAGAAATATCCACCCAAACCTGACACCCCTCAATTTCGCCCCAATCTGGTGACGGATTTTGAAATATTGGTGCGTTCTGCAAAATAGCCACTATGCGAATACGCGACGAATCCTTAATGTGGTCTTACCCCTACACTGATACAGGGGAACATCTAGTATTTAACCATTGGTAGTGATATCAGTATCCGCTAGGTGGCGTATTTCCGTTTAGCGGCCAAAACTGATCCATTTCTTGTGCATGAAAATGACGCCGGCGCGGCGCCGCGTCAGAGATCACATGGTCGCAGAAAATACGTCGCTGCTGCTATGCAAATGATGTCACCATGACGTTTGAGCATGGAATCGACCAATGGATAACTCTGTTACATATGGAAATCTTTCTTTTTCGTTTTGAGCGCGGCATTTTATGTGTGTAGGTAAGTGAAATTTAATGTTTTCTTTGCTTGCTAAATAATATGTAAAGATTACGTGATGAAATTGCGATATTAGTGTAGATTGAAATATTAGCTTTAAAATGATATATGTTGCATAAGTGTACGTACACCGATGTGGGCAACTTTGGCGTTCTGGGCGTACATTTTTAACAGTCGACGCCGTATCACGCTGGCATCAGTAGGCGCTTTTGCAACATTAATTAAATCCATATCCATCGCAACTATCATATATCATATTGGTGTTATTGTTCACTTGTAACAGTGACAAGATCTATATATAATTAATATTTACCGTTTTTAGTTTGATATTAACATGCCAAAATTAAATGTTTAAAGACAAATGTGTACAAGCTGACTGAATCCGTGTCTGTTGTTAGTGAAGCTTTCCATAGCATCGTTATTTAAATACCAAACCATCTCAATCTATAAAATGAATTGCTTTTACTTTTGTACTTAAAGTTATAACTACTTATTATGTAATTAACTTTTTAATATTATATTAACAAATTTATTTTGTTATGTCTTTAGTTATGACATTTCTTTTTTCATACTACACCACATCATTTCCATCAAGTGATTCGGTGTGACTTTCATGTTTCAGTGTTGGAAGATCAAACGGGTAGTCTTGATATAAGTTATAGTTTATATTATTTATTTTGTGAATCACAACATTGAAATAATATCGATGTTGTGTGCACTAAGAACAGTGTGATAATCTACTGTTCATAACATTCTCTAGAATGTGCATACAATTCACTGTTATGCATTTTCATTTCAGAATGGTAACTCAGCAATGGTCGACCGGTCGGCTCACGTTATTTTTAAAGTACCGTTTAAAAATGCAATTTTTTAAACCTATTTTTCAAAATTCTGAGTTCTCTCCAAATTGCAATTTTCGTAAAGCTACTTTTCAAAAAAGTTCTTCAACGCACGAGACTGCCTAATTTAAGACGTGGGCCTACACCAATGACTGGAACTGATGCTGGCATGGGTCAGTTCTTCCTCGACAGCTGGCATTTCTGATCTCTGCAAGTGGCTGGTGTCAACATCTCTACACATCAGTTGATACGCAAGTCCCACTACATGTAAAACGACTGCTTTTAAAGGTGAACATTACTGCACACCTCAAGATTCTTAAAAGCAAGTTTCACACAAATTCACTGTTGCTACGGAAACTTCAAACGAATGCTGCATGAAGCTGATTTGAGATGATCCTCTCTCTGGACAATATTCTGATGTGGCTCCTCATGCAAAAAATTCATTATACATCAGTTGTTCAACTGAAAGTTACAGACATAATGCAAGATTATGCAAGAGTTGAAAATAATTACTAGACAAAGATTTACAAATGATTTTTACCTGCAAGACGTTTTACTCGTTATAACTACATGACTTTACAAACATTGCTGCACTGTGTAGGCCTACAACTGTTGTTGTACGTGCAGGACTGCATGTTGCTGTGCTGCCTGAATTACAGAACATGCTACTCTACATCTGCAGGACTTTATAATGTTGCATTGGACATGCATCCTTGGACATATTAACATTTATGCAATACATTTGCACTGCATTATATGCATCCAGTGTTTCATGAAATTATTAATGTTGCCGCTATGTTTGAATCTGTTATAATAAATGTTCTTAATATTAATTCTGTTGTAATGTTTATCATTTTAATTCCCTTTATATTTACCTGTTGTGGCATACTAATTACAGAAATGTTCATCAATTAGTCTGCATGCATTTTATTACAAAGTCACATTGAATTCAGATTGTATTAACAAATTTTTCATACTGTTAATCCTTGTTAATGAATTAAGCATTTAAAATTGTTCAACTAATTAGGAAAATATTAAACAATTATGTCATGCATAATTGATAATATTTCAAGTTGATCTATTAACAATTTCTTTCATTCTTAAGATTGGTATGTCCATTTCCTAATTTATTGTAGGTCAATCATGCCATTAATCCCTGTAAATAGGTCAAATAAGAAATTAGGTCATCAACAAATTATGGATTTTAAGAGGTAGCAGTCATACTATATTACAGTCACTGTATAAACTGACTGACAGAGTTCAACCTATAATAGGCCTTTTCCTACCTGAATATAGGTTAATTATTAAATATATAGGTCAATTAATAAGGTCATTAAATAACTAATTTGATAGTGCTATAACAATATAATATATATTAACAATCTTCAATCCTCTAATAGTTTAGTAGGCATTTCCTAATTAATTACATTAAAATAATGCAAATAATCACAGTAATTAGGTCAAATATACAATGAAGGTCAATTAATTAGGTCAAGGTCAAATCATATCAATATGATTTTTAAGGTCGCATCTCATTTCGCATAAATATCTTCAATATACACAATTTTATGGCCGTTTTCCTATAAAATCAAATGCAGTACATCAAGCTTCTGGGGCCAGTTTGGGCACAAGAAATGGACTGAAATTCAATACCAAAAAGTGTTGTTTTTCTGAGAAAAAAAGTGGAATTACGTCGGAAATAATGAAGATATCACCAAAATTAAAAAACTCAAACTTCATAACAAACTATCTTGTGGAACCATTTAATTGAAAAAATAGCGTATTTCAATTTTTACCTGATACCTACCATTGGGGACGCAACCACTTATCACCCCCTTGAGGCTAGCTAAAATTAAAACCTCCAACTACACGATCTGCACCCATTTGACACCCTGGATCCCTGATAATTAATTTATATTATTGCACGACACCTCACATTAATCAGATGAATGGCCTTCATGCAGTAATTGCAACGTGGCTGAATTCTTACAATATGATAATTACCTCAGGTGGGATGTGGATATAGGCCTATAGGTGGATATAAATCTCAGAATATATGCGCAGTCTGTCTACATGACGTTTTTAACCTGGGATAAGCATCTACACGAAGAAAAAGTTACAATGTAACTTTATGTACCTACTCTCAGCATTAAATTCTGGTGCTTAAAGTTAATCTGGATTATTTTAACTCCACAACTTTACTTGTCATTTTGCACTTGTGTAGATGGATAGCCCGGGTTATCTCGTGGTGTTGAGAATACGTTATAGAGGTCATGCACATAATTTTTATTGTGACGTCGGCAAGCAGCTAGCGTACCGGTTCCACCAAAATGTTGACTCTACATATTGTGGCTGGATGCTTCCCAGAGAAATCGAAGTGGTGTTCAAATAAACAGGTCTATTAGGGAGTAAAGAGCTCTGAACAGTCCTGAGGACTGGATACTGCGTTATATAAGAACTTTAACATGTGTCAAAACTATGTTTGTGAATGTTTATGGAAATATATTTAATATTTGGTCTTCTAAAAAGAAATGGCTGAATGTCATGATAAGACATTTAACTAAATTTTAGCGACAAGATAACAACAAATGTATAATTGTGACAATATGCAAGACTGATTTTTGGTATAATGACATTTCTTCTAAAGTCCAGTGCACGAAAACTGTTGTGCACAACCAAACGAGCTATTACTTGGACTTACAAAAAATATGATTATTTTATTATCTCTTAAGCAAAAAAGGTCATTATTATTGTGTCTATAAAAGAAGCAATTTGCCAACTTTAAAGCTGTAAACACAATTGTCATGCTGATATGACATCGGACATCACAACCACAGTTGGCAATGAGAAACTTGGCAATAGGAACTGTCACTGCAAGTTTCGTGCCAGATAAACATTAAATAATCACAATCTTATTGCCAGGTTGCTGGCATTTTATAAGATCCACATTATGAGTCACATAAATATATCCTGTTTTATGTAGTGGTAATAATGGCTGGTCCCAGAAGTCTGCAAAGTGCCAAAATACATTAGGCATTATGTATGGGTGCCACCTTCTTCTACAAAATAAAACACAACCTCCTGAACATTACCCTACCACAACATCTTATAGTCCCATGCTCCCGTACACGAAACAGCGATCCAAACAAATACATATAAATACATGCACGCATAAATACATATGCATACTCATTCTATCCTAGAGTTATAAGAGCTTGGAATCTACTCCCCCCAGAAACAATAAGCCTACCCACACTACGCCCATTCCAACAAGCTCTGAGCACCATCCACCTTGTTGCTCCAGCCCACCTTACCAGACTATAGACAGAGACTGTGTTTTTAACCTGCACAAATTATTGCACTTGTTTTACATAATTGTTTGTTTTATTTTATTTTAAAATTATTTGTCAAATTCAGTTTCACGCACCCTTTGCAATGTGCACTGCACATCTCCTAGGTTAGCCCCAGAAGGGGCTGTGTGGAGAAGCAATACCTAAGAACCTAGCGAGTTAAACATGTTAATGCAAATTGACGTTAACAGCTATTTTGGATTGTAAAAGTCGCAGGCCATACCACATATTGGTGGTGACGGCTGTAAAAACCAATGCTAAACAAATAAAAAATTGGAATTTGCAAACTTATGAGACCTTCCCTATGTACATCTTTAAAAGATGTCATATTACAAAATTACAACAGCTTGAAAAACATTCCAGATGACATAAACATGGAAGTCGTGTATCTGTATGTGTGTGTACTTGTGGGTGTGTGAATACATAGGGCACTGAATAGTTGGTGTCCATACATGCATGCACAGGTTTCTGTGTGTACATTTGGCACACGTGTTTATAGTAGGACTATTTCAGTACTTCTCATGACTACATACATGTTAGCAAAAATAGATAAGCGAGCGAAAAATGAACAACTCAGCACACGTCCAAAACATTAAATTCTACGGTCGCTAGCACGCTCATGGCTCGTCCTGTCCCGACGATCTTGGTTTTATTTGAAAGGATGCACTTTTGTTATTCTAGCGTCATAAAGATTTCTCGGTAACCGTTTAAAGAACACCGATAAACGGATCTACGATCACGCCGTTTTCAGTGTTCTGTACGGTTGCGAACAATGTAGCATAGTTACAGGAAACTCAACGTTAACAGTTGGGTTAGTTTATCGAAGTCCAAACATAAGCATAGAAGAGAATGAAAAAATACAAAACGCTATAAGGGAAGTAAGCAAACGGGACTGTATTATTATGGGGGATTTTAACCACAGGCATATACAATGGAAATCTCTTCAGAGTATGGGGAGTGAGAACCACAAGTTTTTAGTGTTAGTTCAAGATACTTTCCTTTCTCAACATGTGCTAGAACCAACCAGGGGTGAGAATGTGTTAGACATAGTTTTGTCCTCACAGAATGAATTAGTTGACAGTGTCAAGATACGTGAGCCACTGGGGAGTAGCGATCACAACCAGATACATTTTACCATCAAAGTGAAATCAGAAAGGAATAGTAAAAAGCAGTATAGGAGAAATTTCCACAAAGGAAGGTATAAGGACATGAGGAAATATTTAGCAAAGATAGACTGGAATAACACACTGAAGAATAAGACAGCAACCGAATGCTGGAATATCTTAAATAGTGAAATTAAGTGCATAGTCGATAAATTTGTACCTTTCAAAAAACAAGGGAAACGGTCTAAAAAGAAACACTTATCGAAAGAAGCCATTAGAAAAATTAAGTATAAACAAATGATGTGGAAGTCATATAGATGTACTGGAAATGATGAAGACTACAACATTTATAAAGAAGCACTTAATCAAGCTACAGCTGAAATTATAAATTCAAAGAGAAGCTATGAAAAAAAATTAGCTAGTAATATAAAACATGACAGTAAGAGTTTTTATGCGTATATTCGAAGCAAACAGAAAGTTCAGGATAAGGTCGGTTCTCTAGAAGATAGTGCTGGAAATACAATATCAGAGGGATTCTTAATGGCAGAAGACCTGAATGAGTATTTTAGTTCAGTGTTTACCAGGGAAGATATTAGTTCAATGCCAGTACCAGAGGCTAAGTTCAAGGGGGCAGATTCAGACTATTTAGGACAGTTAGTTGTAACCTCGGAAATGGTAGCTAAGAAAATAAGGGCTATGAAGAATAATAAATCACCTGGAGTGGACGGGATTCCGCCCAAACTACTATTGGAAATTGTAGAACAAATTAGCGTACCGCTTGCAACAGTTTTCAATTTGTCATTAGAAAAGGGAGTGGTTCCTTTAGAATGGAAAGAGGCAAACATTATACCGTTATTTAAAAAAGGTTCGAGAAACAAGTCGGAGAACTATAGACCAGTGAGTTTAACATCAGTGATTTGCAAATTATTAGAAAGACTAATTAAAGATCACATGGTGGATTTTCTTGTTAAACATAACTTGATAAACCCATCTCAACATGGGTTTTTAAAAGCAAGGTCATGCTTAACAAATATGTTATATTTTTTGGAAGACATCACTAGGTGGGTAGATGAGGGATCACCAGTAGATATCATCTATTTAGATTTTCAAAAAGCTTTCGACAAAGTACCACATCAAAGATTACTCCTTAAGCTAAAGGCCCATGGCATAGGAAATGGTATAATAAACTGGATAGAAAAATGGCTGAATGACAGAAGACAGCGTGTAGTAGTTGATGGGGAGGCTTCAAACTGGAAATCGGTATTGAGTGGGGTACCACAGGGATCAGTACTAGGACCTATATTATTCTTAATATATATATCAACGATTTGGACGATGATATAACAAGCAAGGTGTTAAAATTTGCGGATGATACAAAAGTGTTTAGAAGGATTAAAAGTGAAGGAGACAGACAGCATTTACAAGATGATCTTGATAGGTTGATCAAATGGTCTGAAAAGTGGCAAATGCTGTTCAATTTTGGGAAATGTAAATACCTCCACACAGGTCATGGGAATGAAGAGGTAAAATATAAAATGGGGGGTACTGTTCTAAGTACTACTGTAAAAGAAAAGGACTTGGGGTTAACCATTAGTGCTGATATGAAGGTTTCAGAGCAGTGCGAAATTGCAGCGTCAAAGGGAAATCAAATCCTTGGATTAATTAGGCGAAATATAGCGTATAAGAAAAAAAAATTAATAGTACCGCTGTACAAAACAATAGTGAGGCCTCATTTAGAATATTGTATACAAGCATGGAGGCCATATCGCAAGAAGGACATAGATATGCTAGAAAGAGTACAGAGGAGAGCGACTAAAATGATACCAAATCTGAGGGATCTTAGTTACGAAATACGCCTAAAAGAATGTGGTTTAACAACATTAGAGACCAGGAGATTGAGAGGAGATCACATAGAAGTGTTTAAAATATTGAATGGTTATGAAAATATTGATAGAACATTTTTTTCTCAGTTAAGAAAAATAGAAGGACCAGAGGACATGAAGCTACATTAGTAAAGGAGCAGTGTAGATTAGATATAAGAAAGTTCTCATTCTCACAAAGGACTGTAAATGAATGGAACAGATTATCTCCTGATTGTGTTGGTGCTAGTAGCGTGAATATGTTTAAAAATAAAATCGACACACCTTAAAAAGGCGGGATACATGTAGATAAAAAGTATTGGACTCTCGATAAGCCAAAAGGCTTCCTTGTCCACCTGCCATCCAGAGTAATTTTCTGGATGGCAATCTTGTTAAATCTTGTTAAATGTTGGCGGCGGGTATTTAGTACACTAATATTCCGATTGCGGCGCTGTTTTCCTCATTTGCATTGGTTCAGACATGCGCACTTCACTATTTCTTGATTTTATGTTATAAGCTCCGACACAAGTACGTTCGCAGTGTCTACGACACCGGAACGGGCCCGGTTGTAGGTCCGTTTTTATTTTATTTTAGGAATGATTATTAGGAAACCATTTATATGTTTGAATAGCAGAAAGCTTAAACTTTCAAACGACATCAATATTGTTGGGATCCGACGAACCGTAATGGTACTAGCAGTCGTTCAAAACGCGTTTTTGGAACGTGTTTGACAGTTATTCATTTTTTCGCTCGCTTATCTATTTTTGATGTTAGGAGTAAACAAATAACAGGAAATGCTACAGGAAACATGATCGATATACTCTTTGTAAAATCACACTCAGTTTACCCACATCAAATATTGCAATACACAACACAAACCATGGGCATGTCAAGACAGGGTAGTCTGGAGGGGCACAAAAACCTCCAAGGGCGGCCGAATCAAATGGTGTAAAACATTTTTCGCTGCCAAAAGACGGGGGTTGGGGCTGTGTTGAAAATTGTTCATCAATGCACAGCCATATCTTTCAGCCGTATCTTCCTTCTCTACTGCCTCGACTACGACATCGCAAGATGGGGGTGGTGGGGGTGCTGTTGACAAAAATGTTGCCGTTGTCTATGGGTACACGTGCCCCCAGCCCCACATACATGCCTATGCAAACTATAGACACAGTTCTGTACAGTCAACCTGGCCATGCAAATAGGGCAGTGTTTGGAAACACTATTCTACTTCACAATGATACCACATTTGCCTAGCTATATGGCAAAATGAAGCTCATTACTTGTACACTGACATACATATACCTCCAATGAAATGACCAAACTATCTACATGTTACCACTGTACATGCTGTGAAGGTATCAACAACATCACACCAGGTGGAATGTTAGACAGTCATGGAATTATATTACTGACTACTTAGACTGATGACAGTGTTTCTCCTGGGTGAAATGATGGGCGAGGTGGTAGGGGTGGGGTACGCGAGTGCTGCGGGTGCGAAGCATTGCTAGGGGGGTCCGGGGGCATGCTCTCCCTGAGATTTTTTTAAAACTAGCTTTAAAATGGTGCATTCTGAGGTATGTTTTAACATTTACTCTTGAATATAGAGGGGAAGATATAAAACAACAAGACACTATTCGTAAATGTAGTAATCATGATTGATAAAAGTCAGTAATCATGATTGTTTCATCATGTTGAGGTGTGGTTTCCATTTTACCACTGCTACTCAGTAGAGGTGTGGTTTCCACTTGACCACTGGTACTTGGTTATGGTTATGTTTTCTTGCACTAACCCTAGGCCTTGTTACCTCGCTGACAGAGTCAATAACAAGTAAACGGTAAGTTCTTATATAGCGCAGGACTGCTCAAAGCGCTTTACACTTTACTCCCTGGCAGACCTGTTCAGTCGAACACCATCTCGACTTCTCTGGGAAGCATCCAGTGGTATCATCTGAAGACTTATCATCACCTTTAAATTATTTTAAAAACAATATGGTAAATTGGTGGTTTATGTTCAAAAGATTATATTTTATTTGTTTGCTAGAATGCTATACAATTAATTAAACAGTCATTTCTGGAATGCTAAAAAGTATGTTTCTATTAATCGCAAGAATGTTTCTCAAATTGTGTCCTTTTTATAAAACAGTATAAGTTGTTTAGGTTTTTCAAGGGTTTTCTTGGTATAAAAACATGCCGTTTTCAAGGGTGTATATTTCAGTTATTTATTTAATTTTTCAGCCCCATTTTTACCGGACCAGTCAATCATTCCATACCTGGGGTTTACAAGTAATCAACCGGCCATTGAAAAGATCGGTTACCCATCAATAAATCAAGCAAGCACACACTTCAGGAATGAATGAAGTGAATAAACAATCAATCACAGGACCCTTAGAACGATGAGGGGGATCATCAGCCAAACATTCAATTAACAAATCAATCTTGACGATGAGGGGGATCATCAGCCAAACATTCAAATAACAAATCAATCTTGACGAAGATGCTTAAGTTGTAACTGCCTGTTTATTAAATACAGCAAATAAATCAACAAACAATAACGTTCACTATATGCTGTTGCTGTCACAGTGTCACATTACAGCCTTTTCAGGCTTCTCACTTCTTCTCACTCAACTGGCGAAGTACATCAGCCAGTTCTTCTCCCTTTTCCCTGGCTGACCTGCGGAGAGCGTTGCACTTTGCAACGAGGCTGAAATCTCGCTTCTTCTCTGCGTCGGTAGAGAATTCATCAGCACATCTGTTGAGTTCGGCAATGTCAGCCTCGAGATGGATTTTCTTCGCTTTGAGGTCGTCCGACTCATCTACGTGCTTGCGCTTCGATGAGTCGTGGGCACGTTTCTTGTCATCAAGGTAGGCCTGATAACGTGCCCGTGAAGCCTGACACGACATCATCAGGTCTTTGGTGATGTCGACACTCAGGATCCCGCCGACGGACATGATGTGGTCATGCACAATTCGCTGTGCCATGAATGTATTCTTGCATAGGTTGTCAACCTCCATCTGTTGATTCACGGAGAAGCCCCGTTCAATGCTGGCTTGTCCGTGTGACAGTAGCAGCAGCATCTTCACTGTGGTCCACAGATCTGCGAAGTCAGGGCAGTTGATGTGACTTTCGAGGAAGACGTCCATTCGTTGCCCATCGTCGAATGGGTCGAACAACGAAAACTGGTCCTTCTTTGGCAGGATGGCAAACGTGACCAGATCAGTGAACTGGCGCAGAATGTCGTCACATTTCTCTGCCACCAGCTTGCCACTGTTCACCAAAGTCTGCAACACTACGCAGCTTGGCACAACAGCCATTCGGGTCGTCAGCCATCTGGCGTGGACCAAGGCATGACAGATTGCGCACGATGGTGTACTTCGTTGGCGCTTTCATCAACACATGAACGACGATCTTGCGCGAAAATGCCCGACATTCATGACGCAGTCCCAAGGCATCCCTGTCGCTCACTTTCGATCTTGTAGATCGTTGCATCTGCTTCAGGTGCGCGTCCGCCGTGAAACCTATGTCTATGTCGGATGATTTTCTCATTAAAGCCGGATCCGACAGGTTGAGTTCGGGGAGACTGGCGAGGCTGGTGTCATCCACAACGTCACGTTTCATGAAGCGGTACAAGAGATGTTTCACCATTCGATGCAGATCACTCGCAAGAAATGACAGCATGGGGCGATCCGTCTGGTAGCGCAGAAGGAACGGTGTGATTATCTTTGCCACTGACACAAAGCAGTTCAACTTGACAGTGAAAAGTGGATCGGAGGTTGCCTCTGATATGACCCCAAAGGCTTTCGTCTGCGGCAAAGGAACGTCACCTTTCGTGGCGGCTGCAACGTACTTGCAGAGATGAGGCAACATCTCCAGCAGGCGTTCTGCAACTGGCACGTTCTCAAGCCAGCGAGTGTTGCAAAAGTTCCGGCCAAACAAATCACTGCCTGTGACTTGCGTGTAATCTTCGCGACGAGCCGGTGTCTCGTTAAACAATGAGTGAGTCGAACGGAGAACGGCAGTGATGTCCCACTTCGTGGCATTGCACCCATGCTTAAACGCACCATGCACAATGTGCAAACCACATGAACCAATGTTCAAGATCTGGCAGCTACACTCGCTCTTCACTTTCTGCTGCAGCTTCTCGAAGAAGGCCCAGTTCACATTAGGCCCATCCTTAGAGACTTGCAGCAAATTCTGCAAGCCAATGTCTTGCGTGCTCTGGAGGAAGTGTTCAAGGATGTCGGTTGCTCTGCCGTGTCCCATAAAAACAGAGCAGAGGTAGCGGCTTGTCACTCTCTTGTCAGTGGTCCACATGCGCACAAGAACGTCCATCTGCTTGTTTTTGGTGATGCTGTTGTAGGACTCGTCAAACAGCAGCACGAACGCATCTTGCTCCCGAACAGTTGTCAGCAACAATTCCTTGAAGTGTGGAACGAGTCCATGACACATCATGTAATTCGATTTCCGTTCACCGCAAGTGAATTTTGTAGCAATCGCGCTGTCGGGAAACATAGCAGCGAACAAGCGTGATGTGTCGTCGCTCGATCTGTAGTTGTAATGGGCTGCACAGATCTTCAGCGTCCACAAGATCTCTGTCCGTAGAGTGTCTTGCTTGGACACAAAGGATGCGACATCAACGAGTGCAGGCAGTGCAGCACGGTTGTTGGTTTGTGGATGTGCCGATCCAACTGCTGAAACACAAATGATAATATGAAGTACCATGTATGTATAATAATTGAACATACACAAGATATTCAAACTGAATTATTTCCATCAATATTGTGGTCCTTATAAAATGCCAGAAATCACTAATTTAAATTAATTTAGAACAGAACTTATAAAGTCAATGACTAAAAACGTCAGGTCAAAAAAATTTACGTATCTTAATTTTAAAATTCTAGTAAATTATAATACAATTTAAAAGTATTAATACTATTTATATTTGTAATATTAGGTATGACCAACTCAGTTACCATGGTACCAGGTATGGCAATGCAAATGTGCAATGGCAGTGAAGTGTTCAATTTAATGTTGTAGATAGGAACATTTTGATAAATATCCTAAGCAAAATAACTTAAATATGACAAACCTGTTCCTGATGTAGCCAGCATGCGGCGCAGTTGCGAATTGTGTTTCGCGGACACGTTGTTCTTGTGCGTCGCACTTTTAACATGACTGTCCAAGCTGTATCGACCTCCGTTCCCGATGTTGATGGATTTTGCACAAAATCGACATCGCGCAGAACGAACGTTTCCCGTCGGGTCTCGACACACCCATTCTTTGTATTCCGCGATTGCCAACCATTCATCTTTAAATTTACATTTTCCTTTCTCGGGAGCCATCATAACGCAAATTCAAATCGACCGATAATATTTTCAATGAACACGCGTTTGTCGCTTTCCAAAATGACAACTTAATACCCGTATGACAGGTACTTATGGCGCCATCTAGTGGATAATTATTAATATAATTCTTGGTCACTTGGACTGTCAATCGCGTTTTAGTTTTGCCGTTCTAGGAGAAGGAAACTCTGATTACAAACCACCTGTTGCCTTACAGGTTGTGGTTCATCGGAACCAAAGGCTAGGCCCACCGCCTATAACTGTGGTTAGCGTCAGGAAGGGCATCCGGCCACACAAAAAATCATGCCAAATCCAAAATGATGATGATTCAGCGAGCCTCGGATGCAGTTAGGGCGTACCCTGTAAGCGACGCGCAGAGGACTCGCCTGACCTGTGTGAAAAGTGGACAAGGGCTACCGGGCCTTGGGCGGTCCCGGTTAAAGAGGTTAGTCCGGATGAGAGTGGGGACGTTGAATGTAGGGACAATGACTGGACGAGGAAGGGAGTTGGCGGATCTGATGGAGAGGAGGAGGGTGGGAGTGCTGTGTGTGCAGGAGACTCGGTGGAAGGGGGACAAAGCGAGAGAGTTGGGAGGAAACTGCAAGTTGCTATATAGTGGAGCAGATGAGCGAGGGCGAAATGGAGTGGGGATAGTGCTACACAAAGAATTTAAGGATATCCTAGTGAATGTGAGCAGAAGGAACGACCGATTGATGAGTGTCAAGCTGGGCTTAGGTGAGACGGTGGTTAACATCATATGCGCGTACGCCCCCCGAGTGGGCTGTGAAGAGGAGGAGAAGGAAACCTTCTGGAGACAGATGGATCAAGAGCTCAGGTCAATACCAGAGGGAGAAAGGGTGATTGTAGGCGGAGACCTAAACGGTCACGTGGGAATGAGTAGAGATGAGATTGAGAGGATACACGGTGGCTGGGGAGTGGGAACGAGGAAGGCGAAAGGGTAGTAGGCTTTGCGATGGCATTTGATTTGGCGATAGGGAATACTTTCTTTGAGAAGAGAGCGAGCCAGTTGGTGACCTACAGGAGTGGAGGAAGAGAAAGTCAAATAGACTTCGTAATGTGTAGAAGATCCCATCTGAAAGAAGCTAAGAACTGCAAGGTCATAAACGGGGAGTGTTGCGGCACAACACAAAGTACTGGTGATGGACTGGGAGATTAAGTGTAGTAAGAAAAGAAGACCAGAGCAAGTGACATCGAAGATCAAGTGGTGGAGATTGAAAGAAGAGGACCTAAAGATGCAGTTTAGGGAGAAAGTGTTGGAGGAAAGGAGATTGTTGGAAAACGTGCAGGAATGGTGGGAGGAGAACAGCAAGGTGATATTGAGAGCGGGAAAGAGATGCTGGGCATGTCAACAGGAAAGAGACCCCCTGGGGACAAGGAGACATGGTAGTGGAATGATGAGGTGAAGGATGCGATAAGAGCTAAGAAAGAGGCTAAGAAGAAGTGGGAAACGTCAGGAAAGCATGAAGACAGAGGCAGCTATCGGCAGGCAAACAAAGAGGCAAAGAAAGAAGTAGCAAGATCAAAGACACAGGCAATGGACGAGGTGTACGGGGAGCTGGGAACACCGGAGGGAGAAAGAAAGATATATAGAATAGCAAAGGCTCGCGACAAATCTACCAAAGATTTCACACAGATAAGACAGATAAAGGATGGACAAGGAGTGGTTCTATGGGAACAGGATAAGATCAAGGATCGGTGGAAAGGATATTTCGATAATCTGCTAAACGTAGAGAACCCGAGGGCAGCCTTTGACGATGGAATGCCAAATGAAGGCTTAACACCAGGAATTATCAGGGAGGAAGTAGAGGTGGCACTGAAAAGAATGAAAACTGGGAAGGCGATGGGACCAGACGAAATTCCAGTGGCGGTCTGGAAGAGTTTGGGAGAAGAGGGGGTCGATATGATGTGGGATCTGATGCAGAAGATATACGTACAAGAGAAAATGCCAGAGGAATGGAGAGGCAGTGTCATCGTGCCTATCTTCAAGGAGAAGGGAGACATCCAGGATTGTGGAAATTACAGAGGCATCAAGTTGATGTCGCACACCATGAAGGTTTGGGAAAGGGTAATTGACAGAAGGCTGAGGGAAGAGACAAGCATAGGTGAGGAGCAGTTCGGTTTTATGCCGGGCAGAGGAACAACGGACGCCATATTTGCAGCAAGGCAGTTGATGGAGAAACACCGGGAGATGCAGAAGGAACTGCACATGGTCTTCATTGATTTAGAGAAGGCATACGATAGAGTGCCACGACAGGAGGTTTGGAGGTGTATGCGGGAGCAGGGTGTGCCTGAAAAGTATGTACGTCTTGTAAAAGACACATATGAAGACGCAAGGACGCAAGTCAAGAGCAGTGTAGGACTGACAGGCAAGATCAACGTTAGAGTGGGGCTGCACCAGGGGTCCTCACTGAGTCCTTACCTGTTTGACTTGATTATGGATGTGTTGGGCCGGGGCATCAAAGAACTGTTTGCAGATGACATCGTGCTGTGCAGTACCAGAAGAGAGGAGGTGGAACGGAAGCTTGAGGAATGGAGACGTGCAATGGAAGAGCGAGGACTAAAGATTAGTAGAAAGAAGACGGAATACCTGAGGTGCAACGAAAACAATGACCTAGAGATCCGGTTACAGGGCGAGACAGTGAAGAGAGTGAAGACATTCAAATATCTAGGATCGACATTGGCGGATGATGGAGAATTGGATGCGGAAGTCACTCATAGAGTGCAGAGCGGGTGGAAGAACTGGAAGAGAGTATCTGGAGTGCTGTGTGACAGAAGAATGAACGTGAAGATCAAGGGAAAAGTGTACAGGACAGTGGTAAGGCCAGCACTGATGTACGGGTCGGAGACTTGGGCGGCAAAGAAGACACAGGAAAAGAAGTTGGATGTCGCAGAAATGCGAATGCTACGATGGATATGCGGAGTCACAAAGCTTGACAAGATAAGAAACGAAAGAATCAGAGGGACAACGAAAGTGGGAGAAATTTCGAAGAAAGTCCAAGAAAGTAGGTTGAGATGGTATGGACACGTGATGAGAAGAGAGGAGAATTACGTAGGAAGGAGAGCGATGGGAATGGAAGTGCAAGGGAAGAGGAGGAGAGGAAGGCCGAAGAGGAGGTGGCTAGACAGTGTGAGGGCAGATCTCAGGGAGAAGGGACTGTCGGGGGAGGAAGTGTACGACCGAACGACATGGAGGCGAATGTCATCATACATCGACCCCACATAAAAGTGGGACAAAGATGAAGAGGAAGAAGAGAAGAAGTTTTAGTTTTGCCGTTCCGACGTTGAATTTGAATCGCACATTTACTTTCGCACTTATTAAATAATTTCCATTACAACGACACGGCTGAGAGATAATAGTTTAATTGTACTTTTAAAGCAAAAACATGCATTTTAAAGGGTTTTCAAGGGTTTATTCCGAAAACGGGTGATAATCAAGGGTTTTTTGGTACCCTTGAACGTAATTTCAAAATTCAAGAGTTTTTAAGGGTTTTCGGGGATCCGTGCGAACCCTGAGTACATCCAATTGCTGCGCAAACATATCATTGTCTAACCCAAGTTATTGATAACCCGTTAGTATACACGGTTTTGGGTAGTAGGCATTTTTTATGAGATGTGAACTTCGGTGGTTTATATTCGTTAAGTATTTCACTCAAATCAACTTTCCCAAAAGTTTGTTTGCACAACTTTGTCGGAATATGTATTATATATTTAGCACAAAGATATCTTACGAATCACATTCCTTATTTTGCTAAAACAAAACCGCATAGAACATTGGTTGAATAGACCTGTTGGCATTTGCGTCGAAGACTCGAATCCGGACCCACTTTGTCATTGATTTTTCCGCTTGAGTTTTGCTTAACTTTGATACCTCAGTGAGATACACCGTAGTTCCATCATTCAACATTATCCTAGGCATATTTACCTTTAAGAATATTGCGTCTTACGTCCATTTGAGGCGTAAATAGCGCCCCGGTTTCTATCAACATACGCTGCTATATATCTCTTTTTACGCGCGCTGTGCGGTAACGCACGGTCGCAGCGGCACAGGCTAGCGCAAAGCGGGTCGCTATTTGAGCTTCAACACTGACAACAGGGTCCGGATTCGATACAAATGCCAACTAGTGAATAGGATTAGGATGCACGGTTTTTATTTGGGCTTCAAAAGAGTCCGGATTCGACACAAGTGTCGACAAGTGACGTTGTGCCATCAGCCTGCACGGTTTTCACTCCCACCACCATCATAAACCAAAACGCAAGTTACCGTTTGGGCGCCATTTTACATGAATGTCTAGATTTCTAGTATGTCGAAACTCCGCAAGGTGTCACCATTGGAGACACCGGGAATCCCGCAGGAATATTCAGTGATTGGACAACTGACAAGTGATATCTTTCACGTTGTCCAATGACGGCTAAACGATGTCGCTACAAATCTGCGATTTTGCAAGAATATAAGTGACTTTGTGGTGTCATTACGCGCCGCTCGCCGACGCTGAATATACCGTGAAAGAATGAAAACAATGGGCGTATGAAATAGCTACGAGGCGGCAATTTCGGCATATTTTGGGCGAGGCGGCATAGCCATAGAAAAACGGCGACACGACCAGCCTCGCTTGTTATTGTTAATGTTATATACCAGGGAAAACACTGACTAATGCATTTCTGGTCAAGTCATACTATATCTGGTTACATATGGTCAATGGCGTTGGCTTAAATACTTCTGGTCCAGCTACAGTGATTCTGGCTACCACTCCAGCGATGTTGGCCCATCCACTTCTGGCCCAGCTACACTACAGTGATTCTGACTAAAACTTCAGCAATGTTGGCCCATGCATTTCTGGCCCAACCACAGTGATTCTGGCTAAGACCTCAGCGATGTTGGCCCATACATTTGTGGCCCAGCCATATTGATTCTGCCTAAGACGGTCAGTCGTTAGCGTGCTAATATTAGCCAATATTAACTTATTAATTAAGTTAATGTGAAATGACCAGTTAATGATTATTTATTATCATAATTAATGGGGTTTAATGCTTGCACGAATTATACATATATCTTCATAATCATGGTCTGTCGAGGTTGCACACTAATTAGCCAATATTGACTAATTAATAAAATTATTAAATGATTTGTTAATGTATAGTTATTACCATTATTAATGTGGTTATACACATTGCATAATATGTATAAATATCTTCATAATTATAGCCATTATGGCCTTTAATTGGAACGTATTGGTCTGTTGAGTTTGCATGCTATATTACTAAAATTAACTAATTAATTGCATTAATTTGGTTATAATTAGTACTAAAAATATTAAATATTGTAAATTTATTGCTCAAGTCAATGTGTTTGAAAACCTTGAAAACGGTATTTAAATAGCTACGTAAATAAAAAAAGCAAATATTTATTCACGGAAAACACAAAAATGAGTCCATTTTGCCACTGTAAGAGATACACAAAAATTATGCTGTTTTGACATCTTAAAATCGCAATATCTTTTGATCTATTAAATATTTATTAATAAAATAAACAGTATGTGATCCTTAAGCTATTACCTTTAAGCCCATTCCCAATGTTGTAGCATGATATTTAATTTGTTGTTGAAGTACCTAGAATAAAGTGAGTTACAGCTTCAGACTCGGGCCGATGCCACAGCTGGACAGGCATCTGGTATGGGGAGTGGTCCAAATTATGAAAACAATACCTGTTGGAACACTTACCAATTGGTGCATAAATACAGTCGTTAAGTTCTTCTAAAAAATCTGTCTAAACGAGTGCATTTCCGATTTCGGCATTTTATTTTGATGTAACTTGTATAGTTTGCTGTTGGTATGTTTTGTTTACTGCAATTTAAAAATGATGTATTTTAAAATGTCATGCTAAAAGGGTGACACTCCTGACAATTTTACACTCTAATTTTCCAATAATTCTGTTAATTTCCAATGTAGTGACTTGAAATTTTGCACTAATAAAGACTGACATAAGAACTTCTGTTAATAACATCATGCACATCTGAAAGTATAATTCTTGTTTTTTGCAAAAATTCTCGACTATTTAACTACTTCTGCATTGATTAAAATTAAAATTAATTCTGAGACATCAAGGTTTAAAATTCCCTGTAAATCTGTCCTAAACTAACAAGTGGATTGAATATTGACCTTGTCTCCTTTGTGTTGGTTTTTGTTGTCCCGGATTTCTTCTACCCTCTCCATGGCACAGATCATTTCATCCTGCAAGATATGGTTCTGCTCAGTACAGATCAACGTGTACACTACTCAAAGTGAACATCACAGACAGCCTGAAAATGGAGGAGTTTATCAATTGAGGGAGTTTATCAAAATAACTAAAAAAGTACCATAGTTAATAATAATAAGGTAACTTCTTTTGCACCTAAAGTTTCGGAAACTAAGCTCAGAGGTGTAACCAAGCTCGGAGGTGCAACCAAGTTCGGAGGTTCAACCAAGCTCGGAGGTGCAACCAAGCTCGGAGGTGTAACCAAGCTCGGAGGTGCAACCAAGCTCGGAGGTGCAACCAAGCTCAGAGGTGCAACCAAGCTCAGAGGTGCAACCTAGCTCGGAGGTGCAACCAAGCTCGGAGGAGCAACCAAGCTCGGAGGTGCAACCAAGCTCGGAGGTGCAACCTAGCTCGGAGGTGCAACCAAGCTCGGAAGAGCAACCTAGCTCGTAGGTGCAACCAAGCTCGGAGGTGCAACCAAGCTCGGAGGTGCAACCAAGCTCAGAGGTGCAACCAAGCTCGTAGGTGCAACCAAGCTCAGAGGTGCAACCAAGCTCGGAGGTGCAACCTAACTCAGAGGTGCAACCAAGCTCGGAGGTGCAACCAAGCTCGGAGGTGCAACCAAGCTCAGAGGCAGAATATACAACATTCAACATTATTTATGCCAGAAGAGAAACAAGAACAATAGTATATGTATTTGTATATTTAATAAACATGTATGATGACCGTCTACCAATTTTGAAATAGTTTTCAATTTTTAGACTGGGGAAATTTCCAAATGGAATGGCTATATTGGGTGGATTAAATTAAAGAGATACAAGAAGTGGTATATTTGAATAATTGGTAATTGCCAGTCAAGTAAGACATTTAAAATCTAGTGAGGTAATCCATTTACTGACCATGTCTTCCTCGGTGACTTCACAGTTACTTCCACTGGGTGGTTCATCACTTTCATTGGCTGGTTCTGCTGTTGCCATGGCGATAACCCAGTTGCCAACCCGTAGGTTCCTGGAAATAGTTGACAATTAATTAGGGAAATGTATTGCATAGATCCTGGTTAGCCGACCTACAAACAGGAGAGTGGGACCATTCGTGAGGTGATTACGATGATAAAATAATTGTATACTTTTTGACAAGTTATGTGTTGAAATCTTTGGTATATATTATATACGCATTTGTTACATGAAGAAAAGCTCAATGTAAATTCTTCTTATATAACTTCAGGGTAAAGTCATGCCGCTGTTTGATTTTTGAAGTTTTGTTATAGCTTTTCAATTTTATGTGTACAAGTAATATCCTTGTTTGATTTATTAAAAATTAATCCTTGGTGATATTCCCATCTGTTGGAATTTAATTTTTGCCATCACTTGCAATCTGATGGAGTGTCTTTTTATTAGGAAATCTTAAAGGGAAACAAATGGAACTTTTTGGTGTCTTGTACTTAAAAGAATGAATACAAACTAACCATTTGCAACTAAAGTCACATTTTCACATTGATCAATGGTTTATGTAGAATATATATGGACTGAAAGTTGGCATAAAATTCTTAATTGTGGTTTCAAATGGTTATCCCCTGGTAGTTTTGATTAACTCTTAAATGAATAGGCCCAAATAACTGTATGTTTGTTTCCCTTTAACTGGTTGAGTTTGTCGATGTTTCACATTACGTCATACTTAGAGTTGCAACCTCAGCATATCATTAATTAGTTTTATTTACAACAGTTTACATATTTTAGGAATGTCCACTCTGATTAGCTACCACATTGGAGTATTCAGGTTGTGTTTCACCATGTGAACTCTGAAACTTTGTGCTGCCTCTAGTCTACATAGCTTTGTTGTATGTAGCAAGGTAGCTAGTCACCAGCAGGTAGTATGCATAGACGACTGAAAGCACTTCAAATTTGCCTTCATTGATGACTTCCGCTCGGACGTTTTCATCCAGTGTGCATGCGTCGTGGCGCCTGTAGGAGTTTCTCTCATTCGGATAAACTTCTTCTTTCCGAGTGACTTCCTCCAAGATCTGTATTGCTGTTGACCACTGTTGTGTGCGACAAAGGAAGTTGGCATATTCTGTGAGGAGTGCAGTGCATGGCACTGGGGACAACAGCACTGCTTGTTGGAAGGTCTTCTCTGCTCTTGATCTCATTGTCTCTTGTTGATACCATGTGGTGTTGTCATTGTTCATTGCACAGTGACAGAAGCAAGCCAGGTTGGTTAGCATTGTTGCCTTTTGTGCTGGTCCGTCACACAAATCAATGAGGTGTTCATAGAGTTTGATGCCATGTTCTAGTCTACATAGCTCGTCTCTGTGACACTCTAAAACTTTTACGCAAGGCACCAACACAACACCAGGTAGAATGAAAATGGCCAGGATTTATTTCTGACATTTGAGACGTGAAAACATGCAATATTTACAACAAATGTGGGCCAATGGAGGTCCTCATACATTGCATCGTTTACCTAAACATCACACGACAAGAGGCCCACATTATGGGTATGAACAATAACATACGGAAATTAAACAATGATCCACAAATCACGTGGTACAATGATTATATAAATATATCAGTATTGTAGCTAATAAGGTTTTATATAATATCTAGAGAGGTGGGGCCATTCCGCCGATGCACAAACGTGGTACAATGATTATATAAATATATCAATATTGTAGCTATATATATTCCGCCCCTATAACGATACAAGTTTTATTCGGAACAACCTAAATATGGTAGGTGGGGAGGGAGGCGGAATTCAATGTCGTTATCGGGAACTCGAATACGGGAAACGGAAAACTTGTTTGGATACGTCCGCTCACTTGAGAACCTAGATCGTTGTGCTGCAATTGCCCCGCGCACAAATTACGCGGTCTTTCTGCGCTACGCTGATTGGCTGGGAGTTTACCTTTAATTACTATGCAGTTGTCATGCAACAGCTCCGGCTGTATGGGTAATCTACATATCGGACCCTGACCTGGTTAAAGTCCACCCCACCCACAAAGGGTGGCTCATATCAGTAGTGCTGCCACCTCACGTAAAGATCAGTATGAAATCTAATTTCATACCTAAATATGTTCATTTTATGCGGGACAACACTACCAAATAAAGTTGTGACTCGGTGACTCGGAAACGTGGCTTGTTTGCTGATGACACAAGTCAGATGTATGTTTGTATAAGAGCTTAATAGTAAGCCAACTCTTTATGTATAACTAGATTACATAACTACAATAATATACAATGTCGATACCTAGTTATACATGTCATAACAAATACACAAAACTGACATCAAAGGTGGGAGAACCGACCACACACAGGTGGAGGAAACCCACCATCTTACGTACATGTGTGAAATTCTGTGATTCAAAATAAGGGGAAAGCGTTAGGTACATGTGCACATGTCCCTGCCCTAAAACCCCTTGGAAGATGTACTCATCAGTAGCAGACAGTATAACAACACTCATAGACACTGTGTATAATTATCATTAGCCAGAATCTCGTAAGACAAACTATGCTACAGAACGGATGGCTATAGTTGCAAGAGATATCAGAGAAAACAATGATATCACAGAACACAATATATATATGCACTGTAACTTAATAGAAACCGTGTATTTAAAATTAGAAGCAAAAACACACAAAGAAGTAAAAAACCACCACCAGCCAGAAACTTTATGCTGCCTCTAGTCTACATAGCTCGTTTCTGTGACACTCTAAAACTTATGTTTATTTTGTACCACTCCCTGTATTCTAGAGACTGTAATAAATCAATGTGCAACTGTGCATTCAACATCAGGTTCCCCTCACCTTGTACTTGATCCTTGGCAAGGCAAAGGGAAGTGTTGTCCAAAAGTGGAGAACTATCAAAATTAAACTACCAGTTGCCAGGCTTGTAAGTTGTAGGGTGTATGACATGGCTAAAAATAAAATGTTTCGTCATCTACTATTCATCCCCGTGGCGACAGGGTGAGTAACTGACACGTTACGCCTGAGAACATATTAATAATCACACTGGTGTATTATACCTAGCATAATATATAGTTGACTTTTGTCAGTTCAGTGGCTAACACTTACAGCCAGAAAGGACTTGGTTTTTATAGCTAACAGAAACGGTTTGGGTTTCTTCAAAACTGGTGTGCTTTGTTATAATATATAAGCTGAAAAACCCAGATTTCAATAAGAATTTTGCATTGTCCGGCTGTGGGAAGTCATGGGCAGAAACCATGGATGAAGGATTCACTTTTCAGTGCATTGGGTGTTGGAAGGAAGAAGGAGATAGTTAGGTTGACAGATATTGTGAAGGGAATGGAGATGGGAATTTCAATTAGAAAGGAGACAGGTCGAATGGAGAGAGACGACAGGGAGAGAGGTGAGAATACTGCAAGACTGAAGAAGAATAGCTGTGGCAAAGAGATTGAGAGGAGGGAAGGTGATTGGAGGGGAAGAAATTGGAAAATCGACGACAGAAAACATGACAAGCGTGAAGGTGACAGGGGAGAAAGTGACCGTAGAGAAGGAGGGAGGGAAGATGGGACGGGAGAGGAGACCAGAAAATGAGACGGGAGGAAAGATGAAGGGACAAAAGGAAGTGAGAGCAAATGTGATAGAAGAGAAGTCGATAAAAGGGATGCTGACAGGAGGAAAGGTGACAAGAGAAAAAGCGACAGGAAAGAATGGATTGGAGGAGAATGTGACAGGAGAGAAGATGACAGGAGGAAAAGACAACAACCAGACAGATGCACACCGAAGAAGGAGCTACTCTAAGGCAGTGGTTGAGGGGGCAAAGAGGAAAGAGAGGGTGTTTATGGGTGACTCCATTATAAGAAAGACGGACAAGACACTGAGCGAGGGGAAGGACGTCGTTGTTTGTCTACCGGGGGCTAGGATTGAACATGTAACTGACAGGGTAGGGAAGGTATTGGGACATGGCAAGGGAGGGTCTATACTGGTACATGTAGGAACAAATAATGCTGACAGGGAGGGAACAACTGGGATAGTACAGAAGTATAGACAGTTAGTGAGGAAGCTAAAGAAGACAAGAGTTGAACAGATAATTCTGTCAGGAATTTTGCCAGTAATGGGAGGAAGGGGGGCAATGTAGACATTGTATATTATTGTAGTTATGTAATCTAGTTATACATAAAGAGTTGGCTTACTATTAAGCTATTATACAAACATACATCTGGCTTGTGTTACCAGCAAACAAGCCACGTTTCCGAGTCACCGAGTCACAACTTTATTTGGTAGTGTTGTCCCGCATAAAATGAACATAAGTTTTAGAGTGTCACAGAGACGAGCTATGTAGACTAGAACATGGCATCAAACTCTATGAACACCTCATTGATTTGTGTGACCGACCAGCACAAAAGGCAACATTGCTAACCAACCTGGCTTGCTTCTGTCACTGTGCAATGAACAATGACAACACCACATGGTATCAACAAGAGACAATGAGATCAAGAGCAGAGAAGACCTTCCAACAAGCAGTGCTGTTGTCCCCAGTGCCATGCACTGCACTCCTCACAGAATATGCCAACTTCCTTTGTCGCACACAACAGTGGTCAACAGCAATACAGATCCTGGAGGAAGTCACTCGGAAAGAAGAAGTTTATCCGAATGAGAGAAACTCCTACAGGCGCCACGACGCATGCACACTGGATGAAAACGTCCGAGCGGAAGTCATCAATGAAGGCAAATTTGAAGTGCTTTCAGTCGTCTATGCATACTACCTGCTGGTGACTAGCTACCTTGCTACACACAACAAAGCTATGTAGACTAGAGGCAGCACAAAGTTTCAGAGTTCACATGGTGAAACACAACCTGAATGCTCCAATGTGGTAGCTAATCAGATTGGACATTCCTAAAAAATGTACCATGTTATAAAATATCTAAACTGTTGTAAATAAAACTAATTAATGATATGCTGAGGTTGCAACTCTAAGTATGATGTAATGCGAAATGTCGACAAACTCAACCAGTTAAAGGGAAACAAACATACAATTATTTGGGCCTATTCATTTAAGAGTTAATCAAAACTACCAGGGGATAACCATTTGAAACCACAATTAAGAATTTTATGCCAACTTTCACTCCATATATATTCTACATTGATCAATGTGAAAATGTGACTTTAGTTGCAAATGGTTAGTTTGTATTCATTCTTTTAAGTACATGACACCAAAAAGTTCCATTTGTTTCCCTTTAAGATTTCCTAGTAAAAAGACACTCCATCAGATTGCAAGTGATGGCAAAAATTAAATTCCAACAGATGGGAATATCACCAAGGATTAATTTTTAATAAATCAAACAATGGTATTACTTGTACACATAAAATTGAAAAACTATAAGAAACTTCAAAAGTCAAACAGCGGCATGACTTTACCCTGAAGTTATATAAGAAGAATTTACATTGAGCTTTTCTTCATGTAACAAATGCATATATAATATATACCAAAGATTTCAACACATAACTTGTCAAAAAGTATATAATTATTTTATCATCGTAATCACCTCACGAATGGTCCCACTCTCCTGTTTGTAGGTCGGCTAACCAGGATCTATGCAATACATTTCCCTAATTAATTGTCAACTATTTCCAGGAACCTACGGGTTGGCAACTGGGTTATCGCCATGGCAACAGCAGAACCACCCAATGAAAGTGATGAACCACCCAGTGGAAGTAACTGTGAAGTCACCGAGGAAGACATGGTCAGTAAATGGATTACCTCACTAGATTTTAAATGTCTTACTTGACTGGCAATTACCAATTATTCAATTATACCACTTCTTGTATCTCTTTAATTTAATCCACCCAATATAGCCATTCCATTTGGAAATTTCCCCCGTCTAAAAAATGAAAACTAATTCAAACTTGGTAGACGGTCATCATACATGTTTATTAAATATACAAATACAGATACTATTGTTCTTGTTTCTCTTCTGGCATAAATAATGTTGAATGTTGTATGTTCTGCCTCTGAGCTTGGTTGCACCAACAGATACCAATTGTTGCACCTCCGAGCTTGGTTGCACCTCCGAGCTTGGTTGCACCTCTGAGCTTGGTTGCACCTCTGAGCTTGGTTGCACCTCCGAGCTTGGTTGCACCTCTGAGCTTGGTTGCACCTCAGAGCTTAGTTTCCGAAACTTTAGGTACAAAAGAAGTTACCTTATTATTATTAACTATGGTACTTTATTAGTTATTTTGATAAACTCCCTCAATTGATAAACTCCTCCATTTTCAGGCTGTCTGTGATGTTCACTTTGAGTAGTGTACACGTTGATCTGTACTGAGCAGAACCATATCTTGCAGGATGAAATGATCTGTGCCATGGAGAGGGTAGAAGAAATCCAGGACAACAAAAAGCAACACAAACGAGTCAAGGTCAATATTCAATCCAGTTGTTAGTTTAGGACAGATTTACAGGGAATTTTAAACCTTGATGTCTCAGAATTTATTTTAATTTTAATCAATGCAGAAGTAGTTAAATACTCGAGAATTTTTGCAAAAAACAAGAATAATTGTTCATATATGGCCTGGGTCCGAAAAAGGTTCATTTTGATAATTTTTATACTTTCACTGATACTAAATTTGATAATGTACTTTCAGATGTGTATGATGTTATTAACAGAAGTTCTTATGTCAGTCTTTATTAGTGCAAAATTTCAAGTCACTACATTGGAAATTAACAGAATTATTGGAAAATTAGAGTGTAAAATTGTCAGGAGTGTCACACTTTTAGCATGACATTTTAAAATACATCATTTTGAAATTGCAGTAAACAAAAAATACCAACAACAAACATACAGTGTTATCAATGTAGGATTATTAGAGAAACATTAGCTAGCTTTTGGGTAATGTGGCATCACTTGTGATCTATATATGTGACTCTATACACGTATATGCACATGATTTACAAGCAAAGAAATCTGTTGGATTCAAGGTCCTATAAAACAGAACACAAAAGGAATTTGTTTTCACCTGGTGTTATTGATGTTTGCTAATTATATAATACAGATGATTTTTGTACTAATTGTTCCTCATATATTTTATTTGAAACTACAGGACTTTATTACCTTTACCTCTCTCACATTTGTCAGGAGGGTAACATTGCTGAAAGCTAAGGCTGCCAGATTTAGACACATTGCTTTAGAATTGCTTGTTGAGTCAATTAGTCATTGTAGCTCCTATCTCTATTACATGAATGGGATGAAACATGACAATATTTATTCATTAAGGTGGTAGCTGACATAATAGTGTTGTCAGGAGTGTAACATTTTAGTGGAATTCTATGTTTTTGTATTAATTAGACAGCAACATTGCCATTGGTGTATGTTTACATACATTATCACTTTGCCACAATAATACAATGAAAATGAATAGTTTGAGAGCTGCTGGGAGGAATTTGAGAACTTTATTTCAGTTTAGATGTTCAAAATTGACTCTAAATATATATATAAATCCGATCCTTGAAAAATTATCTTCTATTACATAAATAACTTGTTTGAACCAATAGAAATTGGCTTAATTTGTGGTGTGCACGTTTTGAAATAATCACAGTATCTTATATTTCAATCACATTTAATTTTAAAACTTGAGAAATTAAATATAATGTCATTGTCAGGAGCATAACGGATTTGGTGCCTATATATGATGTTAATTCAAATGCTCAATGTGTCAAGACAAGTTGTACATCTGGTTCAAAATTGTTTATGGAAGTTTCCTTGTTACCAGGAAGGGTTCCGTACTAGCTGAGGTGTTCAATATTGATTATTATATTGATTAGAAACTTGAAAAAATTATCTTCTATTATATATTACGCAAACAAGTGTTTGAACCAATAGAAATTGGCTTAATTTGTGGTAGGCACATTTTAAATACACATGGTGTTCAAGAACTTAGTATGTTGCATCATAGGAAACTATCACAGTTTGTTTGATTTCAATCACATTTAATTTTAAAACAAGACAAGTATAATGTCAGGAGTGTAACAAATTGGGTACCTTTGTTAACTAAAATGCTTAATGTGTCCAGGTAAATTGTCCGACTGGTTTGACATTTTATGTAGAAGTGTTATGGTGGTGATGTGTATGAAATAATTAAGATGTTAAATGCTGATGTTTATTTGTTATATTCTTTCATTTAATTATGTTTTTTAAGCAGTTGTTTTGAACCCATGAAAATCAGATAATTTGAGAATTATCACATTCATACGCCCAAAAGTGGTAGCAAACTTAAGTATTAAGTGTATTTTATCATGTGAGAACAAACAAAAAGTGCTTAATTTGATTACATGGGTTTGTATAGGTGGTAATTAATATTTCTTAAAGCTGATGTTCTTGTTGAGTCATTGCCAATAAAACCTTGATAACAATAACAAACATTGAGTTAATATATTAAGTTTTTTATTTTTTAAACTAGAATGTGCATGGATCATGCAGGAATGAAGACAACAATTATTTCTACAAGGTGATTTTTCCACCCCTTATGCCACACTTGATGAGCCATTTTTAAGACCCAGGCCATGTGTATTTTGTAGACTTCTCTTTATAGAGGAACCTGAAAACATACAACATAATGGGTGCAATTTTCATGTACACTTATTTACAATTTAATCTTTTGCAGGCCACTTGATTATTGGCTAAAGATAAAGTAATTCTGAGACACCAACCTTTTTTATCATTGGTTTATTTGACATGGAATGATCTTTTTTGAAGCACGTTCTTCAATCAATTTAATTTGATGACATACAGCTTTTTGCAGTGCTTAAATATTAATACAACTATACCTAGTCAGCAACACTGAATAACAAAAGCTTGTCCATGACAAAACCAGGAATTCACACCTGCACAATTCACATAAAAACACCTGCACAATTCACATGGATGCATTCACGTTTTTGCTTTACATGGTCATAATTCTAATTTTCAGAAATCACTGGAGACGGCATTGATGTCTGAACCTGACATGGTAAAGTATGACTGGCTGAGTGGAACACCATTGTCACATCTATCCTTTTACCTGCGTCACTTCATACCACTAAGATATGTGCCGACAGTTCCAATGCCTGGCCACCCTCTCTTGAAGTGACAAAGAATGACAAAGCACCTGATACCACAAAGTCTGCAAGAGAAGTTGGCGAGAATGAAACAAGATATGAATGGAGATGGTGACCCAGACTGTCAGGAAGATCAGCAGCTTCCTCAAACAATTCTAATGAAGCTGTTAGCAAGTGTGAAACCATTTGATGATCCAGAGGTCATGTTGAAACTGCAGGAGCATCTGGAAGAGCCAGAGCCAACGGAACTGAAAAAACAGCTGGAATTGCAAGAAAAGGGAAAGCAGGGTGAAACATTTGGTTTGGGCTTGACAGACATGGAGAAATGCAGTCCAGACATTGTCATGTTCTATGAAAGGATCTCCTCTAGGCCACCTCTGCATGAAGGTGGACTTGGATGTACTGGTAGACAGCTAAAGGCCTCTAATAAAAGCAGACAGGACTGCAAAGATAGTTACCAACACCACACCCCTGACAAAGCTGTCTGCAATATGGGAGAAGACAAGGACGATGACATTCACCAAGCGAGAGAAACCACTCATCAGCCAGGTGTTAAAAGCATGCGTGACAGAGACGGAACTAATATTTGGAGATCAGCGGAAATCATTAGCTACATGTGGCTAAGGATGCTAGAGTTCTTCAATGACGATCACCCTGTGGACGAGTACCCGAGTGGCAGCATGTGGGAAGGTCTCTACCTGCCGGTCTTTATGCCCATCAAGTTCCTCTTAACAACGGATTCTGGCAAAGAAGTCATATCGCCTGACACAGACATCATCAGTTTAATTGACCAGAGAAGGGTTGGATACAAAGATGAAATTGACTCCGAGCAACTCTTCCTGGTGATACAAACTGAAGGTTGTCATCCTGGATATTTGAAGTTAATAATGACGAGGCAAGCGATGCAGGCACGAATTAATGAGACGGATGACAATGACTGGGACCCAGATGCAGTCTACGAATTCAGAGCCAATGTATTGACGCAAGAGTTTCAGGAATTGCTGCATGAAAACATGACACGCCCACAATTAAGTAATGCTTCCATAATAACCAAAGGACCATCTCTGAAACTTGAGGTAAACTTGCAGAAGGACCGAAAGCAGAACCAGACATTAGAGATAGACCAGGTTCTGGCATTTCCCTGTGTGTCGTGGCCCTGCGAGGCCAAGGGTTGGGTGACGAGGAAGCATCGCAGTAGATGGCCCTCCAGCAGCCTCATCAACGACATCGTAGCTGATGGATGTCTCGTGGTGCCTGTGCCTTATGATGACAGTCCAGAAGAGGAGACAGAATGGCGCTTCTCTTTCTCTTGGGTCGAGGCGAAGCTTGCCTTGTCATTGAGCGACACCCAGCGCCAGTGCTATCTGCTGTTCAAGTGTCTGCTGCAAGACAGCCTCGCACTGCCAAAGGTGCTCAAGTCGTACCATCTGAAGAACATCCTGTTCTGGGTGTGCGAGGACATTCCCACTACACAGTGGAGACAAGACAATCTGGCAACGATCTACCTGCATCTTGTTGACCGTCTCCTGCACTGTCTCGTTGGCCACAGACTGCCGCAGTACTTCATCCCAGAGAACAACCTGTTCAATGCAATTCCTGACGACTTCATCACAGACATTGTGGCCAAGGTGAGCGACGTCCGATGCAACCCAATCAGACACATCATCGAGTTTCAGAAGCACTACGTCTTCCAGTTTTTCCCATTCACAGAGCCACTTGAGGTGATATTTGATCCAGTTGTGAAGAATCTGGAGGTACCCGCTCATGAGAATGATGTTTTGAAGGTGCAAGAAGCACAGTTCGTGTCACTCATCCGACTGGTCAATGTTCTGCTGCATAGAAAGACCAATGAAGAAGCTCTGGCCACTCTGAAGGGTGAAAGTGACCTGCTGAAGTTCAGTCTGTTGTATGATGACAGAACCGTGGGTAGGATGGACTCAATGGCAGGAAAGTTTGAGCCAGAACATGGCATCAAACTCTACGAACACCTCATTGATTTGTGTGACGGACCAGCACAAAAGGCAACAATGCTAACCAACCTGGCTTGCTTCTGTCACTGTGCAATGAACAATGACAACACCACATGGTATCAACAAGAGACAATGAGATCAAGAGCAGAGAAGACCTTCCAACAAGCAGTGCTGTTGTCCCCAGTGCCATGCTCTGCACTCCTCACAGAATATGCCAACTTCCTTTGTCGCACACAACAGTGGTCAACAGCAATACAGATCCTGGAGAAAGTCACTCAGAACGAAGAAGTTTATCCGAAAGAGAGAAACTCCTACAGGCGCCACGACGCATGCACACTGGATGAAAACATCCGAGCGGAAGTCATCAATGAAGGCAAATTTGAAGTGCTTTCAGTCGTCTATGCATACTACCTGCTGGTGACTAGCTACCTTGCTATACACAACAAAGCTGCTGCAGAGAAACGTGCTGAACACATGTTTTCTGTGTGCTTTGTTGTTCCAAGTGCACAAGGATATTCACTAGTCGGCTATGCCTATCTGATGCTTGAGAACTATACAAAGGCAGCCAGTGCCTTCTATCATGTCATTGGTACAAATCCTGGCTATAAGTCTGCACAAAAGAACCTCAACATTTGCCAGATGAAAGCAGGATGCATGAGAACATAGGTCTACAACACCTAATACATTCAAAGTCAACAGTATTTACATGACAGAAATATTGACTTACAAGCAAGCAACCAACTGACACACTGGTGGAAGAAACTATGGAGATCTACATATAGTGTTAATTATAAATGACAATGCTTGGTCATTTCTTGAAGATATAACCACTGTGATTAGAGATAGTAGATACTCATGATGACATGCCAGAATTGGGATGTTAATTTTTTTTTCTAATAAAACCTTCAGTAGTAGCACAATCATAAATCATATGTATGTTTGTTTATGTTCACAACTGGGCTTAACTGCAGTATGTGACTCGTGTGTTACTGTGTGTACATGTAGTTTGTTAAATAATAGAAGAGTGTTTCGTTTTATTAATATTATTAACCTTGAATTGACCTCATGATCAACTTATGAAGAGGTATTAATTATTTTGATCTTAGGGCTTTTGGTTGTCCACTATAAATATAGCTAATTCAGTCAAGTTTAGCACAATTTAAAAAACACACTCAAGTTGTCATTACTTTCTACATATTTATGAATTGTTAATTGAAAATGATGTTTATTTAAACCCATGTATTAGTAACACAAGCACTATGGTAACAAGTTTATATATGAGTTTTTTTAGTTTGAGCAGGGCATAGCAACATATAAGTCTATGACTTCAGCTGTCCTTTCAGCAGCAGCACTACACCAGACTGTGCATGTATTATGTTGTTATTGTTGAATAAACTTTCATTCATTCATTCATTCATTCAGTTGTATTCAATTATAAAAATATGTGTTGAAAATATGCACATGTACAAAGATTTGTGTTTTACTAAAGGAATAATGTTTTGTTAGAAAGTTGTAACCATACTAAAAATGTCTGTCTTATTTTAAATGATCTGATTTTGTTCACTTATTTTTGCTAGAAACCTAAACTAATTCATCATCTCTCAAAGTCCAGTTCAATTATTTCAATATATACATTGTACAGTTTCATATAATAGCAAGGTAAGGTCTGAAAGATGTTCAATAATTTTAATGGTGTATCAAATGCCCCATGGCGACAAGCTGATTGACCATGAAGACACCAGACCACCAGTTGAGAGGCAGACCAGCACAGCTGTGGTCATTTAGTTTCAAATAGCTTTGACTATTCACATAAAACTATACCCTAAAAAGGACAATTTTAAATGGCATCACGATCTGCAACTTCAGGGAATATCTGTGGGCAAGTTTAACTCAAGTACAACTCCCAACTTCAGCATAAATTGACTGACTCCAAAGAACAAACCAACAACATATGCAGGAACGCAGGCACACACCCCCTCGCGCATGCACTCGGACACACTCACACACACGCGTGCACATACACACACAAACGCACACACATACAACACACTGTCACACACAAAAACACACAGTCACACTGACACAGTCACACACACACACACACACACACACAAAACAGTCACACTGACACACACACACACACGCACAACACACGGTCACACTGACACACAGTCACACACACAACACACTGACACACACAAAACACGGTCACACTCACACTGACACACAGTCACACACACAACACACTGACACACACAAAACACGGTCACACTCACACTGACACACAGTCACACACACCACACTGACACACAAAACACAGTCACACTGACACACACACACACAACGCACTGACACACACAAAACACACTCACACTGACACACACACACACACCACACTGGCACACACAAAACACAGTCACACTGACACAGTCACACACACACACACACACACACACACACACACACACACACACACACACACACACAACACTGACACACACAAAACAGTCACACTCACACTGACACACAGTCACACACACACACACCACACTGACACACAAAACACACCGCACTGACACACACAAAACACAGTCACACTCACACACTTTTTTGGCAAAACACACATAGTGGATAATCATGAAGGAAGAATCAGTCAGCATGTTAAAACTTGTAGAAATACCATCAAGCAACAATGTGATGACAGTACGCTAGACAGTACTTTGGTGATAGGGGACGACTCTCCTGACAGAGAGGACATGGAACCTTCATAGCTGCTTGCACTCAGATGTCCGGGCGTCGATACAGACATTCTACTGCTATTTCATATTGTTATATACATCAAAGTGACCTGAATAATTGTCAGAGAGTTTGACTAATCATGGAACATCATCCATGACACCTGGACGTTTAAATTGTATAAAATAAAAAGTTGTTTGGGTAATGCTAATAATTTAACCCCTCAAACCTTTACATAACTTTGGGCTGATCAGAATTTAACTTTAAGACCTTTGCCTTTGACGAAATACTCCAACACCCTCAATTTTAAATTCAATATGACATTTTGCCCAAACACCAGCTTATCATTTATTTTGTAATTAACTAAATTTATAAATTGCATGAATCTAATTAACGAAGAACACCACTCTGCAAAACATTTAACAATTTGTTAGATAGATCATTAAATTCATTCAAAAACTGCCTCTAGACAAATTCTGGTCTACCAGGCGATTTTTATGACTATGAAGCACTACTAACAACAAATACTGGAACCGGAAATCATGAGTTATTAAAGACTAATTGAAATTCAATTTTAAATGTCTTTGAAAGTTAATTTATATACTTCATATGCCAAATATGAAGCCTGTTCAATACGAACCCATGTCACTAAGCCCAATCAAACGTATCACATCTTGCTGACGTCACCACAGGTAGCGTTGCTGAGCGGGCCCTATCCTTTAGCATGGCCGGCGGCGGTGCAGCCTGTTGTTTCAGACTGTACATGAAATTGTTATCGCAGAATTTAATATATTTATTCACTGTAAAGATAACAATCTTTTCTACAAGTTTGTCGCTGGGTATGCACAGGAATTGTGTTAACTTTTTGAATTATTGCCGTTTCAAAATCGTGAATGCCCAACCTTACATTATATCCACTGCCACATATAGGCCTATATACATTGTAGGATTAAGCATTTGTGATATTCAAACGGCAATAACTCAAAAACAAATCCTGGGTACATCCAGCAGCATATTTGTAGATATGATTATCTTTACTGCGATATCAACAAATATTCAATCCCATTGCAAATTTGAGCATTTGCAATGTTCAAACGGCAACAACTCAAAAAGTAAACAAAATTCCTGTGTGCATCCAGTGACACATTTGTAGGTAACATTATTATCTTTACAGTAACATAAAAAATATTAAATTCGGCAATTGCAATTTTAGGTACGGCTGAAACACCAACTCCCATAGATGTGCGCCATGCTAAATCTTAGTGATGCTACCTACATGCAGAAAATGTACAGAAAAGCACGACCAAAAGGGGCCTTGAACAGGGTAACGGAGGGGGTTAAAAATTACTTGAATATCAGGACACTATTTTTAGAGTAGATTTCATTCAGATTGGGAATAAAGAGGTTAATTTTGCTGAGTCTTTAACATCTGATTCTGAAGATCTGATCAACAAGGAACCGAGTGGACCCTGTGATCAGAATCATCCTAAGGTTAAAGTATATATAGCTGATGTTTCCATGACATAAGTTGGAGTTTCGTCTAAGTTTTGGGATTGCAATTTGTATCAACTGACAGTATTCATAATAAACAATTCAATAATTTTTTTAATGAGGCAACATTGACACATATCTTACAAGTTACATCAAAATAAAATGCCGAAATCGGAAATGCACTCGTTTAGACAGATTTTTTAGAAGAACTTAACGACTGTATTTATGCATGTGGCATCGGCCCGAGTCTGTAACTCACTTTATTATAGGTACTTCAACAACAAATTAAATACCATGCTACAACATTGGGAGTGGGCTTAAAGGTAATAGCTTAAGGATCACATAACTGTTTATTTTATTAATAAATATTTAATAGATCAAAAGATATTGCGATTTTAAGACGTCAAAACAGCATAATTTTTGTGTATCTCTTACAGTGGCAAAATGGACTCATTTTTGTGTTTTCCGTGAATAAATATTTGCTTTAAAACGTCATAAATTTTTTATTTACGTAGCTATTTAAATACCGTTTTCATGGTTTTCAAACACATTGACTTGAGCAATAAATTTACAATATTTAATATTTTTAGTACTAATTATAACCAAATTAATGCAATTAGTTAGTTAATTTTGTAATATAGCATGCAAACTCAACAGACCAATACGTTCCAATTAAAGGCCATAATGCCAGTGATTATGAAGATATTTATACATATTATGCAATGTGTATAACCACATTAATAATGGTAATAAATATTTATTAACAAATCATTTAATAATAATTCAATTAATCAGTCAATATTGGGTAATTAGCATGCGACCTCAACAGACCGACACATTTCAGTAAATGGCTATAATTATGAAGATATTTATACATGTTATGGAATGTGTATGACCACATTAATAATGGTAATAACTATACATTAACAAATCATTTAATAATTTTATTAATTAGTCAATATTGGCAAATTAGTGTGCAACCTCAACAGACCATGATTATGAAGATATCTGTATAATTCGTGCAAGCATTAAACCCCATTAATTATGGTAATAAATAATCATTAACTGGTCATTTCACATTAACTTAATTAAGAAGTTAATATTAGCATGCTAACGACTGACCCTTACATTTCGATGAAAGACTGGTATGTCCATAATTATGAAGACAGTTATATACTTTATGCACTGTTTACAACCACATTAAACATTATAATAAATGTACATTAACCAGTCATATAGCATTAACAATAACTTTATTAATAAGTAAATATTGGCTAGATAGCACACAAACTCAACATGATAATAAAATACATATTCATACTCCTAGTTCACTGTGTCTATATGTGACTGTGTCATGACAGGTTGGATGACTGCTGCAGGCTCTGTACACACCAGTAATTAATTGTCACTGCTTCATAATGTAATGTTCTGCATTTTAACATGAACTCGATGACGTAATGTTCATCAATTGTTCACAGTACTCCGTCGCTGAATCTAAATGCACCAAATGCAAGATTGCTTTTTGCGTTACTCCCCATGGCCCATGGGAGTCAAGCCATGAAGAGGTCTGCTCTACTTATAAGTCATTTTGTAATATTGGAAGTTGATTGTCTCATAATTTAATCCCAGTAGGCTGCAATATCTCTGCAGCAAGATTCATATTTCAGTATTTTATAAAATAACGGTGTGTTCTTCAACATGTCCTACTTTTTGTTCCTAGAGTCAACATTAACATTGGAACTAGGGCTTTTTCTGTTGCTGCATCAACTCTTTGGAATATGCTCCCTCTTAGTGTTAGATCAGTTGAAAATATTACAAAATTCCGTCATCATTTAAAAATTTATCTTTATAACCTTGCTTATCCACTGTAGCTCCCTAGTGCCTTAACCCATATGTTGACAACTGGAATATTGCTTATGGATTTTGAGATTGACCAATCCTTTTGTTTTGATGCACCTCTGAGCTTGGTTTCCAAGGATTTGGGCGGATGTAGAAGTTATCTTATTATAAGTAATGTTTGTGTCATGTTGAATGGACAATGTTCAATGTAGATATCAGATATATAATCAGCCAGATTAAATGTGTACATATGCAGGCAGGTGAAGGGTGTTATATTCAGACGACTCTGTGGCTCGGTACCTTCACAGTTAACTGTCAGACACAGATCAGTGTCGCTGCATGTAATTGCGAACAATATCTTAAATAAAAAGGCCATCGTATATCATATAATGATAACTGTTCTGATTCTATATGCAAATCTTGTGAAATCATTTTCATATCCCTGCCACTGTTACTCAAGAGAGCAGTGTGAAATTCTATAATAATGCATTGTCACACATAAATTCATAATAATTGTGAAACTCGAGAGGTATAATTGCAGTAAGTCAAACAGGCGTTTACTGTATTGCGCGTTGTCACACAATGAAATGAATGATGTTACAACTGATCAAGGCATTTAATGGTTTATATTAAAACAACCCTGGATGCCTGATATTGATATTATTGCACAATATCTCGCATTAATCAGATGAATGGTCTTCATGCAGTAATACTAATTGCAGCATGGCTAAATTCTTATAATATAATAATTACCTCAGGTGGGACGTAGGTATAGGCCTATGGGTGGATATAAATCTCAGGATATATGCGCAGTCTGTCTACATGACGTTTTTAACCCGGGATAAGCGTCTATATGAGGAAAAAGTTACATAAAATGCAGAGTTAAATTGTGGCGCTTAAAGTTAACCTGGATTTGTTTAACTCCGCAATTTTAGTTGTCATTCTGCACTTGTGTAGATGGATAGCCTGGGTTGTCTCGTAGTGTTGAGAATACGTTATAGAGGTCATGCACATAATTTTGATTGTGATGTCGGCAAGCAGCATACTGGTTCCACCAGTATGTTGTCGCTACATCTTTCAAATAATGCTTCATGTAGACGCTACACAGATTTAACGCAGGCTAAAATAACCCAGGTTATCTTTAACAGCAGAGCGCAGTGGTGCAGTGGCTAGAGCTTCAGAATCTTGACTGACAGAACCCGGGTTCGAATCCTGTGCTGCGGTGTTGAACCTTGGGCAAGTTCGTTCAATCTACGTTGCTCCAGTTCATTCAGCTATATGAATGAGTACCTGGCTAAAGACGGTGGTGGATATTTGCGAACGAATAGTCTTCACGTATTAATTGCAGTGTGGCTGGATGCTTCCCAGAGAAACCGAGGTGGTGTTCAACTGAACAGGTCTGCTAGGGAGTAAAGTGCTCTGAACAGTCCTGAGGACTGGATGCTGCACTATATAAGAAGTGCACTGTGTCTGTGAATGTTTATATAAATATATTTAATAACTGGTCTTGTAAAAAGAAATGAATGTTATGATAAGACATTTAACTAAATTTTACCCGCAAGATAACAACAAATGTATAATTGCTAATGATGACAACATGCAACAGACTGATTTTTGGTATAATGACATTTCTTCTAGTCCAGTACACAAAAACTGTTGTGCACAACAAAACAAGCATTACTTGGACTTACAAACAATATGAATATTTTATTATCTCTTAAGCAAAAAAGGTCATTATTATTGTGACTATAAAAGAAGCAATTTGCCAACTTTAAAGCTGTAAACACAATTGTCATGTCGATATGACATCGGACATCACAACCACAGTTGGCAATGAGAAACTTGGCAATCACACCACAAGTTTCGTGTCAGATAAACATTAAATAATTACAATCTTATTGCCACGTTGCTGGCATTTTATAAGATCCACATAAATATATCCTGTTTTATGTAGTGGTAATAATGGCTGGTCCCAGAAGTCTGCAAAGTGCCAAAATACATCAAGCATTATGTATGGGTGCCACCTAGCGAGTTCAACATGTTAATGCAAATTGACGTTATCAGCTATTTTGGATTGTAAACGTCACAGGCCCATACCACATATTGGTGGTGACGGCTGTAAAAACCAATATTAAACAAATAAAAAATTGGAATTTGCAAACTTATGAGACCTTCCCTATGTACATCTTTAAAAGATATCATATTACACAATTACAACAGCTTGAAAAACATTCCAGATGACATAAACATAGAACAGTCGTGTATCTGTATGTGTGTGTACACGTGTGTGTGTGTGTGTGTGAATACATAGGGCACTGAATATCTGGTGTGCATACATGCATGCACAGGTGTCTGTGTGTACAGTTGGTACACATGTGTATGTAGTTGTACTATTTCAGTACTTCTCATGATTACATACATGTCAGGAGTAAACAAATAACAGGAAATGCTACAAGAAACATGATTGATATACTCCTTGTAAAGTCACACTCAGTTTACCCACATCAAATATTGCATTACACAACACAAACCAGGGGCGTGTCAAGAGAGGATAGTCTGAAGAGGCACAAAAACCTCCAATGGCGGCTGAATCAAATGATGTAGAACATTTTTTGCTGCTGTGCTGCCAAAAGACGGGGGTCTGTGTTGAACATTTTTCATCAATGCACAGCTGTATCTTTCAGCTCTTCTTCCTTCTCTGTTGCCTCGACGATGACATTGCAAAATGGAGATGGTGAGGATGCTGTTGAAAAATTGTTGCCACTGCGTTGCCGTAGGCCGCAAAGGTCTAGGAGTGCACATGCCCCCAGCCCCTCCTCCTCGTAGACATGCCTATGCAAACTATTGGCTCAGTTTTGTACAGTCTACCTGGCCATGCAAATAGGGCAGTGTTTGCAAACACTATTCTGCTTCACAATGATACCACATTTGCCTAGCTATATGGCAAAATTAAGCCCATTACTTGTAGACTGGCAGGCACACACCTCCAATGAAATGACCAAACTATGTACATGTTACCACTGTACATGTTGTGAAGGCATCATCAACAGCACACCAGGTGGAATGTTTGACAACCATGGAATGATATTACAGACTATTTAGACTGAAGCATTTCTGATCAAGTCATACTGTATCTGGTTATACATGGTCAGTGCAGTTGGTTTAAATACTTCTGGCCCAACCACAGTGATTCTGGCTAAGACTTCAGCGATGTTGGCCCATGGACGTCTGGCCCACCACAGTGATTCTGCCTAAGACTTCAGCAATGTTGGCCCATGGACGTCTGGCCCACCACAGTGATTCTGCCTAAGACTTCAGTGATGTTGATCCATGCACTTCTGGCCCAGCCACAGTGATTCTGGCTAAGACTTCAGCGATGTTGGCCCATGCGCTTCTGGCCCACCACAGTGATTCTGCCTAAGACTTCAGTGATGTTGGCTAAGACTTCAACGATGTTGGCCCATGCACTTCTGGCCCACCACAGTGATTATGCCTAAGACTTCAGTGATATTGGCCCATGCACTTCTGACATAACCACTGTGATTCTGGCTAGTATCTTTTTTAGTAGTATTGGCCCATGGCCCAGCTGGATTCATTCTAGTTAGGACTCTTCAGTGATGTTTGGTGACGGTTTCACCACACACAGTGTGGTTAAGATTTCTTTTTCAAGCCTAAAGCTGCAACAATAAACACAAATCAAACTTTTAAACATGTAAAATATTGGCCCATTGGATTGTTTATTAATATCAATATGTTTACTGCACCTATTAGATTATTATTAACTAAAAATTATCATACTTTTGAAGATGATATATAACTAAATGGGAATAACTGTTAACAGCAACCAAATAATTGTGCCAGAATAGTTTATACTACACTGTGTATTTAATTGCAAGATTTAATAAAAAACAAGTGTTATTTTGTTCATGCAGCATACAGATTTGCTAACAAAGATGTCCACCGTCCGTTTAGGATAACTTGGTAGTTCATAAGTAGCTCTTGGTGAATAACTTAGTGATTGGGATAAAAAAGCATATAAACAAGATAAACAACCAAGTTTAATTTGATATTATACACAGGGATTGGTTTCACAAAGTATTCGTACGGGATTCCTGATAAAGATTACATAACTCTGAACATTGTATGTAAAGTTGTGCCTGTTTTTTCGATTACCCCAACCTAGGTAAACTGTCCACCGATCAGTTTAGGATGGTTACCTTTACTTTGAGCAACTGTTCATCTAGTATTAACTTTTAATCCATGGGGACTTTCAAGACAAAGTCAAATCGTTAGAAATCGTTTCTTGGGTCGTAGACGAACCCGGGAAAGTTAGGCTCCCAAGATGCAAAGCATCTGGGAGGAGTAGGCTAACATAGGCTAGCTCAGTTATAGTTAGATTAGCACCACCGTGACTGTATAAACTTACTTTTTTGATCTAATGCTTTCAGTTCCTTCAAATCCGTCTCTAGCTTCAACCTGAGAATGTGTCGCATCAACTCCTCTCTGAAAATACGACAAATATCATCAACACACCGTTTCACAGTATGCATTTTTGTGAAGTGTCCACAAGTTAACAGTGTCATAGAGCAATTACAAAGTTGGTGAACTTCGAAGAAGTTTGAACTTGATCCCTTTAGTCCATCATTAAAATAACTGGTATAACATACATATATGTGATAGAGTTATTATCATCATCATGTTTACTATTACATTGAGAGAAACCCCATTCAATGAAATCAAGTAATACTTATTTCCTACAACATTTCACAACAGCAGTACAACAATAGTACATACACTACTAGAATTCAGACACAAAAGTACGCTTAATTGTGCTGTAACCAAAGCCACATTGTTGCTGGGAGATTGTTATAAGAATATAATAAACATTGCAAAATCGATTCAGTTGAAATGGTAATAATACAAAAACAATCCTAAAATTACATACACAAAATCTCATGATTGCATTTCTGCCATACATCTCTCGATTATACACATTCCAGTTTTAGTAGGGTGTCTTGGAGAAGACTGTCTTGAGGAAGGGTGTCCTGTGGAATGGTGTCTTGGGAAAGAGGGTCTGGGTAAAGGTATTCTGGGGAAGGGTGTCTAGGGGGAAATGTCCATACCCCTGCCACACGACCCTGGTAAATGCAGGTACCAGTATGTCTAGTGTGAACCCACCTGTGTGTTCTGTTTGTCATTCCCATCCGCTGTAGCGTAACGTCATTGAGACGACCCAAAGCTCGACCTGCAAGAATATTTTCATGGATAATTGAAACTGTTTATTAATTTGGCCTAAAATATATAAAATAACATGGTCATAGTTTAGTATTAAAACAAGTGTATTTCATAATAGTTACTTTTATACATGTAAAACAACCTTTGCACTAATTAATTTACTGCAATAAAAAGAAATCCTCAGCATTGACACATTCTCCAGCTGCTTCTGCTACAAAGACCAGGAATTGTTTCACTAAGATTCTTATGAGCTCATTATTTTGTTCATTAAAACAGCTCACATTGTATAGGAAAAGGCCATTGTTATGACTATTCTTTAAAATTCTAAAAATTCCAGTAACTGTTAGTCAGAAGTTGATGCTGGGTCTCGGAACAACTACCCCTGGAAAAAAACCTGGACAAATTTATAAACACTTTCACACGTACCTCCAAAAGTACCTATCTTAAAAAAAGAGTACTTATGGCTTTTGCAGCAGAACATTCTTATCTTGATGTTTTGAATGTATGGCTTCAGTTCTACGTAATCAGTCGTTTATATAGGTTTAAACTTGTACACACGCCAATGTGTTCAACAAAATCTCACATCACCCTACCATGAGTAAAAACAGCTTAGAGAAATAATGTTCACAATTTTCCTTAATTGTATGTAATACACCTTCTAATTAATTGGAATATTGCATCCAACAGTTGAAATTTATCAAGATTGTTAAACATCTTTATGCAATTAACAAGTGTAGCCTAAGAAGAAAGGTAATGGGTTGATCAGGGCTAGAACACTCCCTGACTGATTAACTGAAATGTGTAAGGTGCTAACTACACAAATGACATGATCAACTACAGGTGGAATGCTGCAGCCTTCACTGTACACACCATTGATGTCATGTTGTTTGAAGAGACCACCGTAGAGCTGGTAGAACTGACCACAGTACTTTCGAAGCCACCGATTCACGTCGTCGGCTGTGCCAAAGTACAGCAGCTTCGACTGACTGCGGGGACGACCTTTCTGACTGCCGCCCTTGTTGTGGCCCACCTGTAAATATAGCTACAGTTCAATGGCGATCTCAATTGGTTGCTATTTCGATGAAATTAATGGTAGCATGTACAAGCCCATAGCATCTTGCATTTTTCAACCTGCATTGACCGGCAGGTTCCCAAAACACCTCCATCTGCACCCTTTTGGTATGTCAGGTGGAACTCTTTTCCCTCGAGTGGAACTGTTTTGCCTCAGCGGAGGAGTGGATTGCATGCACACCCATCCATCATACCCCAGCCTATGGGGCCTGCATTTATGGATTATGGTAAATGTAAGACAATTGAGCAACTGTGAAAGTGTGTCTACTTTGTTTTAAAAATTGACCAATTCACTGTAATTATTTTGAGACAGTAATAACGTTGTAAGTGTACATATCTACAATGGTGGTGTGTACAAATGCATGTATGCATCAGCATGCAAGCACATATGGGCACATTTTTTTGTCAAACTGCAAGTGTGTCTTCGGACATTGACATGCTCTAGACCAGCGGTTCCCAATCCTTTTCTACCTGCGTACCCCCGAGATCTGAGATGATTGTTAGGCACCTATCATTTTAACATAAAATATATAGACTCTGTAAAAACAAAATTCTACACAGACTGTGTAAACAAAACTTCTACACATGGTTCAACAATAATACATAATCTAATTAATTAGATAAATGAAGTGTAGGCAATTAGTAAAAATAGAACAAACAAGAGGGGGGAATCAGTAACTCAATTCGGGAAGTAGTTTTGAACAGGCAGATTTGGGGATCATCCTTGACACAGAATCGGACTCAAAGTTTGGTATATATGCAGAATAAGAATCCATGTTCACATAGATAGGTGGATAGAAAATACACAATGCAATACATCACACCCCCTGGCCAATGGGCCTGCATGTATGGGTTACGGTAAATGGAAGACAACTGAGGAACTATGAATGTGTCGGTCTACTTTGTTTGGGTAATTGATTAAATCACTGTAATTATTTTTAGACAGTAAGAATGTTTAAGTATATGAACCTACAATGGTGGTATTGTCTGACATGCTCACATACGTATAAATGCAATAATATTATAAGTATGTGTAAACAGCTGTGATTACTCTGAAACAGAGAAAGGTACATATTCTACAACTTTTACAACTTTCGTACTGTTTCAATGTTTCATCAATGTTTCAATTTGCTTTAGATATTTGTCTTGCAAAAAGATGGGACAGACATTAAATGTGTGAATGATGTGTACCACAATAGCTACAACTTTTATACTGACACAGACTACAGAGTCATATAAAGATGGGACAGACATTAAATGTGTGAATGATGTGTATCACAATAGCTACAACTTTTATACTGACACAGACTACAGAGTCATATAAAGATGGGACAGACATTAAATGTGTGAATGATGTGTACCACAGTAGATACACCTTTTATATTGACACAGACTACAGAGTCACATAAAGATGGGACAGACATTGAATGTGTGAATGATGTGTACCACAGTAGATACACCTTTTATATTGACACAGACTACAGAGTCATATAAAGATGGGACAGACATTGAATGTGTGAATGATGTGTACCACAGTAGATACAACTTTTATACTGACACAGACTACAGTCATATAAAGATGGGACAGACATTGAATGTGTGAATGATGTGTACCACAGTAGATACAACTTTTATACTGACACAGACTACAGAGTCATAAAGATGGGACAGACATTGAATGTGTGAATGATGTGTACCACAGTAGATACAACTTTTATACTGACACAGACTACAGAGTCATAAAGATGGGACAGACATTGAATGTGTGAATGATGTGTACCACAGTAGATACAACTTTTATATTGACACAGACTACAGAGTCATATAAAGATGGGACAGACATTAAATGTGTGAATGATGTGTACCACAGTAGATACAACTTTTATACTGACACAGACTACAGAGTCATATAAAGATGGGACAGACATTGAATGTGTGAATGATGTGTACCACAGTAGATACAACTTTTATACTGACACAGACTAGAGTCATATAAAGATGGGACAGACATTAAATGTGTGAATGATGTGTACCACAGTAGATACACCTTTTATATTGACACAGACTACAGAGTCATATAAAGATGGGACAGACATTGAATGTGTGAATGATGTGTACCACAGTAGATACAACTTTTATACTGACACAGACTACAGAGTCATATAAAGATGGGACAGACATTGAATGTGTGAATGATGTGTACCACAGTAGATACAACTTTTATACTGACACAGACTACAGAGTCATATAAAGATGGGACAGACATTAAATGTGTGAATGATGTGTATCACAATAGCTACAACTTTTATACTGACACAGACTACAGAGTCATATAAAGATGGGACAGACATTAAATGTGTGAATGATGTGTATCACAATAGCTACAACTTTTATATTGACACAGACTACAGAGTCACATAAAGATGGGACAGACATTGAATGTGTGAATGATGTGTACCACAGTAGATACACCTTTTATATTGACACAGACTACAGAGTCACATAAAGATGGGACAGACATTGAATGTGTGAATGATGTGTACCACAGTAGATACACCTTTTATATTGACACAGACTACAGAGTCATATAAAGATGGGACAGACATTGAATGTGTGAATGATGTGTACCACAGTAGATACAACTTTTATACTGACAGACTACAGTCATATAAAGATGGGACAGACATTGAATGTGTGAATGATGTGTACCACAGTAGATACAACTTTTATACTGACACAGACTACAGAGTCATAAAGATGGGACAGACATTGAATGTGTGAATGATGTGTACCACAGTAGATACAACTTTTATACTGACACAGACTACAGTCATATAAAGATGGGACAGACATTGAATGTGTGAATGATGTGTACCACAGTAGATACAACTTTTATATTGACACAGACTACAGAGTCATATAAAGATGGGACAGACATTAAATGTGTGAATGATGTGTACCACAGTAGATACAACTTTTATACTGACACAGACTACAGAGTCATATAAAGATGGGACAGACATTGAATGTGTGAATGATGTGTACCACAGTAGATACAACTTTTATACTGACACAGACTACAGAGTCATATAAAGATGGGACAGACATTAAATGTGTGAATGATGTGTACCACAGTAGATACACCTTTTATATTGACACAGACTACAGAGTCATATAAAGATGGGACAGACATTGAATGTGTGAATGATGTGTACCACAGTAGATACAACTTTTATACTGACACAGACTACAGAGTCATATAAAGATGGGACAGACATTGAATGTGTGAATGATGTGTACCACAATAGATACAACTTTTATACTGACACAGACTACAGAGTCATATAAAGATGGGACAGACATTAAATGTGTGAATGATGTGTATCACAATAGCTACAACTTTTATACTGACACAGACTACAGAGTCATATAAAGATGGGACAGACATTAAATGTGTGAATGATGTGTACCACAATAGCTACAATTTTTATACTGACACAGACTACAGAGTCATATAAAGATGGGACAGACATTGAATGTGTGAATGATGTGTACCACAATAGCTACAACTTTTATACTGACACAGACTACAGAGTCATATAAAGATGGGACAGACATTGAATGTGTGAATGATGTGTATCACAATAGCTACAACTTTTATACTGACACAGACTACAGAGTCATATAAAGATGGAACAGACATTGAATGTGTGAATGGTGTGTATCACAATAGCTACAACTTTTATACTGACACAGACTACAGAGTCATATAAAGATGGGACAGACATTGAATGTGTGAATGATGTGTATCACAATAGCTACAACTTTTATACTGACACAGACTACAGAGTCATATAAAGATGGGACAGACATTGAATATGTGAATGATGTGTATCACAATAGCTACAACTTTTATACTGACACAGACTACAGAGTCATATAAAGATGGGACAGACATTAAATGTGTGAATGATGTGTATCACAATAGCTACAACTTTTATACTGACACAGACTACAGAGTCATATAAAGATGGGACAGACATTGAATGTGTGAATGGTGTGTATCACAATAGCTACAACTTTTATACTGACACAGACTACAGAGTCATATAAAGATGGGACAGACATTGAATGTGTGAATGATGTGTATCACAATAGCTACAACTTTTATACTGACACAGACTACAGAGTCATAAAAAGATGGGACAGACATTGAATGTGAATGGTGTGTATCACAATAGCTACAACTTTTATACTGACACAGACTACAGTCATATATAGATGGGACAGACATTGAATGTGTGAATGATGTGTATCACAATATATACAACTTTTATACTCACACAGACTACAGAGTCATGTAAACGCAAAGTATGTAGGTATTAATTTGATTTTCAATAAAGGTAATTAAAAAAACATTAAAAGAAAATATATTAAGTACAATGTACATGTCTGTAATTCTTCCACACACAACTGTTGGTAAACTAGCATCAAGAACACTACATTTTTTATTTCTCCCACAACTAAAAACACAGCTATCTGTCGTTGCCCAACTCTCTCTTGTCCCAGTATCCCATCTACATGTATTCACAGTCACGGTGAATGTTCTCATGCTTTACTACGTGTTTGTATATATGTCAGAACAGCCATATTCCATAGAAACACAACAATTATTATTATTTTATTAAAATGTACCGGAATGATTGAAATCTGGGCTTTTATATTATAACAGACCACACCAGTTTTGAAGAAACCCAAACACTCTCTGTTAGCTTTAAAAACCAAGTCCTTTCTGAACTGACAAAAGTCAACTATATATTATGCTAGGTAATATAATAGACCAGTGTGATTATTAGTATGCTCTCAGGCGTAACGTGTCAGTTACTCACCCAGTCGCCACGGTAATGAATAGTACTAGTAGATGACAACACATTTTATTTTTAGCCATGTCATGCGCGCTACAAGCCTGACAACTGGTAGTTTCATTTTGATAGTTCTCCACTTTTGGACAACACTTCCCTTTGCCTTGCCAAGGATCAAGTACAAGGTGAGGGGAACCTGATGTTGAATGCACAGTTGCACATTGATTTATTACAGTCTCTAGAATACAGGGAGTGGTACAAAATTAACATAAGTTTTAGAGTGTCACAGAGACGAGCTATGTAGACTAGAGCAACACAATCTGAATGCTCCAATGTGGTAGCTAATTACATTGGACATTCCTAAAAAATGTACCATGTAATAAAATATCTAAGCTGTTGTGAATAAAACTGATTAATAATAATATGCTGAGGTTGCAACTTTGAGTACAACACGACATAATGTAAAATATCGACAAACTCAACCAGTTAAAGGGAAACAAACAGGCAGTTATTTGGGTCTATATATTCATCTAAAAGTTAATCAAAACTACCAGGGGATAACCATTTGAAACCACAATTAAGAATCGTATGCCAACTTTAGTTGCAAATGAATAAAAAGTTCCATTTGTTTCCCTTTAAGATTTCCTAGTAACAAGACACTCCATCAGATTGCAAGTGATGGCAAAAATAAAACTCTGACAGATGGGAATTTCACCAAGGATTAATTTTTAATAAATCAAACAAGGATATTTCTTGTACACATGAAATTGAAAAGCTATAAAAAGCTTCAAAAGTCAAACAACAGCATGACTTTCAAGTTAGTTTAGAAGAATTTATATTGAGCTTTTCTTCATGTAACAAATGCATATAAAATTATAATACATACCAAAGATTTTAACAAATATAACTTTCCAAAAAGTATATAATTATTTTATTATCATCATAATCACCTCACGAATGGTGCCATCCTCCTGTTTTATAGGTCGGCTAACCAGGATCTATGCAATACATTTTCCTAATTATTCCTAATTAATTGTCAACTATTTCCAGGAACCTATGGGTTGGTAACTGTGTTATCGCCATGGCAACAGCAGAACCACCCAATGAAATGGATTACCTCACTAGATTTAAAATGTCTTACTGGCAATTACCAATTATTAAATTATTATACCACTTCTTGTATCTCTTTAATTTAATCCACCCAATATCACCATTCCATTTGGAAATTTCCCCCGTCTGAAAAATGAAGAAAACTAATTAATTTAATTGACTGACGGTCATCATAAATGTTTATTAAATATACAAATACACAGATACTATTGTATTGTTTCCCTTCCGGCATATACAATTTTGAATGTTGTGCCTCTGAGCTTGGTTGCACCTCTGAGCTTGGTTGCACCTCTGAGCTTGGCTTCCGAGGATTTAGGTGCAAAAGAAGTTACCTTATTATTATTAACTATGGTACTTTATTAGTTATTTTGATAAACTCCCTCAGTTGACAAACTCCTCCATTTTCAGGCTGTCTGTGATGTTCACTTTGAGTAGTGTACACTTTGATCTGTACTGAGCAGAACCATATCTTGCAGGATGAACTGATCCGTGTCATGGAGAGGGTGGCAGTGATCCGGGACAACAAAAAGCAACACAAACGAGACAAGGTCAATATTCAATGCAGTTGTTATATTAGGACAGATTTACAGGGAATTTTAAACCTTGATGTCTCAGAATTTATTTCAATTTTAAATAATGTAGAAGTAGTTAAATACTCGAGAATTTTTGCAAAAAAACAAAAATCAGTTATATGGCCTGGGTCAAAAAATGGTTCATTTTGATGATTTTTATACTTTCACTGACACTGAATCTGATAATGTACTTTCAGATGTGCGTGATGTTATTAACAGAAGTTCTTATGTCAGTCTTTATTCATGCAAAATGTCAAGTCACTGTATTGGAAATTATCAAAATTATTGGACAATCAGAGTGTAAAATTGTCAGGAATGTCACACTTTTAGCAGTACATTTTAAAAATACATAATTTTGAAATTGCAGTAAAAAATTACAAACAGCAAACTATATAAACATATAATTTTATCAATGTAGGATTATTAGAGAAACATTTGCTAGCTTTTGGGTAATGTGGCATCACTTGTGATCTATATATGTGACTCTATACACGTATATCCAAATGGTTTACAAGCAAAGAAAATTAACCTCCTGTTGCATTCAAGGTCCTATAAAACAGAAAACAAAAAGATTTTGTTTTCACCTGGTGTTATTGATGTTTGCTAATTAATATACTGATGTTTTTGTACTAATTGTTCCTCAGATATTTATATTTGAAACTACAGGAATGTATTCCCATTACCACATTTGTCAGGAGGGTAACATTGCTGAAAGCTGAGGCTGCCAGATTTAGACACATTGGTTTAGAATTACTTGTTGACATGTTCAGTCAATGAGTCATCGTAGCTCCTATGTCTATTACATGAATGGGATCAAACTTGATAATATGTATTCATTAAGGTGGTAGCTGATGTAATAGTGTTGTCAGGAGTGTAACATTTTAGTGGAATTCTAAGTTTTTGTATTAATTAGACAGCAGCATTGCCATTGGTGTATGTTTACATACATTATCACTTTGCCACAATAATACAATGAAAATGAATAGTTTGAGAGCTGCTGGGAGGAATTTTAGAACTTTGAAAAATTATCTTCTATTACATAAATAACTTGTTTGAACCAATAGAAATTGGTTTAATTTGTGGTATGCACATTTTAAAACAATCACTGTATGTTAGATTTCAATCACATTTAATATTAAAACTTGACAAATTAAATGTAAAGTCATTGTCACTTGTCAGGAGTGTAACGGATTTGGTGCCTATATATGATGTTAATTCAAATGCTCAATGTGTCAAGACAAATTGTACATCTGGTTCAAAATTGTTTATGAAAGTTTCCTTGTTACCAGGAAGGGTTCCATACTAGCTAAGGTGTTCAATACTGATTATTATATTGATTAGATACTTGACAAAATGATCTTCTATTACACAAACAAGTGTTTCAACCAATAGAAAATGGCTTAATTTGAGGTAGGCACATTTTAAATACTCAAGCCATACTCAAGCACTTAGTATGTTGCATCATGGGAAACTATCAGTTTGTTTGATTTCAATCACATTTAATTTTAAAACAAGACAAGTATAATGTCAGGAGTGTAACATATTGGGTACCTTTGTTAACTCAAATGCTTAATGTGTCCAGATAAATTGTCCGACTGGTTTGACATTTTGTGTAGAAGTGTTATGGTGGAGATGTGTATGAAATAATTAAGATGTTAAATGCTGATGTTTATTTGTTATATTTTTTCATTTAATAATTTTTTTTAAACATACGTTTTGACCACATGAAAATCAGATAATTTGAGAATTATCACATTCATACGCCCAAAAGTGGTATCAAACTTAAGTATTAAGTGTATTTTATCATGTGAGAACAAACAAAAAGTGCTTAATTTGATTACATGGGTTTGTATAGGTGGTAATTAATATTTCTTAAAGCTGATGTTCTTGTTGAGTCATTGCCAATAAAACCTTGATAACAATAACAAACATTGAGTTAATATATTAAGTTTTTATTTTTTTTAAACTAGAATGTGCATGGATCATGCAGGAATGAAGAAAAAAATGATTTCTACAAGGTGATTTTTCCACCCCTTATGCCACACTTGATGAGCCATTTTTAAAGACCCAGGCCATGTGTATTTTGTAGACTTCTCTTTATAGAGGAACCTGAAAACCTACAACATAATGGGTGCAATTTTCATGTACACTTATTTACAATTTAATCTTTTGCAGGAGTACTCAAATACGGCCACTTGATTATTGGCTAAAGATTAAGTCAATTCTGAGACACCAACCTTTTTTATCATTGGTTTATTTGACATGGAATGATCTTTTTTGAAGCACGTTCTTCAATCAATTTAATTTGATGACATACAGCTTTTTGCAGTGCTTAAATATTAATACAACTATACCTAGTCAGCAACACTGAATAACAAAAGCTTGTCCATGACAAAACCAGGAATTCACACCTGCACAATTCACATAAAAACACCTGCACAATTCACATGGAAGCATTCACGTTTTTGCTTTACATGGTCATAATTCTAATTTTCAGAAATCACAGGGGACGACATTGATGTCTGAACCTGACATGGTGAAGTATGACTGGCTGAGTGGAACACCATTGTCACATCTGTCCTTTTTCCTGCGTCACTTCATACCACTAAGATACGTGCCGACAGTTCCAATGCCTGGCCACCCTGTCTTGAAGCGACAAAGATTGACAAAGCACCTGATACCACAAACTCTGCAGGAGAAGTTGGCGAGAATGAACCAAGATAAGCACGTAGATGGTGACCCAGACTGTCAAGAAGATCAGCAGCTTCATCAAACAATTCTAATAAAGTTGTTAGCACAAGAGAGACCGTTGGATGATCCAGAGCTCATGGTGAAACTACAGGAGCTTCTGGAAGAGCCAGAGCTAACGGAACTGAAAAAACGGCTGGAATTGCAAGAAAAGGGAAAGCAGGGTGAAACATATGGTTTGGGCTTGACAGACATGGAGAAATGCAGTCCAGACATTGTCATGTTCTATGAAAGGATCTCCTCTAGGCCACCTCTGCCTCTTGGATGTACTGGTAGACAGCTGAAAGCCTCTAATAAAAGCAGACAGGACTGCAAAGACTGTTGCCAACACCACATCCATGACAAAGCTGTCTGCAACATGGGACAAGACAAGGATGATGACATTCACCAAGTGAGAGAAACCACTCATCAGCCGGGTGTTAAAAGCATGTGTGACACTGACGGAACGAATATTTGGAGATCAGAGGAAATCATTGGCTACATGTGGCTGAGAATGCTAGAGTTCTTCAATGACGATCACACTGTGGACGAGTACCCGAGTGGCAGCATGTGGGAAGGTCTCAACCTGCCGATCTTGATGCCCATCAAGGTCTTCTTAACAACGGATTCTGGCGAAGAAGTCACATCGCCTGACACAGACATCATCAGTTTAATTGACCAGAAAAGGGTTGGATACAAAGACGAAATTGACTCTGAGCAACTCACCCTGGTGATCCAAACTGAAGGTTGTCATCCTGGATATTTGAAGTTAATAATGACGAGGCAAGCGATGCAGGCACGAATTGATGAGACGGATGAAAATGACTGGGACCCAGATGCAGTCTACGAATTCAGAGCCAATGTATTGACGCAAGAGTTTCAGGAACTGCTGCATGAAAACATGACAGGCCCAGAATTAAGTAATGCTTCAATAATAACCAAAGGACCATCTCTGAAACTTGAGGTAGACTTGCAGAAGGACCGAAAGCAGAACCATGGGCAGCAGACATTAGAGATAGACCAGGTTCTGGCATTTCCCTGTGTGTCGTGGCCCCGCGAGGCCAAGGGTTGGGTGACGAGGAAGCGTCGCAGTAGATGGCCCTCCAGCAGTCTCATCAGCGACATCGTAGCTGATGGATGTCTCGTGGTGCCCGTGCCTTATGATGACAGTCCAGATGAGGAGACAGAATGGCGCTTCTCTTTCTCTTGGGCTGAGTCGAAGCTTGCCTTGTCATTGAGCGACACCCAGCGTCAGTGCTATCTGCTGTTCAAGTGTCTGCTACAAGACAGCCTCGCACTGCCAAAGGTGCTCAAGTCATACCATCTGAAGAACATCCTGTTCTGGGTGTGCGAGGACATTCCCGCTACAGAGTGGAGACAAGACAATCTGGCAATGATCTACCTGCATCTTGTTGACCGTCTGCTGCACTATCTTGTTGGCCGCAGACTGCCACAATACTTCATTCCAGAGAACAACCTCTTCGATGCAATTCCCGACGACTTCATCACAGACATCGTGGCCAAGGTGAGCGACGTCCGACGCAACCCAATCAGACACATCATCGAGTTTCAGAAGCACTACGTCTTCGTGTTTTTCCCATTCACAGGGCCACTTGAGGTGACATTTGATCCAGTTGTGAAGAATCTGGAGGTACCCGCTCACGAGAATGATGTCTTGAAGGTGCAAGAAGCACAGTTCGTGTCACTCATCCAATTGGTCATACTTCTGCTGGACAGAAAGACTAATGAAGAAGCTATGGCCACTCTGAAGAATGAAAGTGACCTGCTGAAGTTCAATCTGTTGTATGATGACAGAACCGTGGGTAGGATGGACTCACTGGCAGGAAAGTTTGTGCCAGAATATGGCATCAAACTCTACGAACACGTCATTGATTTGTGTTACGGACCAGCACAGAAGGCAACGATGCTAACCAACCTGGCTTGCTTCTGTCACTGTGCAATGAACGATGATAACACCACACGGCTTCAACAAGAGATAATGAGATCAAAAGCAGAGGAGACCTTCCAACAAGCAGTGCTGATGTCCCCAGTTCCAAGCACTGCACTCCTCACAGAACATGCCAACTTCCTTTGTCGCACACAACAGTGGTCAACAGCTATAAAGATCCTGGAGGAAGTCACTCAGAATGAAGAAGTTAATCTGAATGAGAGAAACTTCTACAGGCACCATGATGCATGCACACTGGATGAAAACATCCGAGCGGAAGTCATCAATGAAGGCAAATTTGAAGTGCTTTCAGTCGTCTATGCATACTACCTGCTGGTGACAAGCTACCTTGCTACACACAAACGTGCTGAACACATGTTTTTTGTGTGCTTTGTTATTCCGAGTGCACAAGGATATTCCCTGCTCGGCTATGCCTATCTGATGCTTGAGAACTATACAGAGGCAGCCATTGCCTTTCAACATGTCATTGGTACAAATCCTGGCTATAAGTCTGCACAAAAGAACCTCAAATTTTGCCAGATGAAAGCAGGATGGATGACAACATGAGTCTACAACACCTAATAAATCCAACGTCAACAGTATTTACATGACAGAAATATTGACTTACAAGCAAGCAACCAACTGACACACTGGTGGAAGAAACTATGGAGATCTACATATTTTGTTAATCATAAATGACAATGCTTGGTCATTTCTTGATGACATAACCACTATGATTAGAGATAGTAGATACACATGATGACATGCTAGATTTGGGATGTAAATTTTGTTTTTCCAATAAAAAAACTACAATAGTACTAGTAGCACAACCGCAAATCATATGTATGTTTGTTTATGTTCACAACTGCACTTAACTGCAGTGTATGACTCGTGTCAGTCGTGTGTTACTGTGTGTACATGCAGATCGTAGGGATTTTGGTTGTCCACTATAAATTAGCTAATTTAGTCAAAATGTATTATAAAAATATGTGTTGAAAATTTGCACATGTACAAAGATTTGTGTTTTACTATCGGAGTAATGTTTTGTTAGAAAGTTGTACCCATACTAAAAATGTCTGTCTTATTATAAATTATCTGATTTTGTTCACTTGTTTTTGTTAGAAACCTAAACTAATTCATCATCTCTCAAAGTCCAGTTCAATTATTTCAATAAGCACATTGTCCAGTTTTATGTAATAGCAAGATAAGGTCTGAATGATGTTCGATAATTTTAATGGTGTATCAAATGCCCCATGGCGACAAGTTGATCGACCACAAAGACACCAGACCACCAGTTGAGAGAAACAAGTATTTCAATCAATTTAATTTGAATCTGACAAGGATGATGACAGTCACCAAGTGAGAGAAACCACTCATCAGCTGGGTGTTAAAAGCATGTGTGACAGTGACGGAACCAATACTTGGAGGTCAGAGGAAATCATTAGCTTTTTGCAGTGCTTAAATATTAATACAACTATACCTAGTCATCAACACTGAATAACAAAAGCTTGTCCATGACAAAACCTGCTGTGGTAATTTAGTTTCAAGTAGCTTTGACAATTTACATAAAACTATGCCCTAAAAAGGACAATTTTAAATGACATCAAGATCTGCAACTTCAGGGTACAGCTGTATATCTGTAGGCAAGTTTAACTCAAGTACAACTCCCAACTCCAGCATAAATTGATTGACTCTCCAAACAACACACGCAGGCTCGAAAGCACACACGCACACTCACGTGTGCACTCATACACACGCACACACACATTCACGCGCACACACACACAGACACATTTTTTCAAAACACATATATATATACAGCTGTATATATAGTGGATAATCACGAAAGAAGAACCAGTCAGCATATTAAAACTTGTAGTAACGACCATCAAGCAACAGTGTGATGACAGTACACTAGACAGTACCTTGGTGATAGGGGACGACTCTCCTGACAGAGAGGACATGGAACCTTCATAGCTGCTTGCACTCAGAGGTCCGGGCGTCGATACAGACATTCTACTGCTATTTCATACTGTTATATACATCAAAGTGACCTGAAACAAAACAGTAATAATTATCGGAGAGCATGACTAATCATGGAACATCATCCATGACACCCGGACTTTTAAATTGTATAAAATTAAAATAACCTGGTACTTTGGCTGATGCTAATAATTTAATCCTTCAACCCTTTACATGGCTTTGGGCTGATCAGAATTTAACTTTAAGACCTTTCTAGTTCTAGTTGTTTCAAGCACTCGGCAATGTTCTATTAACTGACTGGTCTGTATATATACTGTGGTTACAATGTTATGATCTTATGAGATCTCATTCAACTAGTCAGCCTTTTTCAGAACATTATCGCCAAGCTGACCTTTCTATGCTGGCACTGAGGGTGGTTACTGCCAGGGTGCTTGTCGTCCTCAGTGATTCTTTTATGTCCCAAATTGAGATGGGACCGACATTAGCATGATCTCCGAGTCACGAGGGATACACAGTGCCCAATGTTGAGAGCCAGGTTTTTACACCAAATATACCATACCTGCCCAGTCCGGGTATTGAACTCGGGGCGCCAGCATGTCAGGCGGATGTGCTAACCACTACACTATCGCGTGCCCCCTTTGCATTTAACCAAATACTCCAACACCCTCAATTTTAAAAAGATTTTCCATTCTAAATTCAATATGACATTTTGCTCAAACACCTTCTTATCATTTATTTTGTAATTAACTAAATTTAGAAACTGCATTAAAGATTAACTAATTAAAGAAGAACACCACTCTGTGAAACATTTAACAATTTGTTATATAGATTATAGAAAATTAAATTAATTCAAAAATCGTCTCCAGACAAATTCTGGTCTACCAGGCATTTTTTATGACTATGAAGCTCTACCAACAACAAATACTGGAATCAGAAATCATGAGTTATTAAAGACTAAGTGAAATTAAATTATAAATGTCTTTGAAACTTTGTACATGTGTATACATAAACTTAATATTCTTGTCAAGTAATATGCCAGATATGAAGCCTGTTCAATACGAACTCATGTCACTAAGCCCACTCAAACGTGGTCATTTGCATATTACATCTTGTCAGATCTTGCTGACGTCACCACAGGTAGCGCCACTGTGCGAGCCCTATCCTTTAGTATGGTGAGCGGCAGTGCAGCCTCGTGTTTCTGACTGTACATGAAATTGCTATCGCAGAATTTACGCTGGATGTACACAGGAATTGTGGTAACTTTTTGAATTATTGCCGTTGCAGTATATGCATTATATCCACTGCCACATAGATATACAATGCAGGATTAAGCATTCGCAATATTCAAATGGCAATAACACAAAAACTAAAAACAAATCCTGGGTACATCCAGCAGCATATTTGTAGATATGATTGTTAACTTTACTGTGATATCAAAAAATATTAAATCCCATTGCAAGTTTGAGTATTTGCAATGTTCAAACAGCAATAATTCAAAAAGTAAACAAAATTCCCGTGTGCATCTAGTGACACATTTGTAGATAACATTATTATTTTTACAATAATATAAAAATATTAAATTCTTCAATTGCAATTTTAGGTATGGCCTTAAACACCAACTCGCATAGATGCACACCATGCTAAATCTTAACGACGCTACCTACAGTGACATCACAACGACCCATAGGTTTTGCAACAAACTGTGCAGAAAATGTACAGAAAAGCACAACCAAAAGGGGCCTTGAAGAGGGTGACAGAGGGGGTTAAAAATTAGTAGAATATAAGGACGCTATTTTGTAGAATATATTTCATACAGACTGGGAATAAAAAAGGTTCATTTCGCTTAGTCTTTAATATTTGATTCTGAAGATCTGATCAACCAGGATCTGTGATCAGAATCATCCTAAGGTTAAAGTATATATAGCTGATGTTTCCATGACATAATAAGTTGGAGTTTCGTCTAAGTTTTGGGATTGCAATTTGTATCAACTGACACAGTGACAGTAGTCACAATCAAATATATTCATATGAGGCAACACATCTTACAACTTTACAAGTAGTTATATCAAAATAATGTGCCTAAATCGGAATTGCACCCGTTTAAACATATTTTTAGTAGAACATAACGATTTTGTTGATGCAACAATTGGTAAGTGTTCCAACAGATACTGTTTCCATTATTTGGACCGCACCCCGTACCAGATGCCTGTCCGGCTGTGGCATCGGCCCAAGTCTGTTATTCACAATTCACTTACTGAAACGGAGTCTGACACCGAATTTGACACTGAAAGCAAATGCATTGCATTCTGTTTCTCATGATATATGCACTGGTCGAAGCTTACCAACAGGGTATATATACATTCGTTATAAGGGCTGCCCACTTCCAACGGATTCGAGTAAACTAAAATATTATAAATAACTTCCGCGAGAAAACAATCGAAACGCTTTTACCAATCTTTCATATACGCACCTGCCATCAGGCGGTTGTGAGAGTAACTAGTGATCACGTGATTAACGGAAGCGGCCATTTCAAAACTCGGACGAAAATAAGTTGTTTTAAAAATGAAACATTTGTTTAACAGTTAATTAGGTAACTTAATATGTTCGCCATGATTTATTATTATTGTTGGTCATATATATATATATGTTTCTAATTGGAGCTAATCTTATTGAAGGCTACTGCAGAGGTCCTCCAGGGACGGGGGCACATTGCAAAAGTGCAAGCTTAGCTTGGCTTGGCCCCCTTCACCCCTTGGTTTTGGATCTTGGCAAATAATATCGACAAATGCAACTGGGAGTGGGGTCTGGAGTGGTGGAGATGTGCTCCTAGTAGCAAGTACGCCCAGAGTCAGCGTGCCTCCTAGAAGACCTAGGGCTACGTCGGCTACACTGACTAAATCAACGTCCTAGGGCCAGGCTAGCCTAGAGCCTAGTAGGTGCAGTCTCAGGGCATAGGCCATAGCCCTCCCTAGCCTATGCTAGGTCAGTAGGTGTCACACTGATTAGTAATAATACTTTCGTTAGATAGGCTACACATTAGTAATCATTATTACTGCAGACAGTTCAGTAAAGTGAGTGTTACAGCTTGTCTCCTATTGTTGCAGCCTGTCCTCTAGCCAATGTAGGGCCTACTTGTGCTGCAGTGTTACTGTTGTTTTTTAGTATATAGAACTTGTCTTGATAAGTTATCCAATTTTAGCTTGTTTGCCAGCCAGTAGACACCTCCTACTGTGGAGTATTGCCCAGGATTGGGCTTACCACAATATTTAGAAAGAAATATGGTAGTCGTCGTTTCTAAAGAAAAATATAAATTAATAAAAAGTGATCTGTAGTAGACTATAGAAGCCTATAACTAAGACCTACACCCTAGAGGGGTAGCAGCCTACGCTAGGCCTAAGCAGGGCCTGACCTGGGACTGGGTGAGGGTCCCAAACTTTTTTTTGCAAGTAATCATTGTATGCACCTAAGCTGGGTCCATTTTACCAACAGTTATTTATGTTGGCTGAAGCTGATGTACAGTAGTGTTTTTGAAAAGAAACCTGTGTGCCCTAATTTGTAAGCTTTATTACGGTATTGCGCATATAGGAGATAATAATTTTACTGACAACTAAAAAACAAACACTACCTTTGTTGTTTTTAGTAATCTGTAGATTAGCGCCGAAGCCAATGGTTCAAGGAATGGAATGAATATAGAGAAAGAGGCGAGCGGACATGAGCACCTGAGAGGAAACAGCCTTACAATGCTCTAAAGTTAGCATATTAACAATGATCCTATGTGTTTGCAGTCATGGACTTGTTTCTTGAGCTGAGCCCAGCTGAAGATTCCAGTGAATCACCACACTGCTCTCTCGATCACAACATCGCACACATACTCAACTTATTGGATTCGCCATCGGAACAGCCTCGCAGTGGCGACACATTATCAGATGACAACGACGACGTGCCAGAAACACAGCCAATCAATGGTCAAATACTCAAGGGTACGTTCGTCAATACTACTGGTCATCATGTACTTGTCGTATGTATTTTTAAAACATGAAATTTGCAATGTACTGTTTTTTTTAAAGTAAACTTATGCATAGTCATTCCCGTTTTTAGATTATAGTCAAACATGACTTCTTGTGATGTATCAGAAGTATAAGATAGTAGTACCACAGTAGTTCAATACACCCTTCACACACCTCTTCATGTTACATCATTTTAGAAGATCTATTATATAATCTACTGAAAGGAGTTTTACTACTTTAGATTTTAGTGTATCAATGAATTAATTTTGTAATATATATATATATATAGTTTTATTACATATTATTTCTTATCATTGAGAAATATGAACTGTGTGATATTTATAACCAACGAAGTGACACCACTGTTTACATTACATCATACATTCAAAGTTAAAACAGCTAACTACATACTAATGTTCTTCTTATTGTACACCCTCATTTTTAAAGTACCAAACATAAATTTCTTGAAATAGAAGAATTGTTTGATATCATCCGTTGACATGTGTCGCCTGTGCAGATGTCGTGGCCTACGTCGAAGCGCGCTCAGGTAACGACAACCGCAGTGGTGCCATCTCGCGAGAACTCAAGCTGTTGGGTGCAACTGTGGAGAAGAAGCTGACAAATGACGTGACGCACGTAGTGTTCAAGGCCGGGAGCAAGGTGACACAGGAGCGCGCACGAAAACGTGGCCTACACCTGGTATCTGTGCTCTGGGTAGACAGGTAAGGCACCGCACATTGGCCAGTGTATACAGTGTTTCTCGCTGCGTCTGTATTTAGTAGGCTTTTGTGCATTTTAAAAGGAGCATGCCCATTCGTTTTTTATCGTAACATCATGTTATGCGTACGTGTTGACAAGTAGAGGGAGAAGGCTGCTGATGGAAGAAAAGGTAAGTGTAGTAATACATGATCTAGCCTCAGCCTTCTATAGAGGTAGTCAGCTGAGACCACGAGGAAGGGTATACATACTGAGAAGAAAGACAGGCCCACCAGATGAATGCATCAATCATATTTGCTTGCTAAGCTTGTTGGCCACATGTCTGTGGAGGCCACCAAAACATAGGGCCTGTATCCATGTTACCAAAATAACAGCATTCTGTAATTCCATGGCGGATCCACCATCTCAGTTTCTTTTGGAAGCATTCAGCAATGCTGTGTTTATAACACAAACTTGTTCATTTGTACATAGTTCCAATAGGAATCATTCCAATTATTGACGTTTAGCTATTCGCATAGAGTATATAATTCTCAGAGCACACTGAATTAATATGTACGTATGTAACATTGTTATGGTAAGTAACATGCAAAGGTCGTATAATAACCATCATAGTAATGTTTACAAATGTTTATTTGCAATCACCTGTTATTATGCCATTCACATGCAAGCCTTGACCCCGTCCCCCCTTTTGCAGGCTTTGTAGGAATAGGTAAATGTCGAAAATTGTGAATGACTCAATACCAGAGTTCTATTGTCATCTATTACATTCAGCTGATTGATAATACTTATGTAAAGAATAAATTGAATGTAATGTGTTTGGTTTTGTGTGTTGTCCTCCCGTTTACATCTTCGATAGTTGACCTCATTGAAGCTTGTGGAATTAGAATTTTACATGTCGGCCTACTGATTATTTGTGTCAGTGTTTGTATGTTAGAAGCATTTAACAATCTCTTTTTGTGTGTTTTGCAGTTGTAAGCAGAATCTGAGACGTATGTCCGAGTTGCTGTTTCCTGTTGTTCCTGCAGAGACGATGAGAACTCCTGTATTTGCTGGCCGACTTAAGGTAACGTAAGAGTTCCGTGTATTTGACAGCAACAAAATGTTATAACAAGTAGCCATGTGAGTGAAGTAAGATATTTTGCTGCATTCTTCGGGCACAATTGAGAATGTCAGTAAGTCACTGCAAAATGGGAAGGTCGAAAGTTAATTATATGGCTGTCTGCTACTTTTTCAAAAGGTCACTTGCATGTATTGACAACATTGTAATGTCATAAAATGAGCACCAACATAATCGGCTAACTGCACATGTGTGCAGTTAGGAATGTACCCCTCTACTGCACAGACAGTATTGCGTGCCTGTGTAAAAAAACTGATTTGTCTTATTCTAGAAATTAAAGTCGATGCAGCCGAAAGATTTTGACGATGACGTGGCATCAAGTGCGGACCGTGGACAGAAGCGACGACGCAGGCAGGCGCACGCAGACAAGTGGAAAGTTATCGATACACCTGGTGCTGGTCTCCTCCAGGGGGCAGCACATACATATGTGGAGGAGACGCAGCCAAGGAGTCCGGTGAGTGTTAGTGACATTGCGTGTATGGTCTGTGTCAGTTGATTTTATATTTCCACATTAATTTTAGCAGTGGGATATGCAGTGTTTTTTGTCTGGGAAACTGGTTTTCAAAGTCACTGAGCTGTCTTTGATGTGAACGCAACTCAGTAACTAAGGGTAAGATTGATTGATTGTTTATTTAAGATCAACAATGTTAAGAAATTGTGTCCCATGGGTACAACCGTACAACACTTGCATATTTACACACATACACACAGTAATATTACAATGGATACAATACAGAATACATTGTTTTTAATGTACCCATTATCATAGGTGCACTGTTTTGGTTAAACATTACAGTGACATGATAATATGTAGTAAATAGTTTACAAATAGACCAAATCAAAGCTGCCACTAAGCAAGTTCTGAAATCCCAACCAGTGGCATATTTGGAGGGACATTGCGCCTCTGTCAGTTTATTAGATTTTTCTTACATAATATGTTCCACCACAACAATTTAGCATGGCTAACTAGCGGGTGACTATGTTTGGCTGCTCCACTGTGACATCGTGAATACACCACTGATCTCAACATTTACATCAGTCAATTTATTCTGTAACGAGACTACATGGATGTAATTACACTCTAGCCTGAGCATTTTGTGCTTTACCCAAACGAATACCGAGACATTGCTGTTGCAGACTGATACGACCCCTCTCCCATTCAATCTGACTGTGCCTGACACGCCACCGAGTATGCGAGAGAAACTCGACAGTCTTCGTCGGAAACGACTATCACTTCAATGCTGTGAGTCATGATCATGATTACTGAAGCAGAACACAATATGACACAATTTTATTTAGACTCCTATATGCTTGGGTTTTGAACATATATACCCAGTTCATGTAACAAAATCAATACTATTAATTTGAAATTATAAAACAATATGTATAAAACAAACTAATTGATAAAGGCTTTACATAGCATATTTTAATATGGATCAGGGAGATTCCAGACCAGGCTTACTCACTGTCATAGGAGCCACTCGCATATTTAAATTGAAACAAAGGGCATCAACTTCAATCAAGAATATTATGCCAGCAGTTTATTAGAATAACATTGTTGAAGACACCTAACTTAAATTTCATGGACAGCGTCAATGTGATAGAAAAACCTGACTTTACCAGTGCCTACTCTTCCCAATTCGCCAGTTGCCAAATTTTGCGTCGCTGAATTTGTTTTGGTGTTGTAAATGCTAAAATGTTTATCACATGGTGAACTGTCTGTGATTATAACAGTTGCTACAAGTGTAACCGTGAATCGAAGGGAATACAAGAAACCAACATATCTGCTGGTATTCGTATACATGTTGAGGAAATGGGCATTCGACTCGTCACCGCAGCGTCAGGGTCAAAGGAGCTCTGAGTGCTTATTGGTCAAGCATTGGGGGCATGTCTCGATATGGCAGCCACTGGGAACTGTAAGAATTCACTAGAATCTCACACTTTGATTGTGTTAACTCTTTTATGTGTATAGGCCCACACAATTGCCTTTTGTTTCCCTTTAAATTATCAACACAGCATGTTACATGTTGACAGCTGCCGAATGTGGCAGGACAACTCAGTCAAGTGCAGCCAAAGAGAATGAACCACTTCAACGACGGCTATTTGGTGAGGATACTTGTCTACTTGAATACACTTGTGATATGTGCACATATCTCCTTTGCCTGTTTACGTCCTCTTGGCCAGTCTTCCACATCTCGTCAGTGCAGACATTTTGTTTTTAGCAGTTGCAATTATTTCTGTATAAGTACTACATCTGTGATTGCGGTGATAGGTGCTTGTAATAATTACAAACTATGTACCTAATAAACTGAATAATTCACATTTTTTATGACCCTAGCACATCGCCTGGAAGAAAAGAACACCAGCCTCAAAGAAGTTTTCAGAATAGAACGATACAGAATACAGGAAACAACAGATTTCTTGTCACACAGGATTTGATTGTTTTATTCAATATCAAAATGTAAACTTGTAAATACATAAAATGTAAATACACGGTACACCAATATATATTGAAAGTGCACGCACTTATTTCCACTGTGGTCCTTGGTGTTCTAGTGTAACTTCCTAACTCGTCATCATTTCAGGTTTGGCTGAAGATGATGCCTCTCCGCAGCCGACTGTAGCCACGCCCGAGATTGACACAGCCAAAGACATTGACAATGATGTGACTAAAATGAACGAGTGCAGTGCTGTGGGACATGAGTTGGAAGAGGAAGACCCGATAGCAGTCCACCTGGTAGGTAGCAGCACTATCTGTGTGCCGAACCGGCGACACCGACTGTTGCCGCTAAACCAGGAGCCGTCCACCGAACTACTGCAACCAGTCTACACGGACCAGTGCCGACGGCCGGGGCAGAATCATTTCTTCCCAGAGATTGCATCACAGAAGCCAAGGAAGACAAAACAGGAGAGTGGCATGAAGAGACGTGACGGAGGGTCAGGTGGCGGTGTCGTTAAGCCACGAGCTGGGGGGAAAGGGAGCGGTAGGAAATCAGGGAAACGGAAGAATGGATCGTTACGTAAGTCTATCACGCCAGAAGAGGGTAGGTCGAGAAAGAAAAGGAGGAAAGGTACTGCGGAGGAGAGTAAAGATGGTAGGTGTGTGGCTAGTTTGAAGGGCAGTGTACAAGATGTCAGTGCAGTGAATGGAACGCCGACAAGCAACCGTCACTGCCAGCAAAAGTCTGGAGATTTGCATGCAACAAACATGGGAGTCAAGATGCGAGCCAAGGTGCTTGACGTCAACGACAATGCTATATGCAGCACTGTGGACGTTGTAGTGAGGTTGCAGGACGTTCAGTCTTTTAGTCGCATGGCTGTCGACAATACATGTGCAGTTGTACAACCTTGTGACAGTTCATTGCAAACAAATCATGTTGATCGAAAAACAAATCTGTCAAATAGTAGCAGCAAGTGCAATAGGTCAGGTGATAAAACTAAGGAAACAGAGATCCATGCAGGCAGGGAACAGCGAGGTAAGTCGTGTAACCGTGTGACAAAGAAGATGCCTGTTGAGGCCGTGTCTTCAACAGAGGATACTCGCATACCCAGTGGAAGTCGGACAGACAAGAAGCGATATTCAGCCAGAGAAGACCAGTCGCCTTCTATCAATGCTTCGGCGACACGTCATAAAAGTATCAACACCGAGCTAGAATTGAGCAGTGGAGTTGACAAAGAAAGAACTGTTTCGAGACGACGCTCTGTACGTCTGCAGCGAAATGAATTGCGTAAGTCCAACAGTGACACCCCCGACCATGTGAGGCAGTCGGTGCAAGATTCCTCAAGCACTCACCTCTCGGCATCAAACCTCTCTGCCATGAACCAGTCAACAGTGACCCAGCTGTCGCTCTCTTCTAGCATGCATCGTAGTTGTCTGCTGCTGAATCTCGCCAGGTCGAGCAGGAAAAGTATCGACGAGTTTGCGGTTATGTCATCTCGTCAGCGTCGTCCTTCGGAAAATAAAAAAAAGAACACATCCCATAACGGGAATATATCCGGGGATAACTTGGTGTGTGTCGGCATGATGAAGAAGACAAACAGTTTAGGTACTCATAACAATAAGAACAACTGTTCAGAACACGTACAGCCAAACAAGAGTCGCAAGTCAGGGTCAAGTTCAAGTTGTGGTCGCAACAGCAATATCAATGGAGGCAACTCAGGCAACATCTGTGATACATCCAACTGGAAGAAAGTCGTCATTGCGGAGAACCGGAAGAGTCATGAACATTCATCGAAGACTCTCGTCATGACCAGTCTACACACAGAGTGAGTGCAGTACGAATCTTGTGAATTTAGCTTCTATGTAACTGCTAGCAAGGAATATCGTTTGAAATTAAATGGCTAGTTAAATGCCAAGGAATGTTTAAATATTTTGTTAATCACCAATAAATATATGTGGCTTCAAATGGTGTACTAGCTGAATTATTATTGTCACCTAGGATTTTTCTCATTATATTTAGTGGTTTATATGGCTTGATTACATTGCTAAAGTAAATTTTATAATCAGTACTGTAATTATTACAATATCTGGTAACAACCAGGAAGGTGTAAACAGTGTACTAGACAATGGTTAAGCCATTATTGTAATCATGATTAATTTAAAGTAATTGTAATGAATTTTAATAATTGTACTCATAAATTTTAGCAGTAATCATATTCAATTACATTTGTGAAGTAATCATCTCTGTTTGACAGTGAACATAATGGCATCGTATCTAGCACATGTTGATGTGGATGTAACAAAGTATTATTGTGTTACAAATTAACTATTAACAAACTAACAACATTGTTGCCATTGAGCACGCATGGTACAATCAGTGGTAAAGAAACACTAACAACATTGTTACATTGTTGCCAGTGATCAGGGCATGTACCATGCCCTGATCACTGGCAACAATGTAACAATGTTGTTAGTGTTTCTTTACCACTGATTGTACCATGCGTGCTCAATGGCAACAATGTCTGGTGGTGAAGAAACACTAACTACATTGTTACATTGTTGCCAGTGAGCAGGACATGGTGGTCAGTGGTGAAGAAACACTAACTACATTGTTACATTGTTGCCAGTGAGCAGGACATGGTGCGGTCAGTGGTGAAGAAACTCGGCGGCTACCGCATCGTGTCTGGCGTGGGTGAGATGACAACACACGTGATATGTGGCAACGACCGACGCACACTCAACGTGCTCCTTGGCATCTGTCGGGGCAGTTGGCTCCTCTCTCTTGAGTGGGTACGTCTCGTGCTTCATACGTTCACAAAGACAAAATCCAAAAACCAGTGTTTTGTATTGGTTCAAACCATCACCCACTGGGCACCCCCACCAACACGTGGTGCACGATGACACTAGTGTGGATATCACAATTAATTTTGGATCATTAGATATCTTATGTCCCATGCCAATACATGGGTGTGGGTTGTAAGATATCGAATGATCCAAAATGGATTGTGATATCCACACTAGTGTCATTGTGCATTATGCACCTTTGTGAATTTATGCGACAACCCCTAACTTTGCGACTGTAATAGTTTGAACTATTTCAGCATGTATTACAATTACACGTACATCTTAAGGCCAGACACGGCAGGTAGATAGGATTATTTTTTTATTTGAGCAACCTGCAATTTTTTCTAGTCCAAAGTATGGAATGGATCATACTGAGTAAAAAATATATATACTTTTTTGGCCAGACCTCCCGTTTCAATGGTAACAAACAACATGGCTGCCATTTTGAGCAAATATTGGCAAATTTGGAAACACTGTCATTCTTTTTTCAGCACATAGATAATTATTAATCTTACAAATCCATGTTCTGAATAGCTCAGAGCATTATTCCGTTTTATTTTTTAAAGAATTGTTTGTAAAATTTGAGAAAAAAAAATTGGTTTTTGGCAACAAATATGTTTATTCAAACTTGATGATTTAAAAAAGTGTGATCATTTCACTGAGCAGATTCTGCTGAATGCAACACTGAAAACTATTTGTATAGCGTAATTACTCCAAATTAGCCCGTTTCCAAATGCAGAAAATTGACAAAAAATGTTTTGAGACAATGGCTTTCAAAGATTGCAGAATAGATTTGATTACTTGATGTCAACGTGCTTTATTTATGACTAAAACTCACTTAGAGACCTGTAAATGTCATAGAAATGAACATTATTGATAGTGTGCATTCAAAGGTATAATCTGTAAGAAAACCATTTTGAGTATTTTTGGTCAAAAAACACCATTTCACATGGGGTGTCTGGCCGTGGAGACGTTAGTCTCCTCTACCCTTGTCAACTACTGTAGAATGGCATGGTGGTCTTACAACTGGTCTCACCTATAATGTAGAGTACCCACAAAGGCAAGTTATGTGTTTTATAATATTATTTATGTGCTCACCTAACATTTGGAGCTCATCATACATTTGGACAATGACAGTTGACAGTCCATTTAATAAGTATCAGTGCTTTATTAGTGAAAATTGTTATCAAGTTTGAAGAATAATTAAAAATAAGTTTTTCTTATAACAACTATAAATTTGAAATTCACCTGAGGTCCTCAACGTTTTGACTACTGTTGAGAGTCTTCATCAAGAACAGTTCCCAATGAAGACTGCTGATAATAGTAAAAACGTTGAAGTTAGTTTTAAATTTATAGTTGTGTTGTAAGATAGTCAAGTTTATATTCAAAGGTATAATCTGTAAGAAAACCATTTTGAGTATTTTTGGTCAAAAAACACCATTTCACATGGGGTGTCTGGCCGTGGAGACGTTAGTCTCCTCTACCCTTGTCAACTACTGTAGAATGGCATGGTGGTCTTACAACTGGTCTCACCTATAATGTAGAGTACCCACAAAGGCAAGTTATGTGTTTTATAATATTATTTATGTGCTCACCTAACATTTGGAGCTCATCATACATTTGGACAATGACAGTTGACAGTCCATTTAATAAGTATCAGTGCTTTATTAGTGAAAATTGTTATCAAGTTTGAAGAATAATTAAAAATAAGTTTTTCTTATAACAACTATAAATTTGAAATTCACCTGAGGTCCTCAACGTTTTGACTACTGTTGAGAGTCTTCATCAAGAACAGTTCCCAATGAAGACTGCTGATAATAGTAAAAACGTTGAAGTTAGTTTTAAATTTATAGTTGTGTTGTAAGATAGTCAAGTTTATATTGGTGATTTACTTCATGCATTGTGACATCAAGTTGCATTTGAGTACTTAGTACTCTGAAGTAGGTGTTTTGTTAATGCAAACAGTATGCTGTTCTAGGTTTTCAAGTCACTTGAGTGCAATCGTTGGCTAGACGAAGAACCATACGAACAAAGTGACTTCTTTCCTGCAGCACAGGTAACTACACTTCCCATAATTGTGTTTAATCTTGCAATAATATCAAGTGTTTCCAGAATTCTAAATAATATTGCAGATCTCTAAAGTATAAGACCTGCTGTTTTAAACTTACTGACCATGGAACTTGCTTGGCACAATCGAATAACATGTCTATAAAAAATATTTATAAGGTATGTGTATCAATTAACATAAAAAAGATGAGCAGCTGGATACACGCCAACCCGGTATACCCTATCATGCAGGTGTAGCGTGGGGTCATCAAATGTGATCATGTTTTGATGTGCCACCAGATAAGTCGATTGGAGCGACTGACGGCATCCGGCAACTACACGCAAGACTTGTTCAGCAAATACAGTCCAATCTGCGTCGCTCCACATACAGTGCCCAGTCGCATGGACCTTGTGAAACTCGTCAAGCTCTGTGCGGGACAGGTGACGTCTTGCGATCTGTGTATTCTATCAGTCGAGCACAGATCACTGTTGCAAATACGATAAAGTTCTGTATTGGGTTAAAATTTCAGAATATTAAATTAAGTAGCCTTACTTTACCCATACCATAGGTCAATGCATTTGTTAGTTTAATTTCAAACTATTACTACAATACACTGCCAACCTAAAAGGTACATTATATTTGTTTATATCTAGTCACAATGACAATAGAGCTTTGGCAGTCATCAATTGTGTAATTTAAGTAAAAGGGGATTATTAAGAATATAATTACATGTTGTTGTGGCAAATAAATGCTCCCAACTGAAGCTAATTTTAGTGATCTTAAAAAGAAAATTGTAGCATGTCACTGCATGAATGGCTAATTTTTCAATGTTGTCAAAATGGTTTCCATGCCGAGGTGACATACCATTTCGTTCAGTATTAATGAAAATGTTCATAAAGTTGGAACAACAAATCGAAACAAATTTTCTTTCTAACACAAGTACGAATTTTGAAACATACTTCAACGATTCGACAGTCATCGGTCTTCAACAGGAACTAATCATAAGTTCCTCATGAAGACTGCCAACAACAGCCGAAATAAGTTTCAAAATTAAGTTGTCATAAAAAATTTTTTTTTTACATTTTGGTTGGATTGTCTTACTTGAAATGCCTACCTTTCTCTTTAATTGTTTGCCCCTTATGTTGGTTGTTTTGCAGCTTGTTATTGTGTTGTTGATTTAGGTGACGCAGTGTCTGGCCAAGTGTAGAGTTTGTGTCGGCAAGGTGCCCCAGCAGCCCGGTGTTGTCTCCGTCTCTGAACAGTGGGTCTTGGGTGAGTGTCAGCACTGTACAGGTGTCAGCATTTTAGTTATCAGTGCACCGATAAATATAACTGATTAAGTTAGTGTTTGTATATTATGAAATTCTTTCAAGACTGCATCTCGGGCATATAACTTGTCATCCTCAGTGGTTTTTTTTATTGCGATGAATCACGAGGGATACAGAGTCCCCAATGTTGAGAGCCAGGATTTTACACTAAATGTACCTTGCCTGGTCCAAGTCACGAACACTAAACTCTGGCATGCAAAGCAGATAGGCAAAAATACTGCACCTCTCAGTTTATGAAATATGTTACGTATACAGTTGGTAATTTTCAAACAAGTACGCTGACAAGTGTTCTACTTACAGATTCGATCACGGCGCACCGTGCATTGCCACACAAAGCGTACAGACTCAATGGTGAAGATGACCCGACCCGGGGTGACTCAAGTCCCGAGTATTGAGCAGTTATGGACAATTTGCACGCCTCACCCGTCCCATCCCCCCCCCCAAGTACATCTACTGCAGGTCGCATTGCCTCGCGAACGTGTCGGAGAAAAGGCACCTCAGGGACACATTTCTATTATCTGTCTGAATATGTTAAGACATCTCTATGCTGTGATGTCTGACACGTGATACATCAGGAGCGATATTATGTGATAACAAAGTGGAGACACATGATACTGTTTACCACTACTCATTCAGTATTTGTGATACGACCATGTAGCAACATGGGTTGTAGTTTAGTGTAGAATACATTAGGCACTTTCAGTATTACATATGAACAACCGTTATTCCCTCAAATGACATGACTGCAGCTTGAGTTAGATGTGTTATCCTACAATGACTACAGTGTGGGCAGGTATATATGTTAAAATTAAATTGTAATCAATAATATTAGTAGTAATCATTACAGTGTTCCGAGTTCTTGTACTCCTAATTATACCAAAGCCATAGAAACTAGAGATAAGATATTAGCTCTATGAAGTGTCTTGACAAGGATTTAGCTATTGGAATGTGTTGCTAGAAAGTAAGTTGTGTGTACGTTGAATTATGTATATCATGGTATAACTACAGTGTAAATAAAATGAACGCCATAATAAAGTTTTTTATTATGATATGGAATGGTATCATTGTTATGCAACATAATAATAGTTGTAGCCTATAGTAACCTTTAGTAACTTAGATCCAGCTACCATATTGAATTTTATTTAGTAGGTATACATCTGTTAGGAAACTGGGTGATATTGCTGACAAACACTGGATCTCGGCTTTCATGCCCAATTTCAATAAGACATCCATCTGAAACAGGAAAAATATAAAACTAATTAATGTAGTTGTAACGGATTCTCTTCAGACTTTATAATACAAGTTTACTCTGTAACAGAGCACTTTCTATTTTAATTAGGTGGAATAACAAACCAAGTTCTGCTATTGTCACCATTACAGTATTTTGTTCTCATGTCCAATTCATTTCTTGTTGCCAATTACAGTACTCCGTGCAGCCGTACTATGATTTCTCAGCTAAACACAGTGCCACAGTGGTGGTGGTTGGCGAGTGTTTCACCAGTCAATTCATTCACAGAAAAAAGTAAATAACTCAAATTAACCACCTTGATGTTTCTAAATACATCAACACTTGGTAAATCAGAGGCCAATGGCCAAAGGGAAATGAAAGAACATAGAAAGGTGAGTGGATGTTGGCATCTGGGAGGAGGCTTACAATGTGCCAAAGTTAGCATATTATTATACAGACTCTAAAATAATACTGAAGGCAGGTATGTTAACCTCGTGTTTCCATGTTGATTGTGAAGACATGTAAGGGCGTCTCAACAATTCCTGGGCCTTGTCTTTGTCTGCTGTAGTCAGAGGTATCAGGGCACTCCTTGGAATCTGCAACCTGCAAGAATGTACCTTTAACACGGTTCTGTTAAATCTATCACCAACAGATGCACATTATTAGCAACAAGCTTATACCCACCCACAGAGCAACAAAGGGTAGTATTAATCACCATTACAAAATTCCTGCTTATGTTGCCAATTACGGCATGCATGCGAAGCCAGTGTTTCCTTGTAAAGTTAACATAATGCCATAGTTGAGCCTTCTGCCTGCCATTTAGCTTACCTAATGTTTCCACCTTTCTCAGACAATTTGGTTCTTTTTTAAAATATATCATCAGTTGGTAGATCATAGGGAATCGTCAAGGAAGCAAATTAACACAGACAAGTGGACCTTGACACCTGGCAGGAGATAGTGTGCCAACATAAGTAGTAATATAGAACAAAACCTGAACATCTTACAAGAATTGTACGACACAGCTACAGTTGCATTGATGTATAGTAATTAGCACAGCTGGCTTTCAATTAAGTTGCACAGCATTTTGCCAACTCAAACATGGTTATATATATGTAAATATATATGGTACATATTCACCTGTCTATGTCAGATGGAAGTACACCTAACCACCGGACTGCTGGAACTGTTAGATTGGCTGCCTCAAAGGAGAGTGACTGCAAAGACAGATTAGCTGTGTAACCTACGTAACCTAGCTATCCTGCACCAACCACATGTTGTGTACGTCTACAGTATTCAGCAGCTTATAAAGTGTAGTTTGTGAGCCAAATAATTAATCTGTTTTACAACACTTCAATGGGGAAAATGTCACCAAGACTGTCACTGCCTAGTAAGGCTTACTTTGCAACAGGAAACATTTCTGTGTTGTAAAGGAACATTTAATTTTCACAGTTATCTAGTTGTATTAGTGTTAGTCACATATACTGTTTCTTGTCTACTTAGAAATACATCTTGTAAGTATCTGTTTAGTGAAGTGGGCTATAGTGTTGACTGACTGTAAATGTCTGGGCGTTTCTTCACAATCAATCATTACCCACACATTTTGAAGGAATGATCGGGCTCCTGTGCTTCGAAAGAAACGTTTACTATGTGAGCTCTTGACCAACAAAATCCCAGTGAAACCTTTGCCATCAAACACAATAATTTCTTTGGCTGCACCACGCCATCTGAAACTGACTATGTCCCTAATGTACAGTGTATTTGATATTAAAAGTTTCATTAAACAAATGTCAACAAGTTTATTAATATCTAATCTTACCCGTGATCCAAACTTGTAAACTGCCATGATTTCAAAACCTGTCAAATAAATAAGACAATCAACACAAATAACCATTCCCTTAACTTTTAAACCACCTGTACCTCATAACTAATAATGTATGGCTCGGTCAGGTGAAAATTATTTAAAAGATATAGACCTACCTATCGACCGATCAAGTAGAAAATTCTAAAGATAATACTCTGCTTATATGTTTTCCTGTTGATGTTTTCATCCTTACATGATAATGGCTGGTATAGTTAAACATTCCCCTATTAAGCTTTACTTAAGTGTCATAACCGTATGCTGTAGTATTTCACATTGGTTCAAACTATCCACCTCCACCAATAAGTAATGTGGTACTTAAGATTGAGCAATCCAAAATGACTTCCAAAACACAGCCACCTGCTGTACGTGACATGGTTGCCAAGACATTACCCACTATTCTTCCCTGTTCTGATATCACAATAATGTCAATGTGGATTAATACTTGTTCCACTTGATAGGTGGTGACATAGTAGCGATTTATTTCCCCGCGATACATGGTGATGACCAAGCCATCACCCACCCGTACATAATGCTATGTTTTATTGGACTCTGCGAACTTATGCAACCCTTATAGAGAACTTAGAAGGAAACAGCTAACCGTGTGGATCTGCATCAACCAGTGCTAATGTTGGTAGATGAAATGTGTCCCAGAGTTTCTTCACCATCAATCGTGTATTCATGTCAGGAAATCCCTTTCCCTGTGAAAGACGGCACATTTACATAATGCTATTGAAGAGTTAAAATTTCCATGTTTTATCATTGCTGGTCGTGCCTGGAAACAGACATAGAAAACATGCATAGCGCTGCGATTAACTACTCAAAATTACATAACCTCCATGAATCATCCAATATGAATACTATGTGAAACTTCTGTTTGTGTATATGCCGCACCTATGGTAAATAATATCAAACTACTGACTGGATTGCTTGGTCTCTGACCTAGCCGTGAACAAAATTACCTGTACACTGGATGTATTTTAACTTGCGTAATCCCGCAATATATATATATATATATATACGGGGCCACAGATAAAATGCAAAGTTAGCATTTGTGATGTTCAAATGGCAATTACTCAAAAAGAAAAACCAATTACCATGTACATCTAGCAACAAATTTGTAGGTATGACTATTATCTTCATGGTGATATAAAAATATTAAATTCTGCGACTGCAATTTCAGGTACTGCTTGAAACACCAACCTGCATAGTCGCGCACTATGCTAAAAGACAGGGCATGTTCAGCAGCATTTATTCCCATGACAATGCATACTGTATGTCTGTATCTGGGATAAATTACATTGCCATGTGAAAGAGGTAAAGAAAGAGTTACAAACGAGTATATATATCTCACTGTGATTATGATGCAAGACGCCAGTTTCTGACGCACGTTGTCATCAAGTAGAGTCTGGAAGGTGGCGTCTTTCTCAATCAACAGTACAACCTTGGCAGATGATGTTAGTGCTGTTGTTGGTCAAAGTCCATACTAGCAGCCATTTAGTAGTAGAAACGTTTATTGCTGGCAGTAACTATAATGTTAAGACAACACTTTTTGCTGTACCAGAACATCAAATTCAACACAATTCTGGAAGTTTGTTAACTCATGCAAACAGCTGATATTATCAATATCCATATCATAAAAGGAATATTACAAGTAATTGCAATCATGTGTAATCGTTTTTGAGTTGTCAAATTGTTATTCAATTGTACACTGATCAAAAAGGCAAACAATTTGTGGAAATTCTACACATTTTAAATAGGATGAAGATACAAACTGATAAATCAAACCAAAAGGATACATGTTATGCCATTCACATGACTTGGTATTAAAATTCCCTGGAACAAAAACAAATATTGTTAGTCAACATCAGAGAACACTTGTTACTGTAAGTTGAGTGTAACCCATGTTTAATTTAATACTGGTGAACATAGTAATTTTGTTACAGCTATAAATTAAGTGACAGGAACGTTTCCTACTTAGAAATGGATGCAATGAAGTCTTCTTTCGCACCAATACTTACATTGCTTGTCTGGCTGCAGTCTATGTAACTGGAATCAGCATCTCTGAATTGAAGGTCACCAACTATACACCCTTTCGAGGTCGCCATCTAAAGAAGTAATCAATGCAGCTATTTCAAATCATATTTACACAAGCAATGTCATAAACGTTGCAGGTAAGTCAATTAAACATCAAACTGATCATAACTACAACATCTAAAACCAGTCAAACTCATAAAGAATTTTGAAAATATGCAAGTGTTAGTTTTCTTCCCAGGTGTTGTAGATTAACCACTAAAAATTTGGCGCTCAAGATGCAAACTATCTAAGAGGAAAAATTAACATATCCACAGGGAGGAGGTAGATGTGAAAGTGTGTGTCAAGAAGAAACTGGTGAGGAGTCGATTAATGTGGGCTGGACAGGAGAATTAATTGATGTGGAATGGTTAACAAAGAGAGCAGATACCATCAGAGCAGAGGGTGGAAACAGATGAGGAAGACTGACTGAGGTGGAATTTGGCAAGACTGTGAGAGGAATGAAGAATGAGGGTGGGACTGAGAGAAAAAAGGAAGTGGAGATGGATGGTGGAGACAGCTGTGAGGGATCAGTGATGGGATGAGAAGGGGAAACAAAGCTGAGGGCCACTATTAAAGCCAGCCACGTAGTGAGAACTTCTTCTTCAGTGTTCGCTCAAATTGGGACTCCGGTTGCTCACATGAAGATCATTGTATGCCTCAGGTAGTAGGCCAAAGAACATTCTGCCAGGTTGCCTTTCCCTCTTTCTGGTGTTGGATAGTATTGCAGGAGGTGGTGCACTGTCATTGGAGCAGTGACAGTTGGACATATGTCAGTTTCTCCCATGTATAGTTTGCTGTGCATATGGTGCCTGATTCTGCAGTGTCCAATCTTCAGGGGGACCATTATCACCGGGTCTTTGCTGGTAAAAGTTGTCCTTGCTATAGTAGCTTGGATGTTGTTTCAGCTATGTCTTCCTCTCTTTGTGATACACAATGGTTTTTGCTTCTTTGTATGTGATCTTTCTCTCCTCTCGATCCAGTTCCCCCCTCCTTTGCTAATCTGTCTACTTCTTCGTTTCCCAGGATGTAGCGGTGTGCTGGGATCCACTGGAGCATCGTCTGCCCAGTGGCATTCTGCAGTGCAGCCATGGCACTGGCAAGAAGGTTGAGTTCCTTGTTTGGGGGGTTAGACAGTGCCTGCATCATTGACAGTGCATCAAAGTAAATGACAGTGAAGGGAACGATCTATATATATTAATATGCTAGTGTTGGGACATTGTAAACTGTGTATTTCCTTCCAGGTGCCAAGGTGCTGTCACCTCTATGTTCATTGGCATCCTTGGACCAGTGACCTCTGATTTACCAAATGGTGATGTATTTCAAAACAGCACAAAGGTGGTTATTTAATGTATTTTTTATTTTTTAGTGGACAAACTGAGCTGTGAAACATTCGCAAGGGCGTCACTGTGGTGCCACGTTCAATTTACCAGGATATATCGGTTGTAAGAAATGCCATAGTTAGCGAATGCTGAAATTAAATGGTCAGCAGGGACGAGTGTAAGATCAAAATACTGTAACAGTGATAACTGCCCTTGGTTTGTTGCTCCAAGGGTGAGTGAAGGCAGTATAGAATAATGGTGCATGTTGTTGTAACAGACACATAAGAGATGACTAACCACACGCAGGTGCCACCTGGGGATGTGAAGCATGCAGGAGATGTTGTCTACAATGCCATCAACATAAGACTGGGTGCCAAACAACTGTGGGTCCTGGTAGAACAAGTCTCTGCAAGACAGTACAACACAAGCGTCAGTCGACTCTGACCACGTTAATGAAGTCAACATTCAGCAGGATTCCCTGTACTCAAACTCCTGTAGAATTTACTATAAGTTGATGCGTAAACTTGTATCATGTTTTCAGTATTGTGCACAGTGTACATGTTAGTTCAATGACTATTGTAATAAAAAGGGCAAACTGGGTGTGAAAATGGAAAAGTCAAGTGTCTATTATTTTATCAGTCAACAAAAATGCATTGTAGTTTTGTTAGAATGTATAGTGGTGCTACTAAAAAATTACTTATATTATTAATTTACTATTGTGATTTAAACTTTACCTTTTCGTACAGTACGAATTGTTCTGTACTAATCTGTGCATCAGTGACAGAACTTTTACAGTTAATGCTAAGAACAGAAACACAAATGTTGTAAAAATACAGTCGACCACATGTCAAAATGAACACAAAATTAACTTGTTTATTGTCTCATTTTGTTTAAATGTAGAAATATACAAATACAATTAAATACAAAGTTCTGTTTTAATACTGTATTAGTTGGCATGTCATGAACATACTATAGCTAGACATTTACATTTTTCTCAATAAGAAAATTATAATTAAAATCATTAGGTGACAATTTGTTAACTATTTCTACAAACTCCGATAAACTTGCATTAGTTTTTCCTGTTCTTTTTTTAAATTGGAAAAAGAAGTGTGAGTATCCAATTCAGTCACTCCTTCATACATGCCTCACACCCTGTCATAGACTTTAACACACTCATTTCTGTGAGATTTCAAAAATTAAAACATCAATACATTTGACACTACACCAAACGTGTCATCATACTCACCAAATTTATTAATACTTTGAACAGAACTGAACCTGATGACTGTGGGCTTGCTTCCTGGTGCCATTTCTAGGCCACACCCTTCCTGAAACCTGAAATGTTTTAGTATGATGAAATCAGCATAAACATAATAAAACGAACAGAGTTAACATGACATTCTAGTTCAAGTTATTCAAGCATTATATGTAAACATGCTTGTCCATAATTATCCACACAAGCTAAGAAAGCCATCCTCCAGATGGCGCTATATACAGTACAGTGTATTAGACACACAGAAGAAGAAGACGGTTTCCCAAAGTATTCATAGCCGATGTTCAGCAAAGATGACGTAAATTTGAAAAGTTTTTCACAATGCTGCACTTGTTTACTCCAATTGCCGCTGGGATGTGAGTGTGTGTGTGTGTGTTTGTTTGTTTGTTTGTGTGTGTGTGTGTGTGTGTGTGTGTGTGTGTGTGTGTGTGTGTGTGTGTGTGTGTGTGTGTGTGTGTGTGTGTATATTTTGTTTGAACAAGCCTCAATGGGAGTTTAGTTGGGAGCTATTCTGTGGATCCAGGCAGTTGGATGATTTTGGTGATTATCACAGGTGTTGCAGTGGGAAGTTTTTTGTAAGCCTCAAGGATGCAATTGGAAGTAAAAATTCCATCAATTGGCATTTTGCAGACGGCTGCCTAATATTTGGAGGAGATGCATAAAGTTACCTCCAAAATGACTTTGAACAGTGAAGCTGATGGATTTGCATATATATTTTAGTGTATTACAAACCTGACATCCTGCCAATTCCTTCTGCTCTTGTACACCAAACAGGGTGGTTCATCTTTGCTCAGTGAAACCATAATTCCTTTAAATACTTCTTCAATCAAATGTAATATAATCTCCCTACAAATATGAAGCATAACAATACATTATTATATTATGATGAAGACACAACAGTACATACTTTGAACAGTTGTTTGTAATGCTATATATTCATGTGTGTTATTATTGTTCCAAGCAAACTAAACCATTCACTGATCAATTTGTGATGGTTTACATTAAACTTGGGACAATCATAATTTTAGTGATATACAAGCTAGGGTAGAGAAAGCAAGGGCAACTTACTTTGTACTTAACAAGGTATGAAGTCCAGAGAAATTTCACTATCAATGAAACTATGCATTTTCAACTTAAATGCTAAAGTGGTAATGTATGGTTTGGAGATATGGCGTTCTACAAAATCCATGCTGTAGAAGTTCCAAAGTTTTGTAAACAATTGCCTAAGGAGAATTCTAAAGACATGGTAGCCAGAAACAATTAGTAACAATTCACTACGGGAAAGACCCAAAACCAAATAAGAAGGAAGTGGAGCTGGATAGGTTATATGCTCAGTAAACCGTATGTATTGCACTGGGCAATACAGTTATATCAGGCTCCACAGACTAGTTATTAACATTGACTACAGACCTGAGGTTTATTCCATATAAGCAATTCCACAGTTCTGTGATACTGTCTCCAACACACTCTTTTGAATCCAATTTCAATTCTAGCCACTCAAGGGAGATTCCAATTCCAACGTATAAAAAAATTCTGATTGCAGCACATATAAAATAATACCATATGTGATTCCAATGAGCTGCCAGTTTTACTAGCATTGTGAGTTAATGTGATGGCACTGATGTTCTTGTCAAAGTTGCTGTTAATTGTGATGTCCTCATTGAAACTAGAATTGGATACAATCGGAATCACCTGTAGTTTTAATTAGTGTAGACTATAAAAATGTAGTCATAAATACATAAGTTATAATGCCTTTGATGGCCAAAATAGAAGATCCTGTTTTTACAAAATGTGAAGAAAAGTTGACTTTATTGCCATGTTTGCAAAAGAAATGAATTTCTAAATCTGTACTGACTATTCTAATATTTTCTTAATTGATTTTGCCTTGGCTTGAGTCGAGAACTGATAGTTAAAATTAAATACATTTTAATAATAAAAGTTTAAAAGTAAAGACTAAGTCTAAATTCTACGACTTTTTCATTTTATGAATTACTATAATAAATTAAATGTATTAGTTTGCTGTTGGATGTTGTTTTCTACAAGAAAACGTAATTTAACTTTTTAAGTATAGCTACTTAAAAATAAAACACGTAGACTTTCAGTCTGGCAATGGCAATGGCAATGCTCGTTTACCTGCTGTAGTCACTGTCATCGTTTTTCGGTTTAGCATTTTCGAGTACCGAATTAACAACTGCCGAACTATCACTATCAAGATATTGTTGCCGTAAGGTATGTATCCTCCTTTCCTGCAGAAGTATGTTTCGCAGGTCGTTTATATTTCGCCAAAACTCTGTATTCTCCATCAACATATATGTCGTCTGCTACTTCGTGTTGAAGCGGTGTATATATGTGGCGCCGTCTATTGCAGTTATTAAATGTTGCTGGACTGGTTCCTAGCCCACCGTGTGGCGCCGCTGTTTTAGTAAGTGACGATGTATCAAACTGGGGTAAGACCACATTAAGGTGGTAAGAAAGAGTGCCGTTGACAATACCGTTTTGGTGTGATGTGTCAATTTTTTTCGAGCACTTTGACATGGCACATGTTAGTCCAGTGAATACTGAATGTACTACTGCATTAGATTGTTCACAAGGTAGCAATAAATATACGGTAGTCGCTCTGCGTATTCGCTAGTCGCTGGCTATTTTGCAGCACGCACCAATAATTCAAAATCCGTCACCAGATTGGGGCGAAATTGAGGGGTGTCAGGTTTAGGTGGATTTGTCTAAAAAATGTGGTATGATAATTTCACGAGTTTTCCACAGCACTTGTGTCAATGGAGGTTAAATATGCTGTGAAATTTTCAAAAAAATCGTAAGAAAAATTTTGCAGGAAATGAAGGAAACGTTATAATGGCCGCCTATATAAAATTTAAATGTGGTCTTACACCAATTGTGCCTGGGTTACCTAGGGGCCGTGAGATAGTGCCGGTGTAGTATAGTATCGTGACTCCATAGTAAATCTACCGCGGTCGAATTACTCTGAAATATCATCACCGGGGGTCGAAATGCTATTATAGTATCGTGACCCCTCTTGTGGTATTTTGACCTTCCACTTATTCTAACACCAAGTTTTACCAATATCTGTTATAAACAGATTTGCAATTAATACGCGTATGATGCACAGTTTGCACGGCACTGGGAACCAGATGCTCCCTTTTCTCAGCTGTTTAGACATACGTTGTACTAGCCATCTTCTTATTGATGACATATTTCCAAAAGCATGCATATCATTTTATTACAATTGTCTCCATTGCTAAGATAAGATCTTGTTTATTATCTCCATGGGGAAATTCTCTATGTAGTTGACATTCATAAGTAATAGTGCTATATATAAAATATTAATACAATCAAATAGTTATATACGAAGGAAGTGAATTAAATCACAGTGAGATAGTATATCAAATATTCATATATATAATGCCATATAATTATTTAATTACAATAAAATATTCAACTACGCAGTTGCAGCATGTCAAGAGTGGAAGAAGCATTACACCTTTGTGTAGTCAAACCCTACATTTACTAAATGTAACCGCAGGTACCTCGATACTATTTTGTATGTGCAATCGGCTTCAACGGAGGGAAGCACAGTCTGTTATTATACGTTTCAGAGAGGTCCTTTCTATAATGACCACAACAATTTACCCCTGATACCAAATTAATTTAATTATCACTCTTTTTGCGTGTTAGTAGTCCCACCGAGTCATCTTAGTTTATACTATTGCAGCGAAATATGGGGTAACACCTGTCTCAAAAATCAGGTGTATTACTGTGCGGCAGAAACGAGTAGTTCGTCTGATCTGTGGCGTAAAGTGTTTGGAGCATAGCATGCAATATATTTAAACAACTACTTTGACGTTTGTAGACTTAATTCTATTTAAGACTACTATTATATTGTATAAGGCACATCACAATGAACTACCAAACAGTTTGCAAACAATGTTTAAACGGTATATCTCAACACATGGTACTCGACAAAAAGACACCTTTCGAAGTCATTGTATGCGCACCACACACAAATCAATGTGTAGTTCTGTTTGTGAAGTAAAACTGTGGAATACCCTACAGGAAAGCATCACCAGCAGTAGAAGCATAAAGGTTTTTTTTTAAATCTGTAAGTCCCGTCTTCTATTTATGTATTAGATCTAAGAAAAACATCCACCTAATTATAAGAAGACATTACATAGTCTAGGCACCGTATATTACATTGTTTGTGAAATTGTAATATTTTGTAATATGTTGTATTAGTACAATAAGTAACTATACTGGTTGGGGGTGAACCATACACAAGTATTACACTTCTGTTCACCCCCTTTCCATCAACACTTATGAGTATGTTTTGTTCACATGTTGAAAATGTTGTATTTTGGAATAACGGGATGTACAATTGTTTCATGTTGTTGTTGGAAATAAATTACTTACTTACTAAGTACAAGTAAATTACACAGTAAACGCCCCATTTCGTTTGATGCTGCAATAGTTGTAAGGCCCATTGCACAGATTACTCATTCACTTGTGGATCACCTGTTCATAATCATGCAGGCCACGTCTATAACGTTACAATGCATGGTTTAATTACCGGTAAAAAATGTATGCCTTCTGTACGTTTAGTTTAGGAACTGACGATCTTATCAGGGCACTGTCCAAACTTGTTATAGGTAATTTACTAATAAGGAATCGACATTCTATATTTTGGAATAAGATAACACATATCAATGTGTTTTACACGTTGTGCTACATTGAAACGCATCTGACTATTCATATTCATAAGAAGACATATACCAAAGAAAAACAGATTCATGTAAAAAAGACCAAAACCGCGGGTTAAGATATCATGGGGATCGAAATACTATCTGACACCTGCACTTTTTGCGCCCAACAAACGTAGAGAATACGTACACTTTCTGAAAAATACGTAAAATGTAGTTAAACTAAAAATGCAACTATAAGCGAACCAACGGTCGCATTTTAGCCCAGGCACGTAAAAACCATACATATGCAACTATTATTAAGAATATCATGCAAAATTTATATGAAAATCTGTTTGAACATAGGCTACATTTAATCTTTATTTCATAGGCTGCGCCATTCTGGTATGCAACCTGATGGTCCAACAATTGATGGCGTCTTCGCCGCTCGTTCGATCAAGTTTAGTTAACCCCACGAGTGAAATATCACTTGCATTATTAACATTAAGTGCACATTTTCAGTGAGGTGTTACAATAAACTCGTTTCACATACACATGATAAGGCTAATTGACATTTATTTCAAACATTCTTCGAGGGCGATTTTCCAAAGAAAGCATAATAACGAATGATATACATATGCCTCTGTTGTAAAGCCTGAGTCTTAATATCAGTCCTTAAGAAAATATGTTTACTTGCTTTAATTGATCTGTTTTATATGTAAAATTGTTAATCAGACTCAAGGGACCACAGCCGCAGGGTCAATTGATCCGCTACAAATGCGTCAATTAATTTGCAGATGCTTCGAATTTGACATATCCGAGAATGATAATTAAAAGACCCTCTTGGAAGACATTCTAATTTATATAATACAGGATGTACACTAATTTTTATATACCGCAAATATAATTGGAAATTTAACAGTTTTCAACACCGTTGCCTGTGCATGATCGGTGTTCTTAAATGGCAGGATAAAATCACCTTTCTTGAGATCCTTCAACGCTATAATCAACACCATTGAGCAACATTATCAAACATACTTTTACGATGGCTTGGACCCGTGCAGCGGATGCCCGATGACTGCCTCCCACTGACCATCATCTATAGAGTAGGCAGAGCTCAACAGTGGTACAAGAGGTATCTAAAGACTGTGCATCCTTTGCACTGGCAACATGTGGATAGACCTAACTGGCGAGCCATACTTACTGGCGGTTCAGTTATGGTCATCGAAACGCACCAGACAAACCAAGCAGTTACAATGAACACTGACTTCCGGTAAGAGAAGCTGGCAACTAGGCCTACTACTAGGACTACTGCTGCTGACATCACTGACACCACCACTACCATCACCATTACCACTACATTACTAGGGTAGATAGCGCGGCCTTTTGGGGTAAGACGTAAAAAAAAAAATATGATTACATGTCCCAAAATCGTGTGCAAAAATATATTGGCATATATCGAATAATTAACCAGAAAACTCAGCAACATGAGACAGATGCAATTAAATCTAGCCAATAGTGAAACTGGTGCAACTCATTATATATAGCGGTGGTAAACACGAAAAGTCAGAGTCTGAACCCAGAGCAGTGATCATGTTCAAGTGCAGTAGATTCCACAAGGATTGTAAACTCGACAGACGCTGCTCTACCAACTGATCTTTGACACTACGGCGCAGATCCATGATTTCACAAGACTGCAGGATGCCTACTATTAATCACGAACTTTATTGGTGACATTATAATATTATAATTCAACTTGCATGTCAGAAAATAAAACATGGGAATAAAGGTAATGTTTTACGCATACTGCGTTAAGACACACATTTCGCATGTGGGGTAAGACGTCCCCTAAATAAAAGGTAAAGGTAAGTTCTTATATAGCACAGTATCCAATCCCTAGGACTGCACAAAGCGCTTTACACCCCCTACCGCCTTCATATACATTATATACATGGTTTATATGTTATACATTTCTGACACGTGTTGTATAATGTGTAAAATATTAAGTTTTTATGCTAACGTTGCATAATTAAATATATGCCATAATTAAGACGATATATTATGAAATCCAATACTTGAAATATTAAGAAACATAATAGGCGCCATACATCAGTTGCAACATGTATATTGTGTCTTAACTATGATTTTAATTTAACAACTAGAACAGTTAATATGTTACTATTTGTATACATGTGCACATACATTATATTTTCAAGCAAAGATACGTTCATAGAAGCAAAAAACGCAAAAGGAATGTCACGGACCGTATTGCCCCAGGTGGGGGCAGTCTTTCCTCATGGGACAAAACTATGTATGTATAAAACTCATCTAGTTTGTCTATTTATTGAGAATGTTTTCCTTATGTGTAACACATATGTCTGTATACAACATGAACACATTAAAGACATGTTAACATAGTTTTAAAATGGGTAATCTGAACGTTTTCCTTAATGTGGCCGCGCGCGCCTACAACTATGTGTAAACAGTACTAGGCTCTACCACTGCTACCATCACCACCACCACCACCACCACCACCACCACCCACTAACCATTACCGCCATCACCACCATCATGTGCTAGTTTTGTAATACTGAAGTCTATAGAAAGCTCTTTATTATATGTTGGTCCTAGACGAATGGGACGCAAGGAAAGACTGGGTCCAATCACGGGAGCTACGGTTTCACGCAGTCAGAAGAAAGCACAGAAGAAAATGCACCTATAATCCCCGCATTTAAATAACAATAACGTGGGTGCCGCGTTTATTGCGGACATGGCGTAACGCGATTTTCGCGTGCAAGTCGTTTCTCCGTGGTGAATAATCTACGATATGGCGCAGCACAGTTTGGGCGCAGCCGTATTCGATCCGTGCAAAAAAGAAGGGACGCCTTCTTGTTCCGTAGGCTTGATGAATTGTCTTGAGGAAGAAGTTGAACATGTAGCCTATACACAACATAGTTTCAGTAAACTGCTTTGTCAACTTTGTAAAAGGCCGAGCCGAAGAGTTCTGAGATCTGACAACCATGAGCGCGCAATTGTGTTGATTTTTAAAACATACACAGTGAATTTCTATACAAAGTCACAAATATATATCTCACGTAGAAACAAATCTAGATAAAAATAATTAAATTGTCTAGTTTTATACATTTTCGGTTGTTCTATGTCAATATACTGCAACTGGCTTGCCGGTAGACCAACATCAGAAATGACAGAATTTTTATTAATTCGGTTTGATGATAACGTCATATTTAACGTTCGTTTGTTTCATTTTAGATTTTAGGGAAACATGTGGCCTTAAGATATCAGTGTACTCGAAGATGTGATCTTCCACTTACTACTAAGTGTTCTGTTTCGGAACAAGATGCTAAAGTTTTGAAATCGCAGTCTCTGAGATAAGCCAAGAGCACAGTCGTCATGCAATTGTCAGGGCTTCACAGCAATCATGCACGAGTTCTGTTGCACGTGGGACACGCTCAACGTTAAATGGTGGTGACACTATGTAACATCATAGTTACATCGAAAACTGCATTTGTAGCAACAACAAAAACAACTTGAAACAGGTAATTTTTATTTGCACTTGCATACACGTGTTTCTGCCATTATAGTTAGGGATCACCGAAATATAAATTAACTGTTGTAATTACGTTTCGTTTCATTTATATCAATAAAGATGTTCAACCAGGTTTTCGATACGTGTTAATTGATAATATGCATGCTTGTTTGATGTGAACCGTCGTCGCAAATGCCTCATGAAACAGATCGTTGGAGCACTGGCGCAAAAATGAAATTCATATTGGGCGAGCTAAGAACCGGAGCTTAAGCACCACTCCGCTCCGCTGCTGTCGGATAATGACATATGAAGACGCCGTGACTTCAGCTTCGGCTCCGCTACATTTCGACTCTTCACTGATCGACTGAAGACATCGGAAGACGGGAGGGGGGGGCTTTGTTAATGTTTATCGCTGCGACATACACAAGCTCAGATTTACTGGGGGCAGAACCATATGTCTGCCACCAGCGAAATTCCAGTGGACAGCTGCTTTTTGTACAGGTCTCCCCTTCCCGCGCCTGTGCTTTGGAGCCTGTCATTCACTTACTCAAGTACACGGAAAATAATTGGCACCCTCAGGGGTTATCATATATGATGCATATCCAGCAAGGGCACTTGGTGTGGTAGGACTCCATATCGTTGTTGTATTACTATGTTTTAGGACATCCGTCGTCGCAGAGGCGTCGTGAGACAGATCGTTGGAACCGACAGAGTTCGGCCACAATGTAGTGTAGCGAGAACGATGGAGTGACAATGTGTCTGCCATATATATTTATATATATAGTACATATACACCTTATATATATATATAAATACTTGTGTATATATATATATATATTACAGAGAAGAACGCTGCAACGCAGTGGGCCAACTATAAGATATTTTGAGGTACAAAAAATGTACTCTCACGGAGAGAAGTTTAGTAGGAAGCACTCTGGTAATCCAAACTTCAGTATGTGATCGTTATACGTGAACATAATGAAGGTCATGTTAAACATCACCAGTTCTGAGGGGGATGGCAAGTAAGGGCCATTGCTACCATTTTGTCGTGACTAACGATCTACGGTTACACATAGTCATTAGTACACAAACTATGCATGATGGGGACCGGTCTATCTTGCAGACATAAAACTTCACGAGAAGACAGCGCCAAAGGTTCATGCAGTGTTTAACTTTGTTATGAAAAAACAAAAAAAGGCGCTTCAGCCAAGTTCCAGCAGATCGGCCAACTGAAGGGATAGGTAGGTTATGGAAGATGTAGAGTGACAACATCAGCATTACAAGGGACGATCAAGCCACTACACGTTTTGTGTCACTTGGTCAGAACGATCACGAATTTCACAATAGTCAAGAGCATTTCTCTTCAGTATGGAACATGGCGAGGAAGATACCACGTTCACCCGCTCTGACGGCATTCCATTCCATTCCATCCCGGATGAAACGTGATGCTGATGACCTGAATGAGCTCGCCACAATGTTTACAACAATTGGTGTGTTCAGATGAGCTGAATGAGAATATATAAACATTGACTTATAGATGGAGTGCGGTGGTCTCGCACTAGAACAATGATCGATGTAAATGTGTAAACTGTCATGGTTTCAGAATGGCGGTCTTTAACAGGCAGTTTTTTTTTTTTGGCAACCAAAGACTACCTTGTGACGTCTTTCGTTTCTGCCAGGTAGACCGTTCTCAATCGGGCATAGTTTGTGTAATCGTAGATGGTTAGTCAATGCATAACATTGCAGCGAATATTTCTAGTTGCCATTCTTCTCTGCCCTGATGATGTCCAGCATTATCTCAAAAATATTCATGTAAACCTCTATGTCAATCACATCCTGAAGTTTTGATTGCCGGACTGCTTCGTGCTAAACTCCTGCATGAGATAATGAATTATTTCTGTCCCCAGAACAATTGGCAGGAGGCTAAATGCTTTGCAAAGTTCTACTCTGTGATTGTCACCTCTCTTCTTGAACATTCTAGCTACATTTTGGGCAAGTTATTTTACTTCCATATCATGTTAATGATCAAAAACATGTATATTAATATGTTAGCGTGTATATTATGTCAATTGGTTTCTTAAAACATCTTTGGATAGAACGATTCGGTGTGTAAACAATTTTGGTATACGCTATAAACACATTTCGAGAAAATAACGTTTTTTATATTAGCATATTACATACATTTATGAATAAATTCAAAGTTCAACACCTGATTACACAGACAATACATCAGCGAATCATAAAATGCCGTTAAGAGTATAAAATCACATGTTGGTTGGTCTACTAGTAATAGAAGTCTACGGAGTAATTCAGATAAGAACGATTTTACAATGGTTAGGAAGACATGCAAACTTTGCGGAAGTTCACTCGATTGTGGCGTCAATGGTTAATGCAGAGATTCTCAGCCCGTAATAATTACCTGCACAAGCAACAGAATGACACGATGGATTGTGTACCGCAGAAGTAACACAGTGCGTCAAGTCCGAGTGGTATAACCCGACTGACTCAGCCATCAACAGGCACTTAGTCGTACCTCTCTATACGACTTGTTACACCTTCCGAGCGTGTTTGGTTGTGTTAGAAAATCATATAACATATTCCGGTTTGTGGCGATGTTGTGTTTGTCTAGGTCGAGTCGAAGTGAGGGGTTCTCTTTCTTCCACGGCTTCACCTGGCACGACACGATTTTCGGGATTAGTGACGTGACCACGGCTGATGAATACGTAGTCCTCGTTCCGTTTGTTGCTGTACCTCACGAATCGAAGCCGCTATTGAAACTCGGTATCGGCCAGCAGTGGCGTAGTTAAACACACGATCAACTTGTCACTCTGATTGAACGCCATGGCGATCTTTTTCAACGGCGATTCCATGACTACTCCGTCGGGTGAATACTCATCCCTGTCATTTAGTGGAGATGGTAGCACTAGCTTGGCGGTACAAAAACTCACTCAAGAGAACGCCATTGTGTAGTGGTTAGTAGTTGTCTCCCTGTGGCGCCTGGATAGTCGAGGCTACTCATACGACGGTGTAAAACAAAGAACAAATTGGTGCGACCATTTTCTATGTGCGCAGGAAACAGTGAAGAATGTCCGAAGCGCAAAAATATCGATGTCTGACGCCAGACGAAACAGCTTCACACACCCCTCCCCGAAACGAACGTAATTTCGTTTAATATCTGACATCGATGTTCTGAGATGACCTCTTACAAGATAATGCATCTCTCCATTCATATGTTCATAGATGGTCTCAATTGTGTTGCAGGTTTGGTCTGAACAACAAGTTTGACACGGAATTCCCCCAAGGTCTGGCAGCCAAGGTAAATAATGTCATGATATCTCTGAATGTTTTACAAATAATGTGTCCAATGAGTTTTACGTCACCATGTTTATACATTCCCAAGCTTGACGTTAAGGTTTTTGGCCATTTGCCAGAAAAGTTGATGACCTTGGCAAGGAGATTGGGTGACCTTGATATTCTACTTAACCGATCAAAATTTGTACTTGAACCTGTCACTTCGTACGGATTTCCCGTATACAATAGTGAATATGGATTTTTGGGAGGAAAGTGTAACTATATCCTATTTTTTAAATGGATTTGTTTTAAAAATCATCAGGATAAAGTACATATTTTCTTATCACACAAGTGTCAAATATGATTAATGACTTACTAAATTTTAATGTGAAAGAAAGAAATACTTTTAATGTTAGGCAAATTCCTAGCAAATCGTAGTGTATTTAATTTGATATACGTATACTTCATATATTTCTAGCAAAACCTAATGAATTTTGTTTTGTCTGGTGGATCTGATAGATTGTGAAATATTGAGATTTTGAAAACACAGTCTTGTGCAGCTCATTTAAGTGGAACATGTCGCTTTAAAAAAATTTATACTGTATAAGCTGATCATCTGATCATCTGGTTACATCAAATCGAACAACCGCAGCATAGACCGCACAAAGTCCTTCCATCGGTAAGGATTACGACACAGAATATACGCTACCCCTTACCCAAAATAAAAACAAACAGGACCAAGAGCTGCTTTATTAACTGGTGCCTTTTTAACGTTTTATTTATGTTGTAATTTATTCAATCTAACGATTGCAAAGATATAATAATTATTATTATTATGGTTAAACAACAGTTCATCCCTGTTCGGGCCAAATTTCAGAAATTGCGTTTATCACATCTTGCCCTGAAACCCTTCGCGTATATATCTATAATATATTTAACAAATGTAGCAAATTACCTGATTTTTTTGCAGTTTACTGTAATATATGTGTGTGTCACTAGGAGGCGCCAGAGGAGAACCATGCAACGATCAGTCGTCTCAACGCGGTACTTAAGAAGTCGCTGCCGATGAGCGCTAAATGGCTGTTGTGTGGCTGCGTTTGCTGTCGAGACACTCTCCGATGTTCACTGTGGCCCGTCATATGCCTTAGAAAGAGTAGGCCTACCTGGATTTGAATCCTGTGCTGCCGTTTAAAACTTTGAGCAAGTTTGTTCATTCTGCGTTGCTCCAGTTAACCCAGCGGTGTGAATGAGTACTTGGCTGTAGTCAGTGGTAGATATGAGGTGTTCGAAATTACTGCCGACCTAGAGGCCCAAGACCGTCAAATATTTCGTTGGGCCGGTAAATTTGAAAAAGTGCCCACCCGCAGATTTGTTTAAAGAAAATAATGGAGCACTTGTCTAATATCCAGGCCAACCTCGATTTTGTCATTCAACATCATCCAATGGTTATTTATATTACGAAAATTTTGCGTCTTAGCACACTTTTGAGGTCCAAAGAGCGACCCGATTTGCGTCAGTCTGCGCCACTGCGGCCGCAGTGACCAATATTGCAGTGTATGTTGTTGCAAACTGGGTCGCTCTGTGGGCTTCAAAAGTGCGCTAACACGCGATATTTGTGTAACGTAAATATGCATGGGATGATGTTGAATGTTGGCAATAACACATCAGGTATCGAAATTAGACAAAACATTTGTTATAGCGAGGAAGTCGAGGTGTGCCCGCGGTCACTAGACAAGTGTAAATGTTGGTGACATTTGTGTACTTTCGAGCGGGAAATTTAACTTAAGCGTGGTACAAAAACAATAAAATGTCGAGCTTATAAATGCTGATAGATCGATTGAGTTTTGTTTCGTAGAGGTGGCACTACCAGGGAGTTCCGCTGTTTGTGAAAGAGGCATCGGCATTGTGAAACGAGTGACGAGTTCAAGACTGAGTTTCGAAACCTCATCAGTGAGTCACTGTCCGAGTCCAGCTTGGATTCAGCTGGAGTCACTGTCAGTGACTGGAGCAAGTGTTTCCCGAAGCCTGACAGTCCCGCTGCTCCTGCGGATGATGGCAACATTTCTGAGTAGACCCCTGCAGACATTCGTGTTGCGGTGTTTGTCGTAATTTGCAACATTGATGTGTTACTGTCAACAATAAACTGTTGCCTATGTTGTCATTTTATATTCGCTAGTTCAATAATCTGAATATCGAAATTAATATGCTGGACAGATTTGGCATGAACTGGTATATTAACAATTGGCATGCGATACAGCAGCACAGGTACATTACTCATGCAATTATGTTAATATTTGGACCAACAACTTTTGAGTGGGACCACCAACTTTTGAAAGTTGAAGGTCAGACTGACCACCAACTTTTCAGTTAAGGTATAGAACACTGGTTATACATGAACAGTCTTTGTGTTAATTTAAGCGTTGCTGAAAACATGTCTGCCAGGGAGTAAAGTATAAAGCGCTTTGAACAGTCCGGAGGACTGGATATTGCGCTATATAAGAACTTACCTTTACTTTAACACACCACACACACCACACCACACACACCACACCACACCACACATACCACACCACACCACACACACACACCACACCACACACACACCACACACACACACACACCACACCACACAAAATACCACACCACACCACACACACACACCACACCACACACACACACCACACACACACCACACACACACCACACACACACCACACACACACACACCACACACAATATTTGGACCAACAACTTTTGAGTGGGACCACCAACTTTTGAAAGTTGAAGGTCAGACTGACCACCAACTTTTCAGTTAAGGTATAGAACACTGGTTATACATGAACAGTCTTTGTGTTAATTTAAGCGTTGCTGAAAACATGTCTGCCAGGGAGTAAAGTATAAAGCGCTTTGAACAGTCCGGAGGACTGGATATTGCGCTATATAAGAACTTACCTTTACTTTAACACACCACACACATCACACCACACATACCACACCACACACACCACACCACACACACACCACACCACACACACACACACCACACCTACACACACCACACCACACCACACACACCACACACACACCACACCTACACACACCACACCACACACGCACACCACACATACACACCACACGCACACCACACATACACACCACACACACACACACCACACACACACCACACACACACACACACACACCACACACACACACACACCACACACCACACCCACAACACACACACACGCACACCAAACACACACACACCAAACACACACACACACCACATACACACTCCACACACACACACACCACACACACACACACCACACACACACACACACCACACACACACCACCACACACACACACACCACACACACCACACACACCACACACACAACACACACACACCATACACACACCACACACACACCACACACACACCACACACACCACACACACACCACACACACACCATACCACACACACCACACACACCAAACACACACACACACCAAACACACCACACACACCACATACACACACACCACATACACACCACACACACACACACCACACACACACCACACACACACACCACCCACACACACCACACCACACACACACACCACCCACACACACCACACACACACACCACGCACACACCACACACACACACACATATCACAGCTGGGACGTAACGAAGTACAAGTACTTCACTACTGTACTTGAGTAGAAAAGTTTACTTTTCATGAGTAACGAAGTACATTTTTAGGAGTACTTTTACTTGTAACAAAGTACAAATGTGTGTACTTTTCATAAATGTAACGAAGTATCCATAATTTATGCACAGGTGATGTTGAATTTGAGAACAGCTGATGCTTGAGCTCAACAAGGTGTTTGTTTGAGGAGCCAGCCTGTCACTGTATCCTGCTGAGGATCCTGTCCTGTTCGATAAAGTGTTTGTTTTGCACACTACTGAATTTACTTGTTTGTTTGCAGTGGGTGAACATGTCAAAAGTTTTTATAGAAAAGTACTTTTGCATTTACTTCAAGTACATTTGTTTACTTTTTATGTGTACTTCAAGTACATTTTTCAAAAAGTACATTTACTTTTACTTGAGTAGCTTTTTCCAGAGTTACTTGTACTTTTACTCAAGTACAAAATAAATGTACTTGTTACAGCTCTGATATGTGTGTGTGTGTGTGTGTGTGTGTGCGTGCGTGCGTGCGTGTGTGTGTGAATACTTCAAGGGTAATAATACCTCACTTCAAAACCACAGATAACTACTAATCATAATACAGCAAAAAATAGACATTTACACTGGGCTAGTCCCATCTCGAATATATATGAACGTTTGTTGAAGTCAACACGCCGAGCTCAGAACACAATTAGAACGGTGTATCTCGGCCGCACGAGTGATGATGCCGGGCACTTGACGATTGCCGTCGTACGCCACGAATTCGATCGAGAGGTCTTGCCCTGTCGCAAACGATCGAGAAGTCGGATGAACGGATTCGCGCGAATGACGACGTCTGGCAGTATACGTTTACCGCCGGCCGCTGCGAGTCGCATTCGGTCAAGCTTTCTGACGATGTCGCTGTGAGACCGCTGTTCGAGGATGGCCCGAGCTGGGTGAGCGCGTCGCGATTATCGCTCATCGACGCAAATACGTTGGGGCCGACCGGAACGTTGTCTCAATATACTGCTGACGTGGCGGCATGGATTCTTCGAAGCTCGATCGAACAGTCACTCTGGACACTGAATATTACACACACACGCACAAAAGCTTGGGAACGTAACCCACGTTAACGATTCCCACCATGCTTTACGACTTGACTTGCCATTCTCTTGGCAGCAGGGCAACCTATCTCGTTCAACCCTGGATCTGTCCCAGTCCTTCGCCAGGGCCCAGATGGCGAAATGCGTACAACAGACGTTTATATAAGCGGACCTAATTACACATCATATGACAGGTTTCCATCATTTATATTGGCTAATGCATCATATTTCTGGGGTTGTAGTAAAGATGGCGCCGAAACACATCGACTCTGATATTTCCGAGATTAAACAATCACTTAACCACTTATGTAAAAACTTTGACGATATGAAAACGACCACAGCAAAATATGAAAGACAACTGGCCGACCTCATGCAGATGCTGAAAGCAAAAGATGAACAGATAAGTCAACTGAGCACTCGTGTAGAAACCCTAGAAACGGCCGTGAACAACCTCGAGCAGCACTCGAAGAAAAAGAACGTCATGTGTCCGGCCTAAATCTCCACTCTTTCGCCCACACTGCCGCATCTCGACCAAACACCAGAACGACCACCCTAGCCGAACAATCGACCGGAGAGACTGCAACAATGAAACAGAAGTTCATTACGTTCGCTCATGACAAGTTACATGTCGACATTCCGGAGGTGGAAATCACAGCGATACACGACCTGCCCCAACGCCGAGACGGAACAACCCCCATTATCGTCCAGTTCCTGACCACCGAGAAACGAACAGAAGTCATGCAAAACAGAAAGTCACTGAAAGGAACGAACGTGTATCTAAATGACCATCTCTCACGCCTGAACAATGAACTCTTCCACCACGCCCGCACACTCCGCAGAGACAAGAAAATCCACAGCACATGGACAACCAACAACATCATCTACGTCAAGAAAACAGAAACATCCTCTCCAATTCAAATCCGTGGACAAGCTGACTTCAACAAACTATAAACAATGACTGACAACAATAACAGGGATATAAATCAAACATATGATGTGGATATAAATCCAGTATATGATGCCAATAATGGTAAGAATACACTACAACATGATCTTAGCCTGACAGATGATGTTGATTTATTAGGACATGATGTTAATCTAAATGTATTTCAACTCCAAGAAGTCAATGCACATGAGCTTGGTCCAATAATTGATCCCAATAATAACTTTTTTAATGATAACTCACCTTGTAAATATTATTCAAATCCACGATGGAGAGGTATCTCCAATAATACTAATGATAAACAACGTTTTAAATTAATTCACTTCAATGCAAGAAGTCTAAATGCAAATTTCAAACAAATTGAGAGCTACATTCATGCTTCTGATATAGTATTTGATGTCATTGCCATCTCGGAAACTTGGAATGATCCTAAAGCAATGCAACACCATAACCTACCTATGTATAAGTCTTTTCATGTGTGTAGAGAAAATGTTAGAGGAGGTGGTGTTGCTATTTACGTACATAACAGTATTAACTGCACTCAAATTGAAAGTAAATCTTTATCAATAAATGATATCCTTGAATGTATCCCAGTGGAATTGATAATAGAAAACCAAAAAAATATAACAGTTGGTTGTATCTACCGCAAACCAGGATCTAACATAGACATCTTCTGTGAAAACATCACAAACATCTTTGGAAACACACAAGCCAACAAGACACTGTTTCTATGTGGAGATTTTAATGTAGACATCCTAAAACATGACAACCATTTAGGTACAAAACATTTTATTGACACCATGTATAGCTTAGGCCTGTATCCTCTTATCACTAAGCCAACAAGAATTACTCGAGATTCAACCACTCTTATTGACAACATTTTTACAAATGCCATAAACAAGCGAACTTCAAATGGTATTTTAATCAGCGACATAACTGACCATTTTCCAATATTTACACTATGTGAATATGACATAACTAAAAGGAAAACAGAAATGCACAAAAAAGTACGAAATCATAAAAATGGAAACACAAATTCTTTTATAACAGATTTAAGAAGTGAAACATGGGAAAATGTATTTAGCACAAAAGATGTTGAAGTAGCTTATGGTATATTTATTGACACATTTATGGAAAAATATGATAAACATTGTCCAGTCAGAAAAATAACCAAACAACATGTAATCAGTGATAAGCCATGGTTCACAAATGGATTGAAAAATGCTTGTCACAAGAAAAACCACTTGTATAGAAAATTTCTTTAAAATAGATCACAAGAAATGGAACATTGTTACAAAACTTATAAAAATAAACTAACTACAATACTAAGAAATGCAGAAAAAGAATACTATAGAAAACTATTGGATGACCAAAAACAAAACAGTAAAGAAACTTGGAACATCTTAAATACGCTTATTAATAAACAGCAAAATTAATCTTCTTATCCTGAATATTTTGTAATGGAGGGTAGAAAAATTACCAACAAGAAAGACATAGCAGATGGATTTAACATCTTCTTTTCAAACATTGGCAAAGAACTAGCTGCTAAAATAGATCCACCGGTAAACGGTGCCTCATTTCATGACTATTTTAAAAACAAAAATAAAAACAGCATGTTCTTAAATCCAGTAAGTGAAGAAGAAGTCAGTAGGATCATCGGTGCATGTAAAAACAAAACCTCAACAGACAGTAATGATATAAGTATGAATATCATAAAGAAAGTTATGCAATCAATTATTATGCCATTAACAGCAATATTTAACATGTCGTTTGAAAATGGAGTTTTTCCTTCTAGAATGAAAGTAGCCAAAATCATACCTATATTTAAAAATGGTTCAAAAACAGAATTTAACAACTACAGACCAATATCCTTGTTGTGTCAATTTTCCAAAATACTTGAAAAAACTCTATAATAAAAGACTCGAAGAATTCATTGATAAAAATGATATCTTATCCAACAGTCAATACGGCTTCCGATCCTCAATGTCTATCTCACATGCATTGATTGACCTGGTCAAAGAAATTAGTACATCATTAGATAAAAAAAAATACACACTTGGCGTTTTTGTTGACTTAAAGAAAGCATTTGACACTGTAAATCATTCTATACTAATAAAAAAACTAAATTTCTATGGTGTTCGTGGCTGAGAAATGGGTAGAAAGTTATCTATGCAACAGGAGTCAATTTGTCAAAATAGATGAATGTTCATCTAATCTCCTAAATGTGTCATGTGGAGTACCACAGGGGTCTGTGCTAGGCCCAAGACTGTTCATTTTATATATTAATGACATATGTAATGTATCAGAACTTCTTAAATTTGTGCTGTTTGCAGATGATACCAAAATATTATATTCTGACACGGATGTACATAGACTAAAACATGTTGTTAATTGTGAACTAGATAAACTATATACATGGTTCACTGTTAACAAATTGTCTCTGAATATATCAAAAACCAACTACATTATCTTTGGTAACCGTAAGATAAATATTGACTTAGATATAAAATTTTGCAATCACAGAATTAATAGAGTTAACATGACAAAATTCCTTGGAGTAAACATTGATGAAAAACTTACCTGGAAATATCATATAAACAGTGTGAAGACTAAGCTATCTAGAATAGTTGGAGTAATGTATAGAGCAAGTCATATCCTAGGAAACAAAAGTTTACTTACTTTATATTATTCACTCTTCTTACCAATAATGAGTTACTGTTGTGAAGTTTGGGGAACTACATATATCACCAATGTACATTGCATTACAATCTTACAAAAGAGGGTGATTAGACTGATATATGGAGTTGATAGGCTTCATCATACCAATACGTTATTTAATAGATGTAGAGTACTAAGATTTCAAGACTTAATAGATTTTAAGATCTTGTCAATTATGTATAAAGTGTATAACAATTTACTAGTACCTGTCAATGTGCAGTGTTTGTTTACTAAACAAACTTCTTCACACTCTTCCCGAGTTCAATATCAATATGTCCGACAATGTGTTCGAACTAACGTTAAACTAAAGTGTTTAGCAATCTATGGTGTAAAACGCTGGAATTCATTACCTCCCAGTACTACAATGGTGTCAACATTTCATGCATTTGTTTGTAAATTAAAAAGGAACATGATCGAGAAATATAACTAAAAACAGGTCATTGGTCAAAAACTGTATATTTAATTCTAATTTGCACTACACTATTATCAATAAGTGAGCATATCGCAACTAAAAATATAAATTATTAATTGTCAAATAAGTACTACTATCAATGTGTTATTTTTGTGCATTTATATTTTAATAGCCAATAATAACCAACATTGTACTATTATGTAATATCTGCCATATTCCATCTGTTGTATGTAAATAATTCTTAGGGGTATACAAATACAAGAGTTTCTTCAGTATACCCCTTTTTTCTGACATACTCATTCTGATATACCATATACACTGTATGTATCTTTTGTTGGAAAAATAAACATTTACTTACTACTTACTTACTTACAATTCAAACTAGGCATTGTGGAACACCCTCTAAGATTACAGTGAAACCACCTGCTGGCCTAGAAACGCTAGCAACAGAATACCACGCCCCACTGAGCGCATCTGCAACCGAGTTGCTGTAATTACGTAAGTAAGGCGGTTGGTTAACAATATGTCTATCTACTGGCTTGACCTTCCTCATTTATAAAATTAAACCTCAGGAAAGTAGATTTAAACATCCAGAAATAGCAGAAATGCTACACTGGCACATGGTCGGGTCCTGTTGATTTGTTGATTATATTCAGTATACATTATGTTATACATCTACAAGAACACATTTATTATTTTTTGCTAAAATATTTTAAACTAACTTTAAACAAATCTCAATTATTTTAGCACCAAATATGTGTTTTGGCAGTTTGTAGATTATTTGTGCTGAATACAGCTTACAACACATTAGTTGGCTAGCATTTATAAATATTTCCACATATACCCTTCTTCCAAATGAACAATATAATAATTTTACACTCATCCCATCGCAAATATACATAATAAAGCTTGAAGTCCGCGATTTGCGCATGTACTAGAATTTTGTTATATAAAATTGCAAAGGTAATTGCTGTTCCACATTGCACCTATTTGCTTAATGTTTACAATGTGTTAAGATAACACTATGACAACATTTACAATTAATGGATTTCGCGACAGTCCTAATTAGTATCAGTCTAAATTTAACGCTAAATAATATAATCTGGACGAACGTACGTATACTTAGGGCCCTGCCTACCTGTTCGTAAAATTAACAAAATTACAAAATTCCGTCGTCATTTAAAAACTTACCTTTACAACCTTCCTTATCTACCGTAGCTCCCTATAGCACCTTGACCCATCTGTTGACAACTGGAATACTGCTTATGGATTTTGAGATTGACCAATCCTTTTGTTTTGATGCGCCTCTGAGCTTGGTTTCCAAGGATTTAGGCGCAATAGATCTAGCGGCCAATCACGAGCGCGCTGGCCGTGGCTTAAAAACGCCTGTTAGTTTTTCATAAATGAATCGCAAAGAAGCGCCCCGGCGGCTGCTAGCCTCGATTATCCAGGCGCCGTGAGGTGGCAGCATTCGCTTGGCCCATCACTACGGCCTGGAATATTCAGCTCCAGTCAATGTTATCGGTATGGAGCTTTACTCCAGATTCGGATAGAGACGATGATTGGCTCTCAGGCCAACTATAAAATAACAAATTAAATAAGGATATACACTTTTATCAGATAATACTATACTATAACAACTATTCAACATTAAACTTATATTGAAACATGTCACACAAAAATAAGCCGACATTAAAAGTTTTTGTAGTTTAATGCCTTTTAATCACATGCATATTCACCAGGTGGCAGCTCTCATGGCTGTCAAAGATTTCGAATTGACGTTCTTTACTTATGCTCTGGCAGAAGCAAAAGGCTAAGTGTGATTAAACATGATATAAATACCAAACAAGGACATATTTAACTGCATGGTTACTTACCAAAAGAAATTTCACAGTCTGTTATTGCACAAATTATTAAAGACAAGAATAGACGAGTAAACGACAAAGGGAATTATAGGCCAATATGTCTATCGAACATATTTTCGAAGGTAATAGACACTGTTCTTTTTAACAGAATGGAAATGTACTTGGAAACCACTCCTAATCAATTTGGCTTTAAGCCCATACAAGGAATGGAGTTATGCGTGTTTGCATTTAAGGAATTATTAAGGTTCTACACTGAACATGGTACAGCTATGCACGTCGGTTTTTAGATGCATCAAAGGCGTTTGATCGTGTCAACCGATGCACACTTTTAACGAAACTAGAACAACGAAATGTAGCGAAATATATCTTAAAAGTACTCAGCAAATTCGTGAATATACCAGTGTTGCCATCTAGCGGAAAACATTCAGAAGGGCCATTCAGAGCCAGACTATCATTCTGGCTGCGCGTCTTGCTTAAATTAATTTGGATTTGAGTTATTTAGATCCTGTCATGCATCCGTTATTTCGTCTTATTGTTCCGTATATTAATTGTAATTTATGTTTATTAAGTTAAAGCATGTTTCAAAACCGATTCTGTAGGTTCTGCAATCAGGCAATGTTCGGCCGACAGATGCTAATTCCGTCCGTTTTCCATATTCGCAAAAGGTCAGTATCCCTAAACTCACGATTTGTGGTAAAATAAATGTGATGAAGACACGACTCTTATTGAGATGTTTATTAACATTCCGTTCACCAACCACCACCACAAGTTCACAGGAGAGCTGAAAATTCATCCGATGCTGACAATATTTTGCCGATCTGCTGAACCAACGTTTAGTGACTTCGCGAAGTCGAAGACTGCCGAGTCCGCGTTGGATAATATTGGTTAACTAGCCTACTACATAAATATTCTAATAAAAGGTAGTAATACTCGAAAATACTATTTATTAAGTTCATCAAACGTGTTCCATGCGTGGAAGCAAGTTGACCGTCGATAAAACTGAACTAGCTTTTCCTACGAGAACGGCATACCTAGATCGGTGCAGATGACGCAGCTAACGGACACACTATGCTTCGCGGAAAACTGATTTGCAACACAGGATGGCGACGGAAAGATAAGACGCCAACACGCTAAAGAAATTGTAACGTGCGTGGTCGCCGTATGTGCATGTATGCATGTATGTATGTATATATATATATATATATATATATAGGCTGTATAGAGTTCGTAGTCGTATGTTTATAGGTATATGTGTAAGTATGTGTATGCATGCATGTACATGCGTGTATTTGTGTGTGTATATGAATGTGTGTATGTACGTATGTATGTATGTATGTATGTATGTATGTATGTATGTATGTATGTACGTATGTATGTACGTACGTACGTACGTATGTATGTATGTACGTACGTACGTACGTGTGTACGTGTGTACGTGTGTATGTACGTGTGTATGTACATATGTACGTATGTATGTCTGTATGTGTGTGTGTATGTACGTATGTATGTATGTATGTGTGTAGTATAAAGATGTGTGTACGCTGTTTATTTGTGTAAATATAAGTGTGGATGCATGTATGCATGAATATACGTATCCATGCAGGTGCGTACGTACGTCCGTGCGTACATGTGTGTGTGTTCGTGCGTTCGCGTGATGTGTGTGCCGTTTATTGATCGTCATGCGACATAAATGATTAAAAACAAGATAACAGCCATATAATTAGTTTATTGATTTATTTTTGTTTAAATACCAAATTACAGTTCATTGTAAATCGGCTGGTATCACACTCATGTCAGTCGTGGACTCTACTCGATGATGCATTGGCCGCGGCTTTGGTAGAGAGCGCGAACTTCTCTCACGGTGAGGGCAGACCCCGTGATGCTTACCTGAAAGAACACGAATGCAAAGTGATATGTGAATTCGCGATGCGGGAATAATGATGCACTGCTAACTTGGCATTATGCTATCACTTATATATCACACCGCGTTGTCATGTGTTCTATTCTTAGGGTAACAGCAGTAATGCTATCATTGGTAGTAGTTGTGAATTCAGTGACTGCTGCTGCTTTCACCGATGTGTCAACATTACTCTGAATACACCAAAACTCTTACCGAATCCATGAAACCAGAGAAGAATCGCCCGTCACAGACGTCACAACCCTTGCCTCCAATGAACAACGGTGTCCAAACTGGATCCAGTCGCCCTGTGGATGTGGAAAACATACATATTGGAAACAGGCCAATTGTGTGTGTGTGTGTGTGTGTGTGTGTGTGTGTGTGTGTGTGTGTGTGTGTGTGTGTGTGTGTGTGTGTGTGTGTGTGTGTGTGTGTGTGTGTGTGCATGTACGTATGTATGTATATACGTATGTATGTATGTATGTATGTATGTATGTATGTATATATGTGTGTATGTGTGTGCGCGTGTGGGTATGGGTATGTGTGTATGTAGATGCCTTAACATGTTAGTATCAACTGTACGTACCATCGAGGAAACCTTGTCCACGCTTGAAACCATCGATGTACACCTTGATCCAGCCCCATTCGGACACTTTGTCACGGCGCACCGTCAACACTACGTGGCGCCAGTCATCGCATTGTGAATCCTGCGAGATGGCAGCACCGACAACATGACGATATACATCTTAATTTTAATCAGTAATTGTAAACGTATGTGATCAATAGTAGTACAACCACACGGTGCGTGTTATTACAGTGGTGCACATATAGTGTCTTATGCAGTGCAATGACAATTAGTTTATGATCACTTTTTACAACTGATTTTCACCCAGCAATATCATGATAGACCAGTAGCACAAACCAAACACTGCGGACAACAGTCTATATATTTTTTTAATTAAATAAGTTGAACTTACAGTTGTAAAGGTTTGTGTGTACACCCGTCCAGTGCCGGTTCTCACTGTCACCACCAGAGTGTTGTCGTCCAGGCTGCTGATCTGGTGGTTGATGAAAAGTTAACATGTTAAAACTGGATCATTATTATTAAAACACACATTATGTCACCTATTATACATGCAAGGCAATATATAACAATCCAACACATTGTATAATAATAATAATTCTAGGCACATTTGATATATCAAACAAATGCATAATTGAAGTAATATGCATGTCAACTCTACTGAGTCCGTAGCCGGTACATCTATGTCTTGGAAATTCAAAAGTCCGTCGTTTGGAACTCAACGAACGAACTGTTTGTTACGAACTATTTTAATCATAACAATTATTATCGTATCCTTTACATAGTATATTTTCCGTATATTTTATAGTATATAAGATCGATCAATGTCAAAAATCATCCGGATGCCAGACGTAACAGGACACAGAAGACTCCAGTGGTTTGGGCATGGCAGCGGTATGTCAAGAAAAAAATCTTGTTAACCTAGCTAACAAGTAAGACTTTAAAGGAAAAAGAGACAGAAAAGCTAGCAGCCGCACACAAAAAATGGAAAGAAGTATGTTAAACATCATATATCGGGAGAGAAAAACAAACATCTGGGTATGGCAGAAAACAAAGGTCATAGACGTGATAGAACAAACCAAAAGACAGAAGTGGACCTGGGCAGGGCACATCAGCAGACTACGAGATAATCGATGGACATCGCGTATCACAACCTGGAGACCTTACGAAGGGAAACGATCTAGAGGAAGACCGGCGAGACGGTGGAGAGACGAACTAGACGAGTACTGGAAGGGCACCATCTGGCAGAGGATATCATTGTGCAGCCGTTGTATCCCGTGGTTGGACGAAAACCTCAGCATGTCATTTCCAAACCTGCCTGTCTTGCGCTATCCTCTGCCAGATGGTGCCCTTCCAGTAGCTCGTTTCCCTTCGTAAGGTCTCCAGGTTGTGATACGCGATGTCCATCGATTATCTCGTAGTCTGCTGATGTGCCCTGTCCAGGTCCACTTCTGTCTTCTGATTTGTTCTATCACGTCTATATATATATATATATATATACACACACACACACACATATATATATATATCTAAATGTATATATATATATAATGATTTTATATATACTATTATATTTTTTATATAAACTGATATCCCGCCTGCCTAAAATAACAATATGTTTGGTGCGTTTTCAACTTGATTGACTACTATGTAATGCACGACAAATTGTAAACAATGTCATCATCACGACTATGGCAGTATTCTCACCTGTCCGCTTGCTTGCTGACCGTCGCCTTTGCTGATGATTACCGGCATGCAGCCAGAACGTCCCCGCCGCTTGAACCAGACGCTGACGGAGAATTGGAAGAAGTTGTTGTTGTTGTAGAATGGGATCTCGAACTTCGAAGGACTTCGGAACACGCCACAGTCGCCGCACAAGCCGCAGTTCTTTTGGATCTCCACGCCGAAGTTCGTCAAAAAGATTCCGTTCGACGCAATGAATTCACTTCTCCAGTCGAGCAGCGGCTCGTCGAACGTGACGCACACGCCTGGATCACGTGTATATGTACATAATATTATTGAGTTTCCGTCATTTTTTTAGAGATGTACTGTTGCTTCGTGTTGTACTATTTGTCAAATATTTCAGACGCAGGATAATAACAATACGTAATAAGAATAGTAATATAAAAACTTAGTTGTTTATATATTAGTAAATCTTGAGACTTGTTCAACAGCAATAGTAATAATTGCGGCTATTTTATAAAACGCAAACTGCCGTGTTTTTAGATAGACTGGTGACGTCAAATTCGGGATATCGGGGACTCTTGTTCTTATATGTTTACTTGAACAATGTATGTTTATTTAGTTCACATAAACAACATCTGTAGTTATAGAATAATACGTGGTTTGTTAACATCATGGGAGTGTTAGCAGCCAGATAACAGACACGAAACGAATGACTCATCTGGTTGATGGTTGATAACACCAGGGTGACATTATGCATTTTCTATTTCACTAGCAGTAAATTAACATTTGAACTTATATTTTCACTTCCTATCTTTGCAAACAAGAGTAGTTCGCAGTAGCGTTCGGTTTCAATTAATTGTCGAAGATTACTACGGTTGTTTCAAACTGTTCACAGTTCAGTTGGCGATGGTTTACGTTGCACCTATCATTCGTAATTTGATAATAGAAACAATTGGCGTGACTTTAAAGGTCCACTGGGGTTAGCAATTCAACTCGTGATCGTATATGTGACCGGCCACAGCGAACCGGGTATTAAAGAGTAAGCGAAATTTTTTTTTTTTATTCCTAATCTGAATTAAATATACTCTAAAAATAGTGTCCTACTATTCAACTAATTTTGAACCTCCTACGACACCCTGTTCAAGGCCCCTTTTGTTCGAGCTTTTCTGCACATTTTCTGCAAAATTTTCTGCACAATTATTGTTGTTGCGACACCTAGCGGTCGAGGTGATGTCACCACAGGTAGCACTGCCGGGATTGAGCATGGCGCGCATCAACGCCGGTTGGTGTTTTGGGCCTTACCTCAAATTGGAATCGCGCAATTTAATATTATTTTATATCACCGTTAAAACAATAATCTTACATATAAATGTGTTGCTGGATGCACATAGCCATTTTGTAAAATGTTTGAGTTATTGCCGTTCGAACATTGTGAATACCCAAACTTGCAATGGTATTTAATATTTTTGATATCACAGTAAAGACAACAATGTAACAATATGCCGCTGGATGCTTAGCAGATATAATGCAAGGTTGAGCATTCGCGATGTTCAAACGGCAATAACTCAAAAAGTTAACACAATTCCTGTGTACATCCAGCGACAAACGTGTACGTAAGATTATTATCTTTACGGTGATATCAAAAAATATAAAATTTCACTATCGCAATTTCAGGTACAGTCTGAAACAAAAAGCCGCACCGCCGCTCTCTGTGCTAAAGGATAGGCGGCATTATCTGTGGTGACGTCAGCCACATCTGATGGACTGGTTACTTTGTGACACGCAAATGACCACGTTTGGGCGGGCTTAGTAACATGAGTTCGCTATGAACAGGCTTTATATTTGGCAAAAGAAATTTAAAATTAAATTTCACTTAGTCTTTAAATCGCATAGCTGACTTGGATATGTCCCATCAACTTTGTGATTTTGGCAGAAATGTATAACTGATGATCTTCGCTGTTAACGTCCAGTTTATTTTTCTCAACAAATAAACCAAAAGTAATAAAATGTATGCATTTGCGAACTCACACATTAAGAAACAATGTACACTATCAGTCAGAATGACCTCGTTTTTTAAAACATTCCTTTTGGCTTCAAATTTAGCAACACACCAACAATTACTGAATGTATTTCAACACATGAGGTATTATTTAAAAAATTACGAACTGTGAAATCCAAAAAAATAAGGGCCATTTCAAAATTTTTCAATTAAGCCGGTCAAACATACAAACGGATCTGCGTCTATAATGCTACTGCCGATTGGCATCCAAAATTGCACGGTCGTGCTTTATATGTCTTCATGTAGATCACATGGCTGTCTCGGTCTGAGAAAAAACATCAGCCTGTCTGTCTGTCTGTCTGTCTGTCTGTATGTTTATCAACAAGGAAATTGTATTTTTTATAATAATTTTGCCCATTCCCCATTTCAAGTTGTGTAAGGCTCCCAACAAGAATGTTTGGCTTACCATTAGCAGTGTCTCCGAACAGGCCAAGGAGGCAGACAGTCAGAATCAGGCGCATCTTATTGGTATGCTGATGTACCTACAATGCAAACTGGTATGTACATAGACGTGTTTGTCTTCTTGTTAGTTATTTTTTCATTTACCACACGTAATCATTTTACGAGGCATAACTTGAATTTGCTGTCAATTGAGTCATTCCCATTAGAAGCTTATGAACTATTCAACTGTTATCCCTACCTATAATTAGCAAATAGAACAAGTTGGTGGGAAATTGCGAAGTATATGGCAAAGGTGCCAAAACTGAAAAACTACCTAAAACATCGTAGCGGATACGTGTACAAAATACATTAACGCCAGTGACAGCACATAACGCTATATATGCCAGCCATTTTTTGGAGTGTGCACGGTCGTTGAATAAGATTGAATTGAAACAAGTTGGCGTCAACAACATCATAATCTGTGTCATGATATAATGTCCGGTGGGCAATGCATGATTAGAAGATCACACATATCTCTTCTATACATCCCAAAGAAAAAGAATAATCATATTGTCAACCATACAGCGGTGTGTGATGGCGGCCATATTAAATTTCAAAATGTCCGATATATGTAATAATACATTTAAAAAAAAATCGCGTTATGAATGTCGCAACATATGTTTTTGTAACAAAACTTACAACTTGAATGAAAATGAAAGTTCCAAGAAATCCCTGTTGTGGACATATTATGAATGTTTTGCATGAATCAAGTATAGCTGCCAACTATCTGTATTTTATTTTATTGTTGCTCTCAGATGGCACCGTTATTTGCATTTAAAATATCAACTCCTTTGATTTCGATAATATATTTTACAGAACCACGTACTTGGGATATTCAATAAAATATAAAATAAATAATAAAGCCGCTAATGAAAGTCATGGTGTCTATATTAAGGAAATGTGTTAGATGATTTTTTTAATATTCGCAATTTCTTAATATATTTTACCATGGCTCTATTTGGGAGTGTCCTAAGAAATTAGTGTTGGTGGTTCAAAAATCGCAATTTTTATTAAATTACATCAATATTATGATAATAACAGCCATCTTGGTTTTCAAAACCACCGTCATACATCAGCGTAGCACGACATCTAGACGCTTTTTTTATTCAGGGCCTGCAAATAATGCTCAATGCTACGCAGGAAGCCTCCACATGAACTCCTCCGAGGAACATGCCCTTGAGAGCACTGTCAATTGGCTGATACAAGGTAATTGTTCTAATTTTCCAGTGTAAGTTCTGATCGAATGTGAAGACTGGTGAAATAGAAATAAAATGCAGGAGGATCACTGTTGCCAATCAAAAGGTAAGTTGTGTCACCAAAACAGATGAATGCGACATTTACAGCCGGATTTATTGACTATATATATCAGCGATTTTTAAATTCAAGATGTCCGCCACCTGACAGTCATCATCATGATTGACAACATGATTTGTCTTGTTCTTTGGGATATATAGAATACATCTAAATAGGTGTGATTTCTTAATCATGTATTCCTATTAAACTTCAAGTTGAAAATGCTACAACACGCAACAAGTTACCGTTTACTTTCAAAGTCATCTCACCTTTTCAGTGTCGAAATGGAAACCCTCTGTTCCAATAGCGGATTGGGATACTAATGTCTGTGTCCGGCACTGCCTTTTTATACAATCCCAGTCGTTAGCGTTTGCGTGTCGATGACTTAAACAATGGTAAAATGATATATCTAATAAAACATACTAACGTAAAAGGTGTTGTCTTGAAAATTGACACTAAGATATATTGCGCAGTAATTGAATAGGGAAGATTCTGTCCAACTGCAGCAAACATAATTGAAAACAAATCAATCATCAACGAATTACCAAGAGAAAGCCGACTTAACTACCTACTAAATAAGCCATTCAAGAGCGGAGAACATTTGTGGGGAATATGGACCTCATTAGGACCTAAATGTTCTTCACGATACGTTATGATGCAAACAGTGCGAGAGTAAACGCATTATGATGATTGAACATACTTATCTCACAATGTATTACAGTGAACATACTCACTATAAAGAACACGTTTTGTTATATCCTATGTTTATTTTATCCACCCGTATGTAATATGCATCGGGCTTTTCAAAGTTGCTTCTCTTATGCTGATGTTCCATATACTAGGAAGCATTATGGCGATATTCCGCTGTATCTCAACATTTACGACACCTCTCAGTATAAAAGTATATGAATAAAGGAATATCATATTCAGGGTGCATGGGTTAGGCCTACTCATGTTTGAAAAATGTAGATTCGTTACCAAATGTTGCATTCATATTTGAATGCTGTACAACACAAGGCTTTGGTATTTCATAGTCGATAGCCTGACGATTCATTTTATATTGGTTGTAATGGTAGTATACATTTAATTAGATGTTTAGCATTATTTACATTAATTAATCAATGTAAAATTCACAACATACTTTGGTTATTATAACGTTTTCCAGTTTAACATTGTTTTCCAGTTATGATTCTTGCAATGGTCCGTGTAGCGTGGGGCGTATTGTGATTGTATGAACGGTTGTTAGGACATCATACACTAATCACCATCGTCGCCATCATAGACGTCGTCACTAATCGTACTTGTGTTGATTTGAATGGAAGCAACAACTGCATCAGTGATGATTCGTTAGGTGGTTCAAGGCCTACATCTCAGGTATGCAGATCATGTTACGCCAGTGCGTTCCAGCCTCGCCCAGATGCGTCATAGGAGATGGCAAAAACACCAGCTATTTGATAGACTGCCTTCTTGAAAAAATTGTCGACGTTGGAGTTAGATCAGCATGCAAATGGGCCAACGTGACGCGAGCTCAGAATAAGCTAGGCGTAGCATACAGAGATTCCGTCTATACAGTTGTAATTGTCCATGATTCTGAGGCATACAATATCATGCCCTGAACGCATCGTTTGATATGATGACTGGCAGACTGGTGTCGTGACCTCGTGCTTACTTCAACACGTGATCGGGTCTTTTGCAGGCACTCCGGGCGTGAACATTTTCGAGTTTGACGAATTTAATTGATCCCGTTGCTGTTGATGCAGGCTGTTAAAATGACTTCACCTCTATCAGCGGCGTGCCTTCCAAGATTGCACAGGATTCCGAACAAATTATGTCATACTAAAATAATAATAACTTGCGTGAATGGTTAAAATTGTAACTGAACCTCGGTTTTCAAAGTTGGTAACAATACCTTTGCATAAGAAGAAGCAAATGGACATTCTAGCCTAAAAATGAAATAAGACACTAAGCGTGTTCCTAACACGGGATATCGCAGAAACAGGTGGTTGATCATATTAGAACTCCTTTGCTATAATGTCGTTGATTTGAGGCAAATGTATTGTGACCATGATTGTAACATAATTATTGTTTGGTTATAGATATTAGTCATTGGCGACTAAGTATGATTGATTTGTGTCACAGATATATGTTTCGAATACTTGTTAATATTATAATTTGAATACGTTGTTTACATATTGTAGTGCATGTATTAATTTCGTGATAGTGTTGTACACTTCGCACTGTATTCTTATTCCAAGCGTTTTGTAACATTGTAACTCTGGGTGACTTAGTGGCAGAGTGACTCCCCGCCGACAAGCTGTGAGTTACAATTGCTGGCCGGTATTGATAACGGTTAGCATTCATAGTTACTGCTTTAAAGTTTAACTCTCGCGAATATAGCCAAATTTTACACAGGCATATAGTATTTGTCACGCACGCAAACATGCATAGAAGCACACATACACACGGACGTATGGACACACGCAAACACTTAAAACACGTAAACAAAATTGATGTTATACGTTGAACAAAAGTGTAACAAAATTAATTAACAGCATCATTATATTCAACATAGTTAATTAGGACAATACTTTTATCGGGCAACAAGAGTATTAGCTGCTTTACTCACGCGCTCGCGCGGCGCAATACACAGGCAACGCCCTGTGCGAGTAGGTGTATTTCATCTAGTGTATCGAGTCACCACGTGCAACGCGTTTGCCAAAAACAGTTATTTTGCATATGTGTTATCTCAGTAAGTATACAGTTGTAGATGGCTATATCACATTTTGTGTTTAAAGAAATGACAACCATTCCATTTAGACAGTAGCCGGATTTTTAATCCTCATTTCTCCACTTATTTTACCCGAAACATTACATTTATAGGCTGGGTTTGGTTCTTAACAACTTCGTAACATAGACCCATAATTTTGGGGTCAAAATTACCTTATCCAACAAATTAAATCGAAATTGAAAACCAAGCATATCATATATTAACAAATATGCAATGTAGAATCGTAACTTGTATGTTAAGGTATGTGATTGTGGTCTTCGATTTAAAATATATGACATGACTTTCGTCGGCATTCATATATCCGCCATTTGTAATAATGGCGCCAACCAATGTATATTTATTTCCACCTTCACTTGGAGCCATTAAGTTCAAAATATAGACTTTCGGATGAGACAATTTGAAATATATTACATATATATTGATCTTCGCTGACTTTCATACAAGAGCCATTTTGATATAGCGCCCGTCTAAGCATATTATTCCCATTTAATAAGAACTGCATTTCCTAGACCCATACTGTTGATGTCAAAATGTACATTTTTGGTTGCGCCGACTTCAAGTGATTTCCTATATGATGCCTTTGAAAAGAAAGGATAAACGAGATGGGCAACCATTCTCGAATTCCAAGGAGATTCCAGAAAGAACAGAGCAAGTGGTTCAACAGTACTATACCTGGCACTCACCCCTGTAGAGGGAACAAGGAGGAAGAATATATATCTTAGATGTCGGCACAACTTTGGTGACAGAAGTAGCACATGTCGGTTCTGTCAGACAGATGGACAAACTTGGAGAAGAACAGCGCAAAAGTTATTTCTAGTGTCAGAACGGTCAATGTGACAATCCCAGTGAACAAACTATGCCTCTTCAGTCGACATATTGAGAACGGAAATCGCTTGCAAAACAGCAATTTTATCTTGCACAATTAACCTTGATGATTTTTTCGGCATGAGGTTCATTTTTGCAGTCACTGTCAGACAACGGCAACATGTGTACAGAGCTCAGGGCCTCAAAGCCGACACACGGAAAACAAAGGGGAGGGCAGAGGAGCGCAGTTGTGCAGTGGTTAGAGCTTCGGACTCTCGACTGAGAGAACCTGGGTTCGAATCCTGTGCTGCGGTGTCAAACCTTGGACAAGTTCGTTCACTCTCCGTTGCTCTAGTTCACAAACGGGTACCTGGTTATAGATAATGGTGGCTATTTGTGTACAAATAGTCTCCGCGTATTAATTGCAGCGTGGCTGGATACTTCCACGAGGTTGTAGCGCTGCTGTGTGTGGCTGCTCCCGGTCGTCTGTCTGTAATCTCTATTTATGAACGTTTTGAAATCCTGGATTATCTTCGTGCTGTATATTGTAAGTCGTGAACATACAGTTCTTACAAATGGAACGTCTGTAACTTTATATATCTTTAATCACACGTGTCGACACGGCAGCCGAACCAGTGGTTCGGTACTTGTTCGGCTGCCGTGTCGAAACTTGGGCAATTTCGTTCACCCTACGTCTCCCCTCTTTCAACCGGCACCGGCCAGCGTGGAGGGGTAGGCCAACAACACCAGCATGCAAAGTACAGTGAAGCCAAAGCCCCCAGTCTCCAGCAGCATCGAAAGAGTCTATGACTATGGAAGTGGTTCGGGTCAAGTATAGGACTACGTGCAGGGGGTGCTAAGGATCTCTGGGTCAAGAAGAGCTGCCGAGAGAAGGTAAGTAGACTGAAGATAGCAACATATAACGTAAGAACACTACTAAAAGATGAACATATACAAGAACTGGATAGGAGAAGAAGAGAGGAATGCTTCACTACCTTACAAAGCGGCCATCTATTATACCATTCCACAGCAAACAACGGCCAAGCTGGAGTAGGCTTTCTCATAAACAAGAAATGAAAAGACAATATAGTGATGGTTAACAGCATCAGCCTCAGAGTAGCAGAACTTGTTCTATGCATAACAAAGCTCTACAAGCTGAATATATAGTACAAATATATACAACAAAAACATTATACTCAGAAGAAGACACATACAACTTATACAACGACATGGATGAGACCTTAGAAAAGCCAACCCACTACACAGCAGAGAGGAGATGGACATAGAAAAGCCCAAATAGAGAAACGAAGAACGAAATTAACTACATCCTGACAAACAAGCCAGACATGGTCACTGACGTAAATGTCATCAACCAAGTCAACATTGGAAGTGACCACAGAATGGTAATGAGCAACATCAAACTAGACATCAAGGCTGAGAGGAAGAAGTTGGTAAACAAGAGACAGCCGAGTGTAGATACCACATAAATCGGAAGAAAAAAGATCGAACTCCAACTTCCAACTCGAACTGCGAAATCGATTCGAGACACTACAGGAACTAGACGACATCGACACCATGAGCGAAAACATCACTGAGATGATCCAACCAAGTGCAACAAGTGTAGCCAAAGCAATCAACAGGCTTGCAGTGAAGAGAAAATCGTCACCGACACGAGCACTAATGAAGAAACGACGAGAAATGGTGGATAATGGCGACTGTATAAAACAAATAGAGTACGCAGAAATATGCAAGACCATCAAAACAAGGAGGACATAAGAAAGTACAAACAAGAGAAACGATTATGTCATCAAAGAGCCTGAAGAAAGCAAGAAGAACGCAGGCACAAGGCCGAGACAGACTGATTACACTTCTAGACAAGCAGGGTAGAGAAATACAAGACCAAGATATGATCATGGAATGAATAGAGGAATTCTACAGTGAGCTATATGACAGTGAACAGAGTACCATAAGTCACACCGACCCAAAAGAGGTACCAGAGATAACCCCATGGGAAGTGGAAGCTGTGCTAAGAGATATGAAGAATGGAAAGACATCAGGCAAAGACCATGTATACATTGAAACATTAAAAGCAGGAGAATATATCATCTCGAAGACACTGGCTAAGCTGTAAATTAAATGCGTTTCAGAAAGACGAATACCCACCGCTTGGAAGAACGCAAAGATGGTGATAATCTTCAAGAAGGGAAATAAGAAAGACTTAAAGAACTGCAGACCGATATGTCTGTTATAAAACATCTACAAATTACTCACAAAGATACTAACGAATAGACTAGAGAAGACACTGGACGAAAACCAACCACGAGAGCAAGCAGGATAAAGAAGCAGGTACTCAACGACAGACCCCACACACGTCGTAAACCAGCTGAAAGAGAAGTGCCGAGAATATAATGTCCCGCTCTGCATCGCTTTCGTCAACTACGAGAAGGCTTTCGACTCGGTGCAAACTCAAGCAATACTGACCTCCCTTCAAGAACAGGGGAAAGAAGATGTGTACATCGATCTCCTGAAAGACATCTACACCAATAGCTCGGTGACAGTCCACCTACACAAAAAGAGCAACAAGATCAACATCAAGAGAGGAGTATGACACCATATCGCCCAAGCTGTTCACGCCAACACTCGAAAGCATATTCCGAAGACTGACCTGGGAAACCAGAGGCTTGATGATAGACAGAGAATATCTCAGCCATTTTCGCTTCGCCGACGACATACTCATATGCGCTACTACACCGCAAGAACTACAAAACATACAGCAGGAGCTAGCTGATGAAAGTGAAAAACAAGGTCTCAAGATTAACATCTCGAAGACAAAAGTGATACTAGAAAATGACACACCAATATATATCAACACGACGCAGATAGAGAACGTTGAAAGCTACGTCTATCTGGGACAGCGATACAGTATCAGCGACAAAAACCAAGACAAGGAGATTCAAAGAAGGATCACTGCCGGCTGGACAGCATTCGCTAAACACCGCGACATCTTCAAGGATAACTTTGGAACCTGCTTGAAGAGACAAGTCTTCAACTCATGCATACTTCCAGCGATGACATACGGCGCGGAAACATGGGCACTCACCATCCAGGCAAAGAACAAGCTAGCAGCCGCACAATCAAAGGTGGAAAGAAATATGTTAAACATCACATATCGGGAGAGAAAAACAAACATCTGCGTAAGGCAGAAGACAAAGGTCATAGACGTGATAGAACAAATCAGAATCAGAAGACAGAAGTGGACCTGGGCAGGGCACATCAGCAGACTACGAGATAACTGATGGACATCGCGTATCACAACTTGGAGACCTTACGAAGAGAAACGATCTAGCGGAAGACCGGCGAGACGGTGGAGATACGAACTAGACGAGTACTGGAAGGGCACCATCTGGCAGAGGATAGCGCAAGACAGGCAGATTTGGAAACGATATGCTGAGGTCTTCGCCCAACCATGGGACACTACGGCTGCACAATGATGATGATGATGATGAATCACACGTTTTACAGTGACTTTTAAAACTGCCCTTTATTCTGGGGCGTGGCTGCTGCTATCAACCTGTTTGAACTACACATGTCTGCGCTGCCAAGCTGCGCTCACCGTACCAGAACATTGCCTGCTTGTGGTAGTGTCTTCTGAAGCATATCGTTGTCCAGAACATTGTTGGTGAATCTACGGAAATGCATGCAGCCGCCTAGTCAACCGTGGTCGGAAACAGTTGAGAGACTGCATTTGTGTCAGCGACCAACGAGGCGTGGCACAACAGCCGGAATAAGACGACGATCCAGACCAATAACCAGGGTGGCCAGCAGATGGTGCCGCCAGGTCAATTCCGTTTATGAACAAACTGGTGTTAACAGTGCTAACGTGATTGAACTGACCTCGATGGGTTCCGGTAATGGGTCTTCCACTGCGCGAAGCTCCTCTCACCTTTGTGCGGAGTTCGCCCTGATTAACGCAAGATCCATTCGCAAACAGGCGCTACTCGTGGGCGACTACATCGATGAGCATGAACTGGACGTCGTCGCCTTAACGGAAACTTGGCTGGCAGAAGGCGAAACGATTGTTTAATCCGAACTGTACGGTGAGGACTTCACGTTCGTTCACCAGCCGCGCAGTGGGGCCCGTCGTGGAGGTGGTGTAGGCGTACTGTTTCGAAAGACATTGCAGTTAATTTCACGTACTGACATTGATACTCATGCCAGTGAGACTTGTTGGGTTATTCTGCGTAATATTCGTATTGGTTGCACCACTCGCGTGATCGTTGTCTACCGACCGCCAACATCCAACTTCCGCTCCTTCCTAGATGACGTTGGGAAGGTTTTATTCATCTCCGTGGCCCACCCTACAGAGACTGTTGTGTGTGGTGATTTCAACACACGATATGGTAATTCAACATGCGCCGAAACAGCGAACTTGGCTAATTTGCTGGAGACTCATGGCTTTGTACAACATGTGCAAAGCGCAACACATGAGCGCGGCAACATCCTGGACCTGGTTATCACGTCGGGAACATCTCACGTCATAGCCACAACAGTTGAGCCGAAAACTCTTCTCACTGATCACAGTGTGATTGAATGCGGATTACGCCAACCAGAGCGCATGACGCGACGCGTCCAGTACCGCTAGTATTCAGCCAGTGACGGCAGCCGTTTTACCACAGATCTCGCGGCGTCACCTCTTAACGTTCCTGAGCAAAATCCTGAAGTTATCCTCACTCGGTATGATGGATTCATACGTAGCATCGTTAACGCTCATGCCCCAGTAATCTCGCGGACTATCACGGCTAGGCCGAAGACACCGTGGCATACAAACGAGCTAACTGACGAGAAGCGGGCATTACGTCGTGCTAAGCGTAACTGGCGACAAACTGGCCTGACTGTACATCGTCAAATATACACCGATTTGCACAATGCGTTCCGAAAATCACGTACGACTGCACGATCGCATCACTACCGAACTGAGATGACAAGTGCTGGTGGCAACATCCGACCTGTCTGTCTACCAGATCGCAAACACACTACTTGGTCGAGCTGGAGACCGGCCGCTACCCGAAGACGCTACACAAGCTACTATTGCAGCGAAATTCCAGAAGAGTTTCTCCGAGAAGATCGATGCGTTGCTCCGCAATATGACTCAATCGTCAAATGAAGACGTAGTGACGAATGTGGCTGCACGTTTAGTATGTTTCGAAGCTGCTTCACAGGCAGACGTGAAGAACTTAATTTTAGCATCTGCTACCAAGTCATGCGAACTGGACCCGCTGCCAACGTCTCTCCTTCAACAGAACATTGAAGCGCTGTGTCCGGTTATTACACGCATAATTAATGCGTCGCACTCCACTGCTGTAGTCCCACAGCCGACGAAGCACGCCATTGTGACGCCTTTATTGAAAAAAACGAGGTGCTGATGTCAAAGTGCTGTATAATTTCCGCCCATTATTGAACGTTTCGTTAGTGGCGAAGACAATGGAGCGCTTCGTCTCAAGATAACTGCAACGCTCCCTGGACGAGAATGGCAAACTGGGCTTCTACCAGAGTGCCTACCGACCATGCCACAGTGCGGAGACAGCACTCTTACGCATTCACAGTGATGTGGCGCAAACGATTGATGCTCGTCGTGGAGTACTTCTTGTGCTTCTCGATTTAACAGCAGCCTTCGACACAATAAATCACGACATCTTACTACGGAGACTGTATGGCTATGGCATGTGCGGCGAAGCGCATGAGTGGTTGGCGTCATACCTGTATGGTCGTACCTCTGCCGTGCGTGTCGAGAAAGAAGTGCCTCATGTGTTGGGCCGACAACACTCTGCCTCTGGAACTACGCGTGGTTGAGAACACTAGGCAGTTTGGAAAATTATTGAAGACATTTCTGTTCTTAAACTAATATAATCAGACATCATTTAACTTGTGTACTATCCATGCTTAAAGTTTTAATTAATTTTTAGTCTTATTTATCTCAGAATCACATTTTAGTATCTAATCAACTTATTTAATGTAATTTAGACTTTTTTTTTTTTTTTATCCAGTATGTTCAGCTGTTCAGCACTTTTGCTAATCGTTTATTTTATCATTGCGTTTACCCGTAATTTTACTATGCATAGGTTTATCTATCTATATATATATATATTCATGGGTGTTTACAAATCAGCAATCATCTAAGAAGCAGAAAAAACGCATTTAAGAGTAATCAATAAGAAAAATAAATAAAGTTAGGAAGCAAAATCCAACTATATATATATATATACTTGGATTTTGCTTCCTAACTTTATTTATTTTTCTTATTGATTACTCTTAAATGCGTTTTTTATGCTTCTTAGATGATTGCTGATTTGTAAACACCCATGTACGGGTCATTAGTCCCGGGTTTGATGGTGTGTAAATAAAGTTTATTATTATTATTATTATTTCCAGAGAAGTCGAGACGGTGTTCGATTGAACAGGTTTGCCAGGGTGTAAAATGTAAAGCGCTTTGAGCAGTCCTGAGGAATGGTTGCTGTACTAGATAAGAACTTACGTTTTACGTGGAGAAGAAAGAACTTACCCGATGACTGGCCAGAGTTAATGCTAGCGAAAAGCAAGACAGCAGAACTAATTCAACTGCAAACGAATAACTGCCGAAATATTTCATGGCAAGGTGGTTACCACACACGGAGAAGAGTTGCTGTGCTCATCTGACGAAGAGTGGTTGTTGCTATGCACAAACACAGAGACTGACCCCAGGATGCCGTCACATGCCGCGTATAGTGTCAAGCACGGACAACGAAGATCGTCATAGCACATGCTTTTACATATGTTGTTGCGGTAGCTCACCTAATTGTCAGCTATTTCTCGCAAACTTAGCTGCAACTGACTTATGGTAGCAATCGGTGCAGAGAAATCATTCCTATACGTCGTTGCAACTGGTGTTGCACACGTGGTGGTCAATAGTAATAACATGATCTTCGGATCACAAATGCGTAAAAAATGCGTCAAAGAAAAAAGAATTTGGCGTTTTTGCTCATGGTGCATGCGCATATTTTGCGTCTGCTGATATATACAATTTTGTATTAGTTTCTACGACTCTCTACAACACGATGTAGCTAGGAACACTTAGTAGGGGTGGCGGGTGCTTACCTATGTACTTTTTATAGCCGTCGAAACATCAAATAATTTTGCCATATTGATTAACACTTCATGCGCTGACATTTTGCCATGATTAATGACATATTTTTATAGTTTCTACTAGTCAGCCTCCGTATCTGCCAGCGCTTAGTAGGGGTGGTGGGTGCTGATCGTAGTCCCTTATCTAATAATGTTTTTTTCCTAGCCGTGACCATCGCTGTAATTTCAACAACGCCTATGTGTCAACGTTAGTGGCACATTCAAACTGGCCTGAAGAATTAAAGACAAAGGTAAGCAGTAGTGCAGTGTTTATTGTACGTTTGCTATTGTTTAGTAAAAGCCGAAGTATGTTTGTAAAAGGCGAAGTATGTTGGCCTACACCGTATGTAAAAGGCGAACGGCGGGTTAACGAAGCCTTTTTATAAACGGCGTGCGGGTAGTGATTTCTAGTTATAAACGACAAAGGCTACTTACAGTATTCCGTATTTATTCCCATTATATGTGTAATCCTCTATAATCCGTATTTATTCCCACAGTCACGTCTGCAAAGTACAGACTTACGTCTATGTAGGTACTATTAAAAACATGTATTTAAAGTTCCGTAGTAGCCGTAGGTATTTTAATACCTGTAGGAGGTTGTAACGAACAGACATATATGTTTATATAGGCGTGTATGCATAAACGTGTATTTAAGCATTGTGACGTCGGATGTGACCAGTCTTGACGCGGTGTAGTGCCATAACTGGAATGGCCACAAGTTGATTGTATAAAGGCCTCGACTAGACTGGCACATTTCACTAGCGCCCCTGGTGTGCAAGGATGCCGGTATTCACCATCAGTTAATTGTTTCACAGTTCAGTTGACTAAATTTATTCAGGAGGAGGTTTTAAATAAGAAGTACACATTCACGTAATCCATAAACAAATTATTTTATGTATAATATTTTGATATAATCATGGATATAGTACTGCAGTGTTTAATGGGAATTTATATTTTCCGACACGACATGCTATAGAAACAGTTTTAGACTGGGAAAATAGCCATTGTTTCACAAGGTGAGTTCTTTGGTCACTCTGTCAGTATTTGTTTTACCAACAGTTGTTCGTTATACGTATGGGTACGTTGGTATTGATTAGTTAGTTAATAATGCATTATGCATATATACAAAAAACGAATCAATGAATTGTTAACTGATGTTATGCTTTGCTAACATAGCCTACGTTTTTCTAAGATTAAATATAATGCATATGCTGTCACATGCACACATACGCGCGCGTACGTATGCACGCACGTACATGCATACGCACACACACACCCACTCACACACATACACACCCACACACACACACACACACACACACACACACACACACATTTCACAATAACACAGGTTTTGAGTCCAACCATGTCTCAATACAACATCCGCTTTCAAACATATTCTACTTTATGGGGTTTATGGGCGATTCGATTATGAGAAAGACAGATAAGACTCTAAGCGAGGGGGAGGACGTCGTTGTTTGTCTACCGGGGGCTAGGATAGAACATGTAACTGAAAGGGTAGAGAAGGTACTGGGGCATGGCAAGGGAGGGTCTATACTAGTACATGTAGGGACAAATAACGCAGAGAGGGAGGGAACAACTGGGATAGTTCAGAAGTACAGACAGTTAGTGAAGAAGTTAAAGAAGACAAGAGTAGAACAGATTATCCTCTCAGGAATTTTGCCAGTAATGGGAGGAAGGGGGCCGACATATAGAAACTGCAAGAGGATGGCGATCAACGCACTAGTTGAGCAGATGTGTAAAGAAGAGGGGGTGGGATTCGTAGATTTATGGGGATACTTTGTTGGGAGGGAAGATATGTACATGAGAGATGGCCTACATCTAAGTGGAAAGGGGGCAGCAGTTTTCTCAGAGAACTTGCTGCAATCTGTTGACAGTGGGACAGGCTGCATCTATTTAAACTAGATTCGCAGGGGGGATTCACAGAGAAGCCTGAAACTGGCGGCATAGATAAAGACAGCAGAAATAAATCGGCAAAGAACAGCCTGGAAAACTGTTCTGAATCAGGATATAAATGCATTTGTTTAAATGCAAGGAGCATAGTAAACAAAAGAAGTGAACTAAACATTATGGTAGAAGATATTGACCCTCACATAATAGGTATAACCGAATCGTGGGCCACCACTGATATATCAGATGCCGAATTGGGACTAACAGGATATGTAATGTTTAGGAAAGATAGAATAGGAAGAAAGGGAGGTGGAGTTATTTTATATATTAAAGAATCTATCCAGGCTTATGAAATAAAATTAGAAAGAGAAGCAGATTGCGAAGAAGCTGTTTGGTGTAACATAGTTACAGGAAACTCAACGTTAACAGTTGGGTTAGTTTATCGAAGTCCAAACATAAGCATAGAAGAGAATGAAAAAATACAAAACGCTATAAGGGAAGTAAGCAAACGGAACTGTATTATTATGGGGGACTTTAACCATGGGCATATACAATGGAAATCTCTACAGAGTATGGGGAGTGAGGACCACAAGTTTTTAGTTTTAGTACAAGATAGTTTCCTTTCTCAACATGTGCTAGAACCAACCAGGGGAGAGAATGTGTTAGACTTAGTTTTGTCCTCACAGAAAGAATTAGTTGACAATGTCAAGATATGTGAGCCACTGGGGAGTAGTGATCACAACCAGATACATTTTACCATCAAAGTAAAATCAGAAAGGAATAGTAAAAAGCAGTAAAGGAGAAATTTCCACAAAGGAAGGTATAAGGACATGAGGAAATATTTAGCAAAGATAGACTGGAATAACACATTCAAAAATAAAACAGCAACATAATGCTGGAATATACTAAAGAGTGAAATTAACAGCATAATCGATCAATTTGTACCCCTAAAAAAACAAGGGAAACGGTCCAACACTTATCAAAAGAAGTCATTAGAAAAATTAAGTATAAACAAATGATGTGGAAGTCATATAGATGTACTGGAAATGATGAAGACTACAACATTTGTAAAGAAGCACTAAACCAAGCTACAGCTGAAATTAGAAATTCAAAGAGAAGCTATGAACAACAATTAGCTAGTAATATAAAACATGACAGCAAGAGTTTTTATGCGTATGTTCGAAGCAAACAGAAAGTTCAAGATAAAGTCGGTCCTCTAGAAGATAGTGCTGGAAATATAATATCAGAGGGATTCTTAATGGCAGAAGACCTGAATGAGTACTTTAGTTCAGTGTTTACCAGGGAAGATATTAGTTCACTGCCAGTACCAGAGGCTAAGTTCAAGGGGGCAGATTCAGACTATTTAGGACAGTTAGTTGTAACCTCGGAAATGGTAGCTAAGAAAATAAGGGCTATGAAGGATAATAAATCACCTGGAGTGGACGGGATTCCGCCCAAACTACTATTGGAAATTGTAGAACAAATTAGCGTACCGCTTGCAACAGTTTTCAATTTGTCATTAGAAGAGGGAGTGGTTCCTTTAGAATGGAAAGAGGCAAACATTATACCGTTATTTAAAAAAGGTTCGAGAAACAAGTCAGAGAACTATAGACCCGTGAGTTTAACATCAGTGATTTGCAAATTATTAGAAAGACTAATTAAAGATCACATGGTGGATTTTCTTGTTAAACATAACTTGATAAACCCATCTCAACATGGGTTTTTAAAAGCGAGGTCATGCTTAACAAATATGTTATGTTTTTTGGAAGACATCACTAGGTAGGTAGATGAGGGATCACCAGTAGATATCATCTATTTAGATTTTCAAAAAGCTTTCGACAAAGTACCACATCAAAGATTACTCCTTAAGCTAAAGGCCCATGGCATAGGAAATGGTATAATAAACTGGATAGAAAAATGGCTGAATGACAGAAGACAACGTGTAGTAGTTGATGGGGAGGCTTCAAACTGGAAATCGGTATTGAGTGGGGTACCACAGGGAACCACAGTACTAGGACCTATATTATTCTTAATATATATCAACGATTTGGACGATGATATAACAAGCAGTGTTAAAATTTGCGGATGATACAAAAGTGTTTAGAAGGATTAAAAGTGATGGAGACAGACAGCATTTACAAGATGATCTTGATAGGTTGATCAAATGGTCTGAAAAGTGGCAAATGCTGTTCAATTTTGGGAAATGTAAATGCCTCCACACAGGTCATGGGAATGAAGAGGTAAAATATAAAATGGGGGGTGCTGTTCTAAGTACTACTGTAAAAGAAAAGGACTTGGGGTTAACCATTAGTGCTGATATGAAGGTTTCAGAGCAGTGCGGAATTGCAGCGTCAAAGGGAAATCAAATCCTTGGATTAATTAGGCGAAATATAGCGTATAAGAAAAAGAATTAATAGTACCGCTGTACAAAACAATAGTTAGGCCTCATTTAGAATATTGTATACAAGCATGGAGGCCATATCGCAAGAAGGACATAGATATGCTAGAAAGAGTACAGAGGAGAGCGACTAAAATGATACCAAATCTGAGGGATCTTATTTACGAAATACGCCTAAAAGAATGTGGTTTAACAACACTAGAAACCAGGAGATTGAGAGGAGATCACATAGAAGTGTTTAAAATATTGAATGGTTATGAAAATATTGATAGAAACATTTTTTTCTCAGTTAAGAAAAATAGAAGGACCAGAGGACATGAAGCTACATTAGTAAAGGAGCAGTGTAGATTAGATATAAGAAAGTTCTCATTCTCACAAAGGACTGTAAATGAATGGAACAGATTATCTCCTGATTGTGTTGGTGCTAGTAGCGTGAATATGTTTAAAAATAAAATCGACACACACCTTAAAAAGGCGGGATACATGTAGATAAAAAGTATTGGACTCTCGATAAGCCAAAAGGCTTCCTTGTCCACCTGCCATCCGGAGTAATTTTCTGGATGGCAATCTTGTTAAATCTTGTTAAATCTACTTAAATCAATTTGTGTCCTTATTTTAATAAAGGCACATGCTTCTATAGACTTACCAGTAAATAAAAACATAATTCTATTAGGTATACATAATAGAATCATGATACAATTTGGCTTAAACAGCAACAAGATGTAATTTGAAGATATATTGTATCAGTGTTGTCAGCCGTCTGTTACTAGTGCAGTTGTGTGCTAACTTCATCTCAATTCTGTTGACTTGACTGTGCGTTATTTCCAGTTTCTGCCAATCTGCCAAATGCGTTACCACATCGCGCTCGTAAAATGAGCGAAAAACCTGCTTTTATACCCAGAAAAGTGGCGCCAGGTGAAATTGTGGTGTGAACTTTTCAGAAATGCACAACTTTCATTAATCTTACATATCCCCCTCGTTTACTGCTCCCCTCTGCCTCTATGCCTCTCTGCCTCTCTCCTCTCTCACCCTCTCTTCCCTCTCTCCTCTCTCTCTCTTTCTCTCTCTCTCTCTCTCTCTCTCCCTCTCTTCCCTCTCTCCTCTCTCTCTCTCTTCTCTCTCTCTCTCTCTCTCTCTCTCTCTCTCTCTCTCTCTCTCTCTCTCTCTCTCTCTCTCTCTCTCTCTCTCTCTCTCTCTCTCGCTCTCTCTCTCCCGCGCTTTCCTTCACTTTCTCCCTGTCTCCCTGTCTCCCGCTGTTTCCCAAGTATATTACTTGAGTATGATTCATATGCATGGGCTGATACAGAGAAGATGTCCACGGGGCCTGCACTCCTCCTTGAGCCAAAAAAAATGAATTTACAACAACAATATAATAATTAAATAACACAATTGTCTTAGTACACAACTAGAAATGTTCAACTCACAATTGACGTTTCAACCGCCTTCGGCGGCTTTCATCCTCTGTAGAGGAAGAACAGTTCCTGATGAAGGCCGTCGAAGGCGGTTGAAACGTCGATTGTGAGTTGAAAATGTATATTTGTGTACTAAGAAAATTGTGTTATTTCATTTCTTCCAACTTTGTGAACATTTTCACGAATAAAATAATTGGCTGAAAAAGACAGCGTGAAGGGGTAGCCAATGCAGGATGGCTGCCACAGCTACACTTGAAGGAAGGTAAGGACTTTGTGATGTTTAGAACAGCAAGTAGTTGTAGTCTCGTCCATATATTGTCATTGGGTACAACAAGAAATTCCGTTATTGATGTATATTCTATTTAAGGTGGCACGCACGTGTGCGCAATAATTTTTTTTATTGTCTTTAAACGTTATTATAGTACTATACTATAGTATCGTAGCATAATGTAAAGACACACACACACACACACACACACACACACACACACACACACACACACACACACACACACCCACACCCACACACACACACATATATATAGATAGATAGATAGATAGATAGATAGATAGATAGATAGACTGACACACAGACACGTACACACGCACTGGCGTGGTGTGTTCATATGACATATTGCCAATCACAATGCAAACACACACACACAAACACACACAAACACACACAAACACACACACACACACACACACACACACACACACACACACACACACACACCAACTGCAACTATCAAACTACTAGAAACAAATGTATTGTCACTTAAAGCACAGATAAATGCACTAGCTGAAACATTGTTAATGCTACGCACCACGGCGGAGTAAATAAAAGTTCTCACTTAATCTCTTCTCGTGTTTAATTGTACTTGAACCGTTGTTGGTGTAATACATAAACTGAGAGGAGGGAGAAGAGAGACGACAGGAAAGAGGAGAGATGAAGGAGGAGAGAGAAGAGAATTGAGAGGAGAGAGAGGAGACAATAGAGGAGAGTGAGAGGAGAGAGAAGGCAGGGGAAAGGAGGAGACGGGAACACAGGGACACGGGGAAACGTGGAGACATGGAGATGGGAAGACGGAGAGAGGAGGAGATGAGGAGAGGGAGAAATGGTGAGACGGGTATTAAGAGAGGAAGAGAGGGGAGACAGAGAAAAAAGAGACAGAGACAGATTGGGGCAAGGAGGCCTCTGGGGCACAGAGACAGGGTGCCAGTTGGAGAGGAGAGAGGAAGAGAGAGAGAGAGAGAGAGAGAGAGAGAGAGAGAGAGAGAGAGGAGAGAAAGGGAGCGGAGGAGAGGGGGACACGGGGCTGAGACAGATAGGCAGACATACAGATAAGAGAGGCAGACAGATGGGAGGACCGCAGGACTGACACATACTGGGAGGGGGAGAAGAGCGAAGAGAGGAAAGAGGAGAGAAAGGAGGGAGGAGAGAGAAGAGTTGAGAGAAGAAAATTGAGAATTGAGTGGAGACAGAAGAGAGAGAGGGGGGAGAGAGAAGGATAGAGAGGTAGAGGGGGCAAGGGAAAGATAGAGAGGTAGAGGGGGCAAGGGAAAGGGGGAGAGAGGTGGAGGGGAGAGGTGGAGTGGTGGAGAGGGGAACACGGGAAGACGTGGAGACGGGGAGAGGGGGAAATGGTGAGAGAGGGAGAGGGGGGAAAAGGGAGAGGGGGGAAAAGGGAGAGAGAGAGAGAGAGAGAGAGAGAGAAGGAGACGGAGAGAGAGAGGGGGAGACGAGGAGAAAAAGAGACAGATAGAGGCAAGGAGGCAGTGAGGCAGGGTGCCAGTTGAAGAGGAGAGTAGAGATTTGTGGAGAGGGAGACAGGGGGACGGGGAAAGGAGGAGAGGGGGAGAGGGGAGACGGGGAGAAAAGGAGACAGATAGTGGCAGTGTGCCAGCTGCGACGACAACACCGCAAAATCGTAGTCGAGCAACCAACGCTGCATTACTAAGTTGCACCTGCTATTGTAATATTAGGTTAGTCAGACATGTTTAACCGCACCTAGTAATCAATCACCCTACATATACTTGTCATGTCTTGTACAGACAAAGAGTAAGAGAAACTTGTTTCAGTAAAAAAACTTGTTTTAGCTAGTAACTACCACGTTACCTAAAGTCAAAAGTAAGCACACGACATGCCTGTACTTCAAAATAATTACTTAAAATGCATGCTAGATATGCACATCTTCTATAAACACAATTTCATATAACACGACACAACACTACTACACTCGCCATTATATAGCTGGCGTGCCCTTAGTTGACGGGTAAAGCGGCAACATGAAACTTTTATATAGCATAAATTTAAGCTACGCGTCCTTCTAATAATATCAATACTATAAATAACATGTAAACGTGAAAAAAGTAACTCACCAGGCCGTGTATATTGATATCCGTAATACGCAATCCGCAAACTGCGCTGGGTAGCTTCACTAACACATTCAACTAGTTAACTGGGTGTGGCTGTAGCTACCCTACCCCATCTGGTCACTGACATAACATTATAAGGTCTATCCAACTGCTTGCAAGAACCAAATCCGCCAGAGTTACGTAATAGTCTATACAGGTAGACTTACAGATCCGTTGTGGTATCGTGGATGTCAACCGGCCCAAACCACGAACGGATTTCCTGTCCTATAATTATTATTTATAAATTTGCTAAACCTTAATCATTTATGTACTCCTTTCCAAACATGTTGTTTCGTTATATTATGTCATTACGTACAATTATTAACTTCATGAATTGCACGCATGACTTGATTATGACTGGTGACTTATTTTGATTTCTTTGTTCTATAATATGGTTCAACCAACATTAAATAAATATTAAATGTAATTACTATCGAGTATACCAAACATCTCAGATGTCATCAGATATATAGAAGACTCCGGTAATTTGGGCATGTGTGGTATATACCAAACGAAAACCCCGTTAACACAGCCTTCATACAATATTTTTGGGTATTAGTAGATTTGTTTTATGTAGCGCAGTTTCAAGGCCGTATGACCTCTGTATGCGCTTTACGTTTTACCCCTGGCACACATATTCCTTTTAACACCTTACATTTTACAACATTTAATATTTACATAGCAACGTTTTAATTTCCCCTGATCATTGCGTACACACTTTTTCCGCCAACTCGTTCAACGCCCAGTTTGTAAACTCAATGTCGTCTTCATCGAAAAGAACCGCCACTTCGTACTTCCGAAGTGATTACGACAAGTTGTATGTTGCAAATGTTCTGCGATTCATCCACACATATACTTTGAACCTGATGAATTCTCGGAAAAGATACATTGCCAAGATCGCTATCAAAATGATTATCGCGAGTAGGCCAACAGCCTACTCAGTCGAGAGATACTATTCTGCAAATCGGATATACAGACGTCCGAAATGCGTTGTTGCGATCTTTCATATAAATATGTCAGGTTCGTTCTGTCGGTCACATGTATTTCTGTCATCTTCAACCACCTGATGAACGTCAGGCAACTACAATCATATATAAATTGATTCGTTCTTAAATTTAGCCCGAATGATGTTGCTTTGTTTAGGTTGTCTAGCTCTTTCATGAAGATTGTGCTTAGAAACTGCAGCAGGTTCCCACTAAGATCGATGATATTCAAAGAAGAAAGTCGTTTGATGTGTAGATGGATGTTATCAAACTGGTTATTTGCACGTTTTATTTATTTCCGTTGGGTGCACGTTGAAAAGGTGTTCGGTTAAATAGAACGACTAACGATATTAGATAAGTCGATGACTTCCAGTCTGTGGGAGAAAGTGAACACTTTCTCATATGGCGTCTGTCCCTTCCAAAGAGCAGTGGAACATATTTAGAACTCGTAAACTCGCAACATAGCGGGTTGTGTTCTCTCAAAACGACTGCAACATGCAGTAACTAACTTCAACGACCTATATTTTCGTTAAACGAATAACAAACCTTTGTAGATGTCGCCCACTCGCCGTTCCAGAAAAGTTCACGTATAGTATAATATTGTTATCGCTGCCGATAATACAACTGCAGTTTAACGTGTTACGACCAGACGTGCTCATACAACTCGCATCGATATAATGCAGTTCTGGCGGAGAGAACATACATTTATCGCGACGATATCGTATGACGCGTGGTAACGTGGATAAGTTTGTCGACAACGGTGGACACTGAGCGCAGTTTAGTGCAGGTATTGATCGACATCAAAATTCAAATAAAACTCACCCGAGCACCGACTGTCTGCTAGGTTTGTTTGGGACATTTGACGCGTATGAAATGTCTAGAACTCGAAGCTTACGGATCTTTCGTATCTCCGCAAGCCAGTATCCCTTGGCACAGTATTTTGTATGAGATTGTGTGAAAGATACAACTTCTCGATTCCTGATATAAGCACACTATGTCACTGAGGACGATTGCGTGCAGTCGTGTATCTCTTAGACTTGGGAGGCGGACGCTTTTCCAAAAGTGACTGTCGCTGCAAAAGTCTCTGAAATACAATGCCCCGTAGGATCCGGGGTCGGTAAAGTCTAATATAACAGTATTGATATTACTATTGAAGGTATGGCCTAGCAATTGCATAGTGTGTCTAAAGTTGAGTTTGCTGTTACAATTGAGGTTGAGAACGCGTAGGCTTGTGATGTCAGAGAAGGCGCCCATCTCAACATGTGCAGTGCTACCTCGCCGTATCATCAACGTAGTTACATTAAATTTCTTGATTGCAGAAGGCGTGTGGGCATTTATCTGTCTGATGTCATCGCCGTTCAAGTCTAGAGTAGTCATGCAGCTTCGGGAGTCGGCCGTAGGCAGCTGGTAGTTTTGTGTCTTCACCTCTCACGGACAGTGTTTGCAGTTGTTTGAGGCCAGATAAGTTCGCCACCGGATATTCGCCGGTCGTGCCTTGTCCGGCAATGGCGAGAACTTGCAAAGATGGCAGTCCCTTAAACGACTCTTGGCAGACGGGCCAAGTCACTGTCAGAATAGAATAATTAGAATAATACACTACCCGTGGTTATATCAAAAAGCAAGGTGATAACAGAAGACTCATGTGTGACTTATGAAGACTAAACACTTAAAGCAAGTTTAAAGTAGCTGTAGATATGGTCACACACTGTGTTAGTGATACATTATGCGGCAGTGCGTTACACTGGGTCGGTCTTGTGCGCGAGAATGAACGACAGTCGTATCGACGGCCGCATATCTTTGAAAGCGATTTGCTGCATTATTCGAGCCAGACCTTGTTAAGCTCAGCCTCTTCATTTATTTTGCAACAGCAGCACTTATATTGTCCTATACAATCGAACAATCGTCGTCAAATACCCTAAGTCATCAACAAAACTAACCCAGTCATGTTCATACCAACAACAAGTCCGGGGACATCAACACAAATCTGTCTCAAGCTGTCATTCGCGGTTGCGACAATGAATGTTTGCACTCCTCACTCACTCACTCACTCACTCACTCACTCACTCACTCGCTCGATCGATCACTCAACCACTCACTCAATCAACCAATCAATCGATCGATCTTTTCACAATTTAATGTGCATGCCTGTGCGTATGTGCGTGCGTAAGGGCATGCATACAAGCACACACGCACACACGCGCTTGCACATAAGCCGACAATATGAATGACCACGATCTGGTTGTTTGGTGACATAATTGTCTTGCTGTGTGTGATAACGCCAAGCTAGCAGCATTCCAGTGTTCATATGTCATCCTGTCTTTGTATTTGACAACGCCACGTTTGTGTCATAATTCCATTCTCTGTAAGAACTACTTTCACAAATGTCACACTTCATTAGACTGATAAACTGCCGAACATTTTTCGTCGTCAAGTTCACCTTCTTCTCGTTGTCTCGCGCTCGCGCTGTCTAGTTCCGATATCGCTTCGACTAATGACATCGGAAGATGAGGGGGGGGTGTGCTGTTAAAAAAAGTTTGCCGCCGCGCCGCCGTATATTCAGCTCTTCTTCAGCTTCTCCGCTCGCTCACTTGGTTCGACTGTGACGTCGGAAGACGGAGTAAGGGGGGTTGATGTTGATTTTTTTCGCCGCCGCGTCCGCCTGACTTCTGGTTATTGTAACCTGAACGGGGGCACATTTCAAAGGGTTTATGCACAGTAACGAGAGCCCATTCAAAACGATCTACGGGAACGCCAAATTCCGAAGGTCTAGGGGGGCCTTTGCGTGCGTGAGCACTAGAAATGCCGGCAAAACATCCGTAGGCAATAAACGAAAGTAACTATGATTCTCATTGTCGAACTTGTTTTTTGTGTCAAAAATTGCAGAGGAGGTCGTTGCTGCCCGTTTCTCCAAACATCTATCTAACAACGAACTCTATAAGCAAATGTAATATGCTTATCGTCCGCACCACAGCATTGAGACTACATTGCTGAGAGTATGCAACGATCTGCTTTGTGTATTGGATGAGCGCAAGGCTGCCATACTTGTGCTACTAGATCTCTCAGAAGCATTCAACACAATCGACCACGGGATCATGTTGTCACGCCTCAGAGATCGTTTTGGAATAACTGGAACATCTCTTGCATGGTTTGATTCGTATTTGGCCAACCGAAGTCAGAGTATTCAAGTGCACGGAAGAGAATCAGTGGACAGTCCAGTGACGTTCGGGGTCCCGCAAGGTTCCGTTCTCGGCCCGCTCATGTTCATTTGTTACTCGGCACCACTCGGAGATATCGCACGTCGGCAAGGAATCAACATGCATCTATATGCTGATGACACTCAACTCTACATCGCCTTCAGCCCTCTCTCAGAGGAAGACACAACCCATGCTGTGAAGCTCATACAATAATACAAGCTTGGATGCGCATGAATAAACTCAAACTCAATGCTGACAAAACAGAGGCTATTGTGATATGTTCGCCGCACATCAAGAACAAACTTTCTATGCCGCACATAGAACTTGCCAGTAACATCGTGCCTACTTCCACTGTGGCCAGAAACATTGGTGTGTTCTTCGATGATGCCCTAAACATGAACAGCCATGTACAGTACATGTGTCGTGTAGCATATTTCCATCTACACAGTATTGGAAGAATTTGAAAACTTTTAGATAATAAAACGACAGAGATGATGGTGCATACCTACGTGACGTCTCGTCTTGACAATGGAAATGGCCTGCTTTACGGGATTCCTGACCATCTCCTCACCAGACTCCAGAGAGTGCAAAATGCTGCAGCACGTCTCATAACCAGAACTAAGAAGCACGACCACATCGCTCCTGCTCTAATTGCGCTTCATTGGTTGCCGATTAAACAGCGCATCGTGTACAAACTACTCCTGCTTACGTTCCGCAGTTTACACGGCATGACTGCGTCATACCTGGCGGACCTGCTAACTCGACACCAGCCCACTCGCACGTTACGCTCCGCCGACGCTCACCTGCTCGAGGTCCCGCGCTGCAAGCTTTGTACTCAAGGTGACAAAGCTTTTTTACCCGCCGCGCCGCGCTTCTGAAACAATCTGCCCCTTGCCATGCATGCTACAGACTGCCTCATCGTGTTCAAGAAAGAACTGAAGACACTTCTTTTTAAACGTGCTTTTTCTCTTTAAATTATATGTGTGGATAGTGGCCAACTGTGGACTTTTTAATATCTACCTTTAACTATTATTATTATTTATTATTATTCTCTCTTAACTTATCGTTTTAATTAGTATTAGTATTATTGCTATCCTTATCTAGTTACTATTGATATGTATATGTGTATGTATGCATGTATGTATGTATATATATATATATATGTGTATATATAAACATATATATATACATATATATATATTAGTGTTTTTATTTATATATTTTTATTTTATTTTATAATCTTAATAGCTACATGCCATATTTTTAGGATTGTAATGCGCCTCTGAATGGTATCAACTGCCAGAATCATGGCGCAGAGAAATGCAGTAAATTATTATTATTATTATTATTGTGACATAGAGTGAACCGCGCGGTTACGCTTCAGCGACAATCGCTGAGCGTTGTTAATGGTGAGTGGGTCTCGACCGCCGGTTGGAGGTCAGTTGTTTGCCCATGGTTGGACGGGGTTCATTAAAGAGTAAACATTAGTTCTCCTACGCTAGGGGCCGGCAACCTTTTTGAATAGATGGCCAAATAAACGACTTCGGCTGGGTCAGCGGGCCACACATTTATTTCTTAATATTGGTTATCAATCTTATCACTAGCCCAATTTTCTTAGAAACTGGCACATTATGTTATGATGCGTATATGGTATAACAGAAATTTGATATTTGGAAAATAGTACTAACATTTTAAGAAAAGTGTGACGAAACAACCTTTTCGAGCTGACCTCTTTGAATGTGTTTCGCGCTTCCAAACAATGTTTACTGGTGCCCATTTATGATCCACTTAGCAATGCCACCACGAATTTAGTTGTATATAATACGATAACGCCAGACGGCTGGGGACTCGTTTTGGGCGAGGGGGTGGCGATTTGTACGTTGTTACCCTATAGGGCCTACTGCACCTCAAGGTAGCAGCGCGAGGTTCACGACCGTCGTAACATAAGTAAAAGCGGTAGATCTACCTTTTGTTGTGCGATGTTGCGCCCGGCACCTATGTATACGGTGTTATGCGAGGGGTTGGACAATCGGTTGTGTACGTGTGCGAGGCGCCCGGACCTATGTATACGGTGTTATGCGAGGGGTTGGACAATCGGTTGTGTACGTGTGCGAGGCGCCCGGCACCTATGTATACGGTGTTATGCGAGGGGTTGGACAATCGGTTGTGTACGTGTGCGAGGCGCCCGGCACCTATGTATACGGTGTTATGCGAGGGGTTGGACAATCGGTTGTGTACGTGTGCGAGGCGCCCGGCACCTATGTATACGGTGTTATGCGAGGGGTTGGACAATCGGTTGTGTACGTGTGCGAGGCGCCCGGCACCTATGTATACGGTGTTATGCGAGGGGTTGGACAATCGGTTGTGTACGTGTGCGAGGCGCCCGGCACCTATGTATACGGTGTTATGCGAGGGGTTGGACAATCGGTTGTGTACGTGTGCGAGGCGCCCGGCACCTATGTATACGGTGTTATGCGAGGGGTTGGACAATCGGTTGTGTATGTGTGCGAGGCGCCCAGGTGCAACTAAGCCAGGCCATCGCAAGGCGGCGTCAGTTGACGACTAAAAATCTCAATAATTTTCATCAGGATAGATTGACATGTATGCAACGTGTTGTATGGAAGCTTGGATTTGTTCGCTTTTGTTTTCCTGCGAAGGTCTGCGTCATTTGCCAGCACTATAAATTGGGCAGCACCATATTATTATTATAATTGTGTTAGCGTTAACAATGTAGAGTCTATGAAATCGGCCGTGCAACGAAATCAACGTATCAATTACCAGATACGACATTTATTGTGATGTCTTTGTTTAAAAAAAGCAAATTATTTGAGTAAATAAAGTTCGTTTCCTTGCAGAAGTGCTGTGTGAGCGCGACAAACAGTGCCGCCACCTAACGGCTTCTGTGTAATCGAGGCTAACTTCCGCGGGTAAACTGAAAAAGACGCACGTTTTTATTATATAGAACAACAAGTTTTAGAACAAAACGGGAATGTCGCGTAACAGCACCAGCAATAGCAGTGAATCAGAAAGAACAACGTCAATGTCTGGCAGCGATGGATTTCGGATTCGGAATTGGATGTTAGTCAGTGGCTGAGCAATAATTCCGATGCCGGTGACGTTTGCGACAGCGCGAGGCAGGTAAATGTTCGTGTACATACATTACAATGGCGGCGCCGAGCGGCTTAAGCGTGGTCCGCGAGAGCTGTGCCGCCGTTAACGGCACCTCCCGCATGATGATGTACTGTTCCTGCGATATAAATAGTCTGGGGAACATCTTAATGTCAGTGCGCGATCTCACCTTGAGGCTTGACGCCCGTCACTCTGTCTGAGGCCCGAGCGCAGTAGGTCTAGCAGGTTGGTGGTGTGCCTGCCGACTCGGCCTCTGTACCGGTGTCACGGGCCCCGATTCACCCGTGCCAGGATTCACCGCCTACTTTCGGCCCGCGACGGTAGCGGGCCCAGAGTAGGTGCGTGCCAGGATTCCGCGTTGTTACTAAGGTGGTTTGCGTTAGTAATACGAAATGTTTTCCAGTATAATTGTTCGTATACATATTAAAAATAAAATGGAATAACTTGCATGATTATTTTCACGCACACAAACATATCGTGTGATTTAGAGCCCTCTTTTTGTTGTTCATGATCTGTAATGGAGGCTATAACTAATATCGAGGCTATCGTGATATGTGGCGCACGGCACTGTCTATATGCACAGCCACGGTGTCGTGCTATTCTGTTGTGTATACGAAATACTTTCTTCTTGAAATGGTGGTAAATTAATCAACACAATTAATTTTTTGCTTTAATAAATAAAAATATAGTAGGCCTATTTATTCTGATTGCCTTCTTATGTAATTTTTTTATCTTTATTTATTCTTTATTTGATGGATAACTATTTGCACACATTAGGGCACAGCACAAGGTGTAATAAAAGTGGCTTTAATTTACATATATATATATATATATGTATATAAAACGCTTACAAGGGGTGCCACTGGTTCACATACAAATGAATTACAATATGTAATAACCGGTTTCCTCTAGGTAAATTCCTAAACATGTTATTGAAGTAACTTGAATTATACTAATTACATTTATTTTAATTACATCATGATCATCGTCTTATTTTTCAGGAGTAAATATAATAAATTTGTTTTATTTATTGTAAGTGATATTTTGTTACAATGAATCCATGCTGATATCATATTGTGTTCTGAATTTACTTCTTCAATAAGCCTAGTAACATTTGTGTGTAAGTGAAACCTATTTGTGCCATCTGTAAATAACATATTTATTGTTTTAACAATGTTGTTTTAATATAACATGAACAGAACTGGACCTAGCATGGATCCTTGTGGAACAACACATGTGGCTGTCATTAGTTCCGAATCTGATTGGTTATACAAAATAAACTGTTTTCTACTTAATTTCGAAACTACTGTAGACGTACACCTCTCATTCAATAACAACTGAGTTTATTATGTACAATATCATGTTCTGTGGTGTACAATTTAACAAATCCAATCCACAAGTCATCTAGGCTAAACAACCAACCAACCAGCCAACCAACCAATCGATATTTGGTATTATTAGCAACACATTCAACTGACTGCATTGAACTGTTTTCAGTCTTTGCCAATATATTAATATACTATACATCGACAACTTCATAAAAGAAACATTTAAGCACATTCGTAGCCAAACTTGCTGGCTCCTAACAAACTAACCTATGCGCGCACTCAACGTATCATTTTCTTACCCCAAAGACCAACTATACCAAACAACAACACCTATAAAATATGCATTTTCTCTGCGTTGGCTGAATTCATAAATGTAACCCACCATTCCAAAATGAGACACTTCTTTCTGATGGTCATTACGAGTTTTGAGCCGTCACTGTCACAATTTGTTATTGAGTATCCATCGTGAATAGACAAATCTGTCATGTGTTAGTTGTGATGTGAAAATTGTAAAAATTTTACCAACATGTGTTTCGTACTTAGTTTTGTGACAACTGTCAATTTTTTTATTGCTGACAATGCTCTAAACTACTGCCAGCAGTCAGTGTGAAACCACAAAGTGAAAAAGCACAGCCGACAATTAAAACCACAGTCAAGAAAGTAAAAACCATAGCCAGCTGAGAGAAAACTTTAAAACTGTTTTTCTTGAAACCATACTTTTGCATTTTTAACATTAAAATAGCTATATCTCTGGAAGTAATGAGAATATAGTTATTATTGACGTATGAATTTCTCGAGTAGTGTCTCATTTTGGTGGGTCACAAATGTTGTGCATTAAACTTTCAACATTGTTTCTCAAAACATGAATTCTTTCACTAATCAATTCAGCAATGAATAACTTTGCCAACAATTTATTTACTAAGTTTCCATTAGTAACTTGCATAGATCTTTGAGGAACATTATCCTCCTGTTTGTAATTTTTAGGCACAGTCTTAGTTCACTGTACAGTATAACCACCTTAAAGAGAAAAGTTGCTTGATGATAAATGATCAAAAATTAACACAGTGACAGGGTGCCAATTTGCAGGGTTAACTACATTGTGAGGTTCTACTATACTCTCTTAGTACAGTTCTACTGTACTCTCTTAGTACAGTTCTACTGTACTCTCTTAGTACAGTTCTACTGTACTCTCTTAGTACAGTTCTACTGTACTCTCTTAGTACAGTTCTACTGTACTCTCTTAGTACAGTTCTACTGTATTCTCTTAGTACAGTGTGTGCAGTAGAACTGTAAAGGTTTTGTTACCAGTTCGGTACACTGCAAGTGCCACCATGAAAAACAATTTTCGCACTCCACCCAGTCTGTGTAGTCTCTATTGGGCTGGCAGGTTGGATTGCAGCAAGAATCACTGCTGCCCTCTTCCACCAGTCGGGCGGTCATGAACTCTCGGTAGTGAGAAGCCTGGGCCTGACCCATCAGGCCAACTGCCACACCCTTTGCCAAAGCCTCAGCATTCTACAATAGTAATTATTTCTTCATTTAGTAATACTGTTTAATAAAACTGTAGTCAATTATGGTGTTATGCCTGATCTAACTGTTTAAGACATTTCTAACACTAGGCTATAGGCTGGAGATGGACCAGATAAATTAACTTGAACCAGTGTATTTACTTGGTGCTAGTGATCAAGTACTTGATAATTACTTTTAAAATTTGAAATGTATAGTGGTTAGTAGTATAACATATAATATTTAAATCTCATTTAACATACAGGGAAGGTACTAACCAGTTAGTAACATTAAATAAACCAAATCAGATATATGGAATGGACTGTGATTAAATAAAAACATAACTAGATGGCGACTGACCAAGCAAAATGTGTAAATACAAAAAAAATTCTGCAATTACTTATTATAAGAAAGACTTACCATAAGGACAAATATACCACAGCTTGAACCGTCTGCTTGCTGTCTGCTTGCTGCTTGACTGATTTCCCATTCAGCAAGTTCTGTTTCTACGGTCTTCGCGCGCATCTTCATGTAGCTCCTTCAATGACAAAGTCATAGAAATACAGGCCTATTAGATGGATGCAGTTACATGGGGCTTCCTACCACCACTATTTTACATTTACATGTTTTCTTAACACACACATGTACGCACGCACGCACACATGCACACACACACTATATGAACTAGTTTTGACTGTGTTGTAAGGTTCATTGTAATAATATTTGCAGTGCAGAATACAAGTACTTTGTCCTTTTTACATTAACTAGACCATTGTTTACCTCTCATTTGAAGCATCATCCAATTCAGTGCTCAAGATACTTGTTTCTAGCATAACAATTGAGCAGGGTTGGCATGTTTTTGTCCTCATGGAAGAAACCATGCAGCAGAAATACTTTCTACCTGTGCTATCAATATCAACATTTCTATTTCCTTCTTACACCATTACAGTGTCATCTTGTGGTGCCAGCCCCAACAAGTTACTAAGACACAGACAACTAGCAAACATGTCTTATCAGCTCACCCAAACACTGAAACAATAGCAAGCTCTAGCAGCTAGCCTGGTTAGTTGGATACAACAGTGGTCAGGTGCTTCAAAACCAAACTTTCCATTGACCACAAGATGACCAGGTGATAACTAATTATAATTACCAGCCGACTTCTAGGCTGGTAATAAAACTAGGCTGCACATGGACTGAGAGAGCAGAGATAGGAGAAAGAGTAAAAAGTGGCCAAGTGGCCATGAAGTCCTTTGGACTAATAAGTCTATATGTGACCCCTAACCAAATGAGTGATAAGTCAAACAAATTGTAACATTGTTTTCTTACATTCTTATAAAGGTTGGGGAGGGTGCTTTACACGGTTTCAAAAATTATGACTGCTACAAAAATTGGCGAAGTTATGGAGCAGTGAATCTGGGAGGGATCAAAAAATGAAAATGAAGAAAACGGCTGTTGAAGCTTTACATTATATATGTAAATGGACTGCATGGAAATATTACATGCATGACATTCAAATGTGGCACATAGTGTGTATGTTATGTTGTAATGATACACTGGAAGTACAAATGTGCTGCTACAATAACTAACACATGGGCACAACAAAATTCACACATGAATGCAAGTAGTTGGACAAAAGCCCCTCTGGGCAAATGCTACCCTGGGGAAAAGCTCCCCTTTCTACCCTATTTCTGCCATGGGCACGGCAGAAATACCTTTCTGCTCGGCAGAAAACTAACCCTGCAATTTAGTTATATGATTTTGAAACATAGATTTATTTACTTAAATTCCAGAACAGCTCTTGACAAATATGCTTTACATTAACACTTGTAGACATTTGCTATCTTATCTAAGTTTTGGTGGATTGAAGATCTTTTTATAATCTAAGTCAATGGATATGTATACACTGTACATTCATTTTTAGGGAAAGTGCCCTTGCAGGACCTTACCCAATGCCTTTATTTTAAAATTTTGCCCAGCATAAGTTTATTAAAATACCCTAAAAATAATCCATTATTTTAATATAAGGGATTTGACTCATTATGTTGTCATTTCCAGGGCAAATATTTATTAATATAATCAATTATAATGCATCATTTCCACAACACCAGAAATAATTAGTCAAAGTCAATTAATTAAATGTTGAAAATAATAACTGTTTGGTGAGCATTTCCAATTCAACATCAATATAATTACAAGAGGAGATGCAATGTTTCGGTCAATAAGCCCATGCCAGGGGTAATTTTGTACAAAGTGCAATACCAGTTGGGATCGAACCAACAACTAAAACCAAGACATTAGCATCTACTATCAATTACAAACAAAATGTTGTTTTATAAAGTTAATCAATTACTCCAAAAGGCAACTGATTCTCTTTGGAAGACTTTATGATAACCTCTCTCTTGGCGTAGGCAATGCCCGGCGTGGTCAAACAGCATTAGTGACTGATGTCAGAAATAATGTGGAAACAAATTAACAAGAGTTCTGAGCACTAATTTCAACAGACAGTGAAATATAAGTTAGTAAAATCAAAACATTCCGAGTGAGAGAAATGTCAGTGAAATAGTAACTAAATCCTTACAAAAATCACTTTACCAATACGATAATAGCGTTTTATATCCATACCTACGGACAAAATTTAAATGTTTGATAGTAAAGATTTAATAAATTTGTGTTAACCGAATGAAAGAAATATGAGCGTGCAAAGAAATCGCGTCGACTTGGATTTAGAGTTCTTTTATTTTGCAGATGCAGCATGTGTCCAGAAAGTGACGATCAAACAATGTGTCTTTGTGCAGTCTGTTTTTGTTGCATTGGAGGAGTCGGTTGTTTTTCTTGTTCAGACATCGTACAACAGTGTTTCAACTTCATATACTGATCATCCTCTAAAACGTAGAACATGAAATAAGTATAATAAACAAACAAAACATAAAATAATACATTCCATACATAATATCTGCCACCTTTATCATATCTCCAGGCGCTATACAAACCCTTAGAAGGGCACAAAGAACCAGTAGACAGTAGAGTGGTGGTTAATAATTATGCCATAAATCAATACTTTTGTAGTAGAATAGACAATTTATGTTTACTGCTAAGTTGGGTCTAACAATCGTTATTTTTTAATTATCAAAAAGGGTAAACCGTCATTTGGGATATAGTTTGCCAGTTTCTTGATGCCCTAACTTTGTACTGTTCAAATTAAACATAACACTGAAAATTATATAGGAAAAAACAGTTAACCATTTCAGACATTAGGTCATTGAGTCAATTAATCGAAGCTAAACTTCGTAATATATTGTTGTTATCAACCTTACTTTAAATTAGACCCACGCATATGGTTACTGTGGAATATTCCTCTGTACAGAGGTCACCACACAGATGTGAAGAAGATAATATATGAGCATTAAATTACCTTGTACAGAGGTCACCACGCTATTGTGAAGAATAAGAAGTAACAAACAGTTGTTTCATAACAATGAACAAAGCATACCTTTTTCGGGAAAAAATTACATTTCATAGAGTTTGCAGCAAAGGAGTTGGCCTGGACTCTGTCTGAGTCAATGTTTCGTCGACTAAGTGTACCACATTTTGTCAGCTCAACAGGAGATAAAACAAATCAAATAATTTAACAAAACATTTACTAATACAGTGTCTGATCTTGTATAACAACCATGTGACACGCACTTACACAGCAGATAGTATGCACGATTTTGGGCAGTAGGCGTCTCTAGAGAGACTTTCTGTTTTGGTCTATTTAGTGACTAAGTAGGCCTACTTCACTCAAAACAACTTTTCTAAGAGTTTGTTTGCACGAATTTCAAAGAATTTGAGAATAGAGAGCTGAATATAGATATCTTGTGAAAGTATGTTCTGCTTTTGTTGACACGATAAAATCACGAGGCAGTACGAATTTCATTCTCACCAGCATAATCATACGCGGAGCAGCTGTGCGAATAGCGTCGTCCTTTCGGGAAACGTGTTGTTGTATTTAATGAGAAACAAATTAAGACTAAGTTTATTTGTACTGCATCAGTTGATTACTAGTTAGGACTATGAATCTTTGGATCGCTAACATTTTACCCACCGTCTATTTCGTATTTACTGACCGCTTTGTGTATCGCATTCCTGATGCGTTTGTCGGCTCCTGCCAGTCCTGCCCCGAGTCCTGGTCGATGTGTGCCATGCGCATGCGCAGTATGCGTTTTGAGGAATCCTGGCACGGCTGAATCGGGGCCCGGGACACCGGCATGACCTGACAACGGCAAACTGCAGGGCCAGTTCAGTTGTGAAGGGCTGTCTTCGGGCGTATGCGTAACACGTGGCCGAACACATTGACTTCCGCATTCTCCGTACTTGCTGTGACAGCGGTTCTGTGTCATAGCGCGCGTACAGATCTTCGTTTGAAATCATCCCGTTCGGCCACCACATGCCCAGTAATCAGCGCAGGTGGCGTCTGTGCCAGGCATCCAGTTTGTTTAAGTATCGTGTCTTGTACCGCCCAGCTGCCACAGTTGTATATAGCATTATAGATACGACCATATAATCGTACACCATAATTCGCTTGCTTAACGGGATTCTGGGCCCACGCATCCGAAATAAGTGGATCTGTAAGCCTCAACTTGGCCATTAAGTAAATTTAATTAGCTGCGCCTTTTACACAATTTTGTAAATTATTAAGTAGTGACTATAGCCAAATGCTTCTGAAATTGGCATTCATATATTTAAAATATTGCCGAAGTTATGAATATTTGTACGTCGTGCATGTCATTATTCTAAATTAATTGGCCATATTTTTTATATATAAATTATCAAATATTAAAGTTTCAAACATACAAAAAATACAGTTTACATCATTAAAAATACTGCTTTTTGTACATTTTTGCCCGCAAATTTCATTAGAATATCTCAATTATTTAGGGAGATATCATTATTAAATGAGATAATCATTCAACGTGGGTCACAAACTTTCTATTGTTTTTAATGTTAATTATGTACCCAAAATGGCATCATTTTAAAGGTATTCTTTTGGCTTTTGTAACAAAAATATACTCCGTTTGATTGGTTGCAAATAATTTGTGTGTAACATCCCAAGTTCGTATTACCATATTCATTGTATATTATGTTGTTTTTACGCGTGCTTGTCGGCTGGAGTGATATTCACGCCGATGAGACGATATTCTCCCTAGAGGGTCCGGTCAAATTCCTGTATGTGGTCACTTTTGTTGTTTCGCGTGTCGATACAATGACAAACAACTTAATCAGATGGTTAAAGATACTTGCACTGTAGAGTACAGTTATAAATGTCCAAATGGGATAGTGTGCATATATGAACTGCCCGGATGTTGTCCACAAGCCAGCATATAATTAGCATATTCATGATGGTTGACCAATCTCACATCTCCACTCTTTAGAAAACTTTTTAATGTCCTTGTAATATTAAACTTAGAATACCTGTTAAAAAGAAAGTATCAATTAACGCAAGTCCAATATGTTGTTATACTAGATACACAACTGACTATAGACCTAAACTAAGCAGCTTGTCGCTGACAATGTCCAGCAGTGTTGACGGCAGGAAGGTTTGATTGTACCTTGCGTCCGAACATGAGCTCTGTTGGCGATGACAGTTTGGGATCTATTGGCGTGCTTCTTATGCAGAGCATGGCCGTGTGTGCATCTTCGTCGGCTTCCTGTGCTTTTTATAGCGTCCGTTTGACCACGCCTACAAATCGCTCGGCTTTCCGTTTGCCTGCGGAAAATAAGGATTGCTGGTGACATGTTTGAAATTGTACTTCCTGTAGAAGTTTGCGAAATCACCGGATGTGTATTGAGGTGCGTTGTCGGATATAACTAGAGAACATTATAACCGGTCCCTTGCTCCCGCATAATAACCGGTCCCTTATACCAGTGCGCATGCGCTACTAGAAACGGAACCATTACACACTCGCATTTCAACCTGTTCAATACTTGTTTAGTTATTGTAATTTCACGCTTTCTCTTTAGTAAAGTGACTGAACAAATGGAACTCTGTTCTTATTTATAACTAAACAACTTGATGGCGCCTGTGAACGTTGAGTGTCCGATCGAGGATTGTGACTACACGGCTACGCACGCAGAGGCGGCAGTGGTGGCTGCTATGCTGAGTGTACACGCCACTGTGCACGTCGCAGTCCCCCGGGCGCTGGGCGCGAATGCGAAGATGGAGAAACTCAAGCGTCCTTCCGTAGCACTGGCCGGGACGGGCTAGGCCTGGTCATACTTCATAACCCGCTGGGGTGAGTACAAGACGGGTACTAAACTTGTTGGACCCGACATAGTCGCACAACTACTGGAATGCTGCGAGGAGGAGTTGAGAAAAGACCTCACTCGCGCAGCGGGCAAAAGCCTAATGAGCAGTGACGAAAAAGACGTCCTCACCGCCATGAAGGCACTCGCCGTCCGAGCGGAGAACACTATGGTAGCTCGGGTAGCCCTGTCTAACATGCGGCAGGGACACGAGGAGCCCATCCGGTCGTTCTACGCCCGTATCAAGGGACAGGCGGACACATGCAAGTACGAGATGAAGTGCACTAAGACGGAATGCGATCAAGTCAACGACTTCACAGAAGAGATTATACGCAATGTGATTGCCCGCGGCATCGCAGACCAAGAGATACAACTTGATCTGCTCGGTGAAAAGAACCAGGACATGCCATTAAAGGACATGATTGAGTATATCGAGGCCAAGGAGTCTGGAAAACGCTCGGCATCGCGTCTACTCGACCCTCAGAACACGGATGCGATCAGCAGCTCGTATCGGCGGGGGAAACAGCAGAACGTCCGCAACAGGGGAGGAGCCAGGCCGGAGAAACCGAAAGCCAAGCCCAAAGGGGTGTGCATCTACTGCGGCGAGGTGGGTCACGGCAAGACGCCCCTGTGGCACACCAGACGCACCGAGTGCCCCGCGTATGGTAAAAAGTGCCAGAAGTGTGGCCGCCAGAATCACCTCGACAAGGCGTGCCTGAGCGGACGACCGACTAAGCCCCCATCTGAGGAGACAGACGAGCTGTATGACGAGCAAACGGCAGCCTTCGTCGAGCTATGCACGGTCACCATGGACAGCGCGGGCGACGGGTTACGCACACTCCCCCTCGCTCACCATCTGTACGATGATATGTGCGATAAATGGACGAAACGCGCGTCCAACCCGCAGCCGTACATCAACCTCACTCTTACCAACGAGCGCGAAGATTACAAAGCGCTGGGTTTTGACCTCCTGAAACGCACCCGCGCAGTATCCCTGCCTGTCATGGCCGACACGGGCTGTCAGAGCTGCCTGATCGGCATTGGAGTCACCCAACAAATGGGCCTGAGTACCAAGGACTTCATACCCGTATCCATGACTATGAAGGCTGCGAACAACAAGGGAATTCGTATTCTCGGAGCTGTGGTGGTCAGATTCGCCGGTAACAGTGGCACTCGGAGATTGGAGACGCGCCAAATCGCGTACGTGACAGACACCTCGGACCGCATATTCCTCTCCCGCGCAGCTTGCGTGGACCTGGGCATGATCTCGGACAAGTTCCCAACACTCGGGGAGGTCAACCTGGCGACCTCTGAATTGTGTGACTGCCCGCGACTTGCAGAGCCGCCGACCAAGCCGACCACACTCCCCATGCCGGCGACCGAGGCTAACAGAGAAACCTTACAGAAACACTTACTCAGAATATACGCTCAGAGCACTTTCAATGCGTGCCCGCACCAGCCCTTACCGAGAATGACTGGCCCGCCGCTACGTCTTATACTCGATGAGGATGCAACGCCGGTTGCCCATCACACTCCCATCCCCGTGGCCATACACTGGCAAGACGAGGTAAAAGCAGGCCTTGACCAGGACGTTCGTCTCGGCGTGTTAGAGGAAGTACCCATCGGTACGCCGGTGACATGGTGTCACCGCATGGTAATCTGCGCAAAAAAGAACGGCAAGCCGCGACGCACCATCGACTTCCAGGCCTTGAACAAACATGCGTTCCGCGAAACCCACCACACCCAATCCCCGTTCCACCAGGCGAGACGCATACCTAACGGGAAACGCAAGACCGTATTCGACGCATGGAACGGCTACCACAGTGTCCCTCTACACGAGGACGACCGCCACAAGACGACCTTCATCACTCCATGGGGACGCTACCGGTACCTATCGGCTCCACAAGGGTATATAGCGTCAGGAGATGGTTATACACGACGATACGACGAGATCGTCGCGGACATTGGTGACAAGACCAAGTGCGTGGACGACACGCTACTATGGTCAGATACGATCGAGGAGAGCTACTTCCAGGCGGTCCAATGGCTGGATATATGTGGCCGGAATGGAATCATCCTCAACCCGGAGAAGTTCGTCTTCAGCGCACCCACAGCGGACTTTGCAGGCTTCACGATCACCATGACTGACGTGCGACCATGCAGCCGCTACCTGGAGGCGATCCGCGATTTCCCACAACCGCGTAACATCACCGACGTCAGATCGTGGTTCGGGCTGGTCAATCAAGTGGCCTACGCGTTCAGCATGGCCGAACGAATGCATCCGTTCCGGAAGCTCCTGAAAAATGGAGAACGCTTCAAGTGGTCCCCGGAGTTAGAGGACATATTCCGCGAGTCGAAGGACGTGATCGTTCAAGAAATCGAGCGCGGCGTCCGCATCTTTGACAAGACCAAGCCTACATGCATCGCCACAGACTGGTCGAAGGAGGGCATTGGATTCTGGCTATTTCAAAAGCACTGCCGATGCTCACCAATCAGACCCTTCTGCTGCAACGACGGGTCGAAAATAACCCTGGTCGGCAGCAGGTTTACACACGCAGCAGAATCCAGATACGCGCCCATAGAGGGCGAGGCCCTCGCAGTCGCGGACGCCTTGGACAAGGCGCGCTACTTCGTGCTGGGTTGCGAGAACTTGATCGTAGCGGTAGACCATAAGCCGCTGCTGAAACTCCTTGCGGACAGAGCCCTTGACGACATACCTAACCCCCGCCTCAGGAACCTCAAGGAGAAGACCCTGCGTTATCGCTTCCGCAGCACACATGTCCCAGGCATGAAGAACAAGGCGGCAGATTCCATGTCACGTAGGCCGGTCGGCACCGCGCTACCATCACTCATGAACCTACAAGACGACAATGCTGCCATAGTGAACCACCTACCATCCAGCATGCACACCAACGTCTTATCTCTCCTACGCCGAGTCGAACCGGATGACGACGACGACGTCGAGGAGGACAACCTGACATGGTGCGCCGCGGGCCTCGAATCATTGCGATCAGTGACATGGGACCGTGTCAGGGAGGCTACCAGCAGCGACGTCGATATGCACACACTGGAGGAAATGGCAACCGACGGCATCCCCGACTCGAAGATCGAGATGCCAGAGACGATTCGCGACTATCACCAGTACCGCGAAAACATCACATCGACAGACGGAGTGATCCTATACAAGGACAGGGTTATCATACCGCCCTCACTCCGCGGTGAGGTACTGAGCACCCTACACGCTGCCCACCAGGGCGTATCGATGATGACCGCCCGTGCAGAATCCTCTGTGTTCTGGCCAGGCATATCGGCCGACATCAGCACCACTCGGAAAAATTGCGAACACTGCCACCGGATGGCACCCTCACAACCTGGAGCGCCGCCCATCCCACCGATCCCGGTCGTTTACCCCTTCCAGGCAGTGTGCTCGGACTTCTTCGTACACAGGGGCGTACACTACCTCGTGACGGTGGACAGATACTCAAACTGGCCAATCATATCGCAGTCGACAGGTGGCGCCACCGGCCTCATCAACCACTTACGTCGCGTCTTCGTGACGTACGGGACGCCAGAAGAACTCGCATCGGACGGGGGTCCAGAGTTCACCTCTACCGAGACCAGGTCTTTCCTGCACAGATGGGGCGTACACCACCGCCTATCATCGGTGGCCTTCCCCCACAGCAACTGTCGTGCAGAGATTGGGGTGAAGACGATGAAACGACTCATCACCGACAACACCGGTCCGAAGGGAGAACTGGACACTGACGCTGTGCAGATAGCGATACTACAATATCGCAACACACCCGACCCTGACACAAAGATCTCCCCGGCAATGTGTGTCTTCGGCCGCCCGACACGCGATTTCATCCCGATTATCCCCGGGAAATACAGACCACATGAGACTTGGCGTGAGACACTCAAAGCAAGGGAGGAAGCCCTCCGTAAACGCCACATCCGCACAGCTGAAACCTGGGCGGAGCACACTAAACGCCTTCCACCACTCGCGGTAGGGGACTTAGTTCGCGTACAGAACCAGACAGGACCTCACCCCAAAAAATGGGACAAGACGGGCAGTATCGTTGAGGTACGTCAGCACGACCAATACGCGATCAAGATTGACGGATCGGGCAGAGTCACACTTCGGAACAGGAAATTCCTGCGCAAGTTCAGCCCAGTTCACTACGACCGGCCGCCAACCCGATCGATCTATGACGACCTAGCAACCAGCGTCACCGTACCAACACCCGTCGTGACACCGCAACTACCTGACCTCGATAACGACCCTGCGACACCTGCGACGCAGACGGGGCACACACCGCCACCGACACTGACGTCAGCGAGAACACCCCAGTGCAAGACACCGCCCGCTACAGTCACGCCTGCAACCCCAGGACGAGACACACCGAGGCGCGCGATCCTCCAGACGCCACCACCAGCCCCAGAGACCCCGAGATCTCCACCCCATCGGAGCCTGACGTGGAACCACCAGCACCAGCAATTGGTCAACGACGATCCACCAGAGCGACCAGCGTGCCTACCTGGCACAAGGACTACTCCATGGGATAGTCAATAAACATTTATCAGCCTTTATCCAGTAGCATAAAGACTCGGAGGGAGATAGAGAACATTATAACCGGTCCCTTGCTCCCGCATAATAACCGGTCCCTTATACCAGTGCGCATGCGCTACTAGAAACGGAACCATTACACACTCGCATTTCAACCTGTTCAATACTTGTTTAGTTATTGTCATTTCACGCTTTCTCTTTAGTAAAGTGACAACAAATGGAACTCTGTTCTTATTTAATAACCGTCTGAGGGACCCCGAATTTGGCGTGTTTTCAGGGGGGGGGGGCTAAATCGGCAAATTTGTTAAAGAAAAATCCGTAATGTTACATTACATTATGTAGAATCAGCAAAATTATTTTTTTGAAATTCCGTACTGTTACATGGCATTATGCAGAACATTGTGACATTTAATATAACACTGCTTTACGACACTTAAGCCATGCTTATACTACTACTAGTTCCAAATATCGCATATCGACCCTCTTAAGTTTAGAGATTGACTTCCGTTGAGCGTCCATTGAGAAAACAGGCCTCACTGGAGAATGTTTATTTGCATTCATTGCTTACTTCTGTAAGAAAACCTACGCAGCTTCGATCATCTAGTTCTGACCTTCTTTTTGTTCCTAGAGTCAACACTAACATTGGAACTAGGGCTTTTTCTGTTGCTGCACCAACTCTTTGGAATATGCTCCCTCTTAGTGTTAGATCAGTTGAAAATATAACAAAATTTCGTCGTCATTTAAAAACGTATCTTTACAACCTAGCTTATCCACCGTAGCTCCCTAGCGCCTTGACCCATCTGTTGACAACTGGAAAACTACTTATGGATTTTGAGATTGACCAATCCTTTTGTTTTGATGCGCCTCTGAGCTTGGTTTCCAAGGATTTAGGCGCAATAGAAGTTATCTTCTTCTTATTATTATTAACTCCATGCGGCGTGGATGCGCTGCTGACGCCGAAAGTACACACCAATTTCAGACAAATGTGTATATTCTGGAGAAAAAAAAGCGTTATCTGTAACGCGGCTGCATCTTTGGGAACATCACAGTCTATTTCCGCTTCCCATCGAATCAGCCAACAGTGTAATTCGGCTTGCAAATTCTGTGGACTGGGTAGGTCGTCTTTATACTCGGCAGCAAATGCTTGCACATTTTAAATTACTTGCGCCCTTGGAGCAACGTTGATCACGTCGGAAACGAGATGTAAGCGTTCGATATCAACAGCTGAGGAGCACCAAACCGGTCTTTGAGACCCATCAACAGCTGATCAGATTTATTCGATAGTAGATATCTACATCATCAGCAGGGACATTAGCCCTATGCTGCTGTCGGCCATAGATGTGAGGTTGTGCCGGTTCCGTTCCAACAGTCTGTGCCATTGTAGTAATTTTCAAAAGAGGTTATGATGGAAATTATCAATACCATTCCTGACTTCTTCAAGGGCAGTGATGACGTGCTTGACTTGATTGGCAGCTTTGATGACATCCATCGTCTTAGACTGAAGGCTGACACTGATGGGTTGAACGTACACGATAATGCCACGGACTGTGTTGAGTGCGGCAATGAAGAGAAACTGCGTTATTACCAACAACAGCACGGCTATCGTTTACACTGGACTGATTCCATTCTTCTGCATGTGTTAATATATGTCTTCCAGTGAGTGGACTATCACTTCGTGTAGCTCCATGAATACATTAAAAGCATCGTGGCAAGCCACCCATCGGGTTCTACATAGTTCTTTCAGCTTATTCCTAGCTGTATCATCTATATTGATCTCGTCGATCCACTTCTCCAAATTGTGTTGTCGTTTGGGGGAATACTTGTAATAGCGCACAAGTCTGCCTGCAGTTTCCGTCATGTTCCGTGCCTCCTGGACATGCACGGCTTTAACTATAGCAAGATTCAGGCGATGATTTGCGCAGTGTGTGTACACTGCTTTAGGACTATGTTCCTTAATTATCGCTGCTGTTCCTCTCTGGGGTCCAGCCATGATGCCAGCACCGTCTTACGTTTGCCCTCGACATCGTGACAATGGGAGTTTCCAGTAATTTTTGACTTTGTCAAAAATTATGTCAGCCATTGCCTCATCTGTTGTTGCATGGCACTGTACGAATTCCATGAATTCCTCACGAATGTCATAATTTTTGTCACAGAAACGCAATACCAGCGTCAACTGCTCGTGATTGGCTTGATCTGTTGCTTCATCTGCCGATACTGAATAAAATCCAGCATATCTCACCTCTGCATTTTGAGTAGTCTTTGATCTGTAAGTGGCTTGTGATGAAGCAGTGGCAAAGTGATCCCGAAGCACGTTGTTCCCCGCATCACCACATAATTGGAGGAGTGCTTGAAAATTGCCTGAGTTGTGGCCAACTTTATTCAAACGTCTGCTATCATCTCGGTGGCCACGAAGTGGAATATCCTGCCTTCCACAAAATAGCACCGTTTTGACAATTGACTGAAGCTTTTGTCTGTTTGCTAGTACCCGTTGCTGGCGAGCCTGGTTGACTTGCTGGTGGACTGGCATATGAACGTGGAGGCGTTGTGATAGTTTTCGGTGTATGGTCGTGTAACCAGCAAACCCTGATATTTTGTTTGACCAAACAGTATGCAATAAATGCACATGCCACCTTGAACAACGGTTGAATATACCAGTCCAGGATATCTCTTCAGCCATGACTGTTGGAATGTACGACTCTGTCTTTGTTTCTGCACTGTTGGGAAAACTGTGTTCTTGTCAGGCACGACATGATTGGTTAGGAGCTCATATTTTTCTTGGTCTGTGATGGCTGTTCTCTCAACGAAATCACCAATATCGAGCGTAACACAACATACATGTATGTATGCGTGCATCAATATGTATGTATGTATGAACACACGCACGTATGTGTGTTTACAATGTTTACACACACACACACACACACACACACACACACACACACACACACACACACACACACACACACACACACACACACACACACACACACACACACACACTCACTCACTCACTCACTCACACACACACTCAACAGTCTATAATTATAAAAAAATATTCCAATATTTGCAACAGACGGGGCATAGGGGGGGGTCTTGAGACCACTAAGACACCCCTGGATCAGCTGTTGGCGTTTGTCGAGCTGAATTTGCGAACCACAGGGAAGTTGCTGTAGTAGTCAACAACCAGAAGATAGTTGTCCCAATGCCAGTAGAACAAGTCAGTCCCAACAATCTTCCACGGGTGCGTAGCCTCGATTTGCATGAGTGGCTCTCTTTGCTGGCTGGCCTGGTTGTGCTGGCATGCACTGCACTTCCGGACAAAGTTGTCAATGTCCTTGTTTAGGCCACACTAGAACACAGTAGTTCGTGCTCGGAGCCGACACTTCTCGATGCCCTGATGTCATGTCTGAATCAAGTCGAGAACTTCCTTCTGCAGCGCCTTGGGCATCACCTTCTTCTTCTTCCAGTAATCCACTACCGTCATTACTGACGACTTCGTGGATGGTGTGGTGTTTGTTGTGTGCAGGTGTGCAGGTGTGCAGTGCTGGTTGTAACTGTTTATAAAATCATGTGCAAGTTAAAAACAAACAGGGGTCACTTTTAGTTTGCGGCAGTGTCGGCAAGGCACTGCTTGAAGCATCTAGAGAGGGAGATTGAACTGATTGGGCGGTTAGGTTATTCCAGGCTACTATCGTGGCTATAAAAAAGGATGTTGGAAAGCCTGTGTTCTGGAACGTTGAACCATTAATTGGAATGGGTGCCCTCTGCGCCCCTCAGCTAAGAGTTCTGTGGCGCAGTGCGTACGGGCTGGCTTTGTGTATAGGCTGGCATGGATGGCGACGAGGGCGTTTTGAATTGTATACATCATGTTAAGCCTTGCAATACATCTGCGCTGTTCCATGAACTGCCATTGCAATTGGTGGAGCATGGAGGTTGGGCTGCTGCGACGCACCATAAACGTATCTGGCAGCACGCCTCTGTACCATCTCCAGTTTGTCGATGTTTCGCTTGGTGGCAGGGTCCCAAACGGCAGAAGCGTATACTCTGTTGTTGGTCTGACGTATGTTTGATAGCAGTATGATTTAACTGGTCTGGGGCAGTTGCTGTTGTTTCGGTTAAGGAAGGCAACGGTGCTATTGGCTTTCTTAGTGATGGCGTCCACGTGGTGGTTCCAGGACAGTTTGCTATTGATGTTGACGCCTAGGTACTTTGCTGTGTTGTGTAGGTGTTCTGTAGACGCTGCCAATTGCCTAGCTTTCTGCTGTTTTGATTTGGGGATGTGGCCCACTACACGCATACCCTTAAGAATCACTCCATTGTGAACGCAGAGTTCGTCTCGGTAATTCTAGTAGTCCTGCACTTCACTGGGGCATCTGTACGGTAAGCTGGCCATCCAACCAAAATTACGTTCTTCAGCACGACTAGGACTGGGCCATAATGACAGTTCACATTGCACAATACCGTCACACCGCTATCAGTGTACGTCGCTGATGATAGCGTCATCTCCTGTGGCGTCCGGCGTGGGAAGGGCACTTAAGCTGTCCATATAATGTCAACAGGTCGGGCGCACTACATGTCATCCCGAGGGTGCGTTGCCCCAGGCGTGTGTCCTTAGCCTTGGGTTGGCTGTCCCTGTCAGAGGTCACGTACAGTAATAAGTGGACCACAGTGCTTCGCTACTGCGTAGTCATTTTGTCAATCCACCTACCTCAAAGTCCAGTGAGGTAACACACACAGTGCCAGTCCAGCATCCGTTTTGCGTGTCGTTCGCAAAGTTGTTTTCATCCATCGATTATGTCGATTTCTTCACTCAATCACGTCACAGGGTCACCATGTTGTGTTTCGCGTGTCGATACAATGACAAACAACTTAATCAGATGGTTAAATATACTTGTATTGTAGGGTACAGTTATAAACGTCCAAATGGGATAGAGTGCATATATGAACTGCCCGGATGTTATCCACAAGCCAGCCAGTTGACCAATCTCGCAACAACTTTCAGGCAGGGTAACCAAAATAAAAGTAAACCGACAAGTATTAATTTTCTAGTGTCAAGGCCAATCCAGTGTTTAGGCGTTTGCGTTGTGATTGACTAAATTTAAAGTAAATGCCAGGTACAGATGAGGGCATCGTTTTGGTAATTGACTTATCCGTCACGTGATCTATGGTCTATAGCAAAAGGCCCGTCAAGCCATCAAAAATGGATGCCAAATACATTCCATCGTATTTTGTTTTATATTCCCAAACGTTTTTATGACGAAAACAGGCAAATTTCTTGAAGCGAGAACTAATGCGGCATGACATAAATCTGCTAGGTAACTCAATCTTCTCTGCTTCTAAATAATATCTGTGTTAGTTTCACATCTTAAATATGATAAATAATGTATTACTTAAAAAACCTCGATTCCATTCACCTTTAAATAGGGCGTATTATTAAATATTTGCCATAAGGAACTACATTTTAAAGTTGCTTCCCGAGATCGTCAATTTTGTAATTACAAATTAATCAATATGCCCACAAACATATCACTTTCCTTAACTCCATATAAATATTATTCACATAATATGCAAGTTTAAGAAGAAACATTTTATCCGCGTGTCATTCGTTTATTATTCCGCCCCACGAATGTACTGATCTGTTCTCTTCTCTTTCGGTAGCTGCCCACAATCATTTGATTGAGTGGTTTTGCAGTAACGCTAATGGGAATTTAGAGAATGAGATCCCGGCTCCCTTTTATCATACCAGCATTGCTTCAGTTATAACATCTTTATTCTGATATGTGGACAGTCTTCTCTTCCAGGGTGATGGAGATGTACCGACATCGCACCGTGTGCAGGCCTGGAAGAAGGTAGAGCAAGACGAAGGCCCGTCTCAGCCTAACTTCACCGTCGACAATCCCGGACCCAGTCATCTCCCGCCTCGCAACTCTGCCCCAATCACCTACTTCCACCTACTCTTTACCCCCGATACAATGTCCACCGTGGTGAACAACACCATAGAATACGGCAGAAAGATCCTAGCGAATGTTGACGAGTGGAAGCGGGACCATCCCCATTCGAGACTCCGACGATTGAAATTGGTCGACATCACGGTAACGCGACTGAAGCAATTCATCGGACTGTGGTGTCGGTGTGCATAGCGGCTGCTTTGATAAAATGGACCACAAGAAGAAGCGGATACTGTGATGATATCCTGTCTCGAAGCATGACATTACGTCGTGCACCTGTTTCCGTCATTAGTCAACATATCACGTTATTTTTCGCTGGGCACGTTTATGTCTACTATACATTGTAATCAAGGTAACAAAGAAGTGAAACTAACTGTTTTTGTCACTAGTTTTTACGTAATTTTACACATTTTTATCAATTGTCATAATAGTTCCTCTTAAACTGAGGCATGTTACTCATTTTTATTACATTCTTAATACGTGAATAAATATGTTGAAGGTATACTTCTTGAAACATTTTGTTGCAATATACCCGACATATCCAATTAGAAGTTATTAAACTTGCATTGTAAATGTGTCTACCATATCACCCGCTTAGTCACTAGGTGGCGTATCGCAGTGAAACAAATTTCACTTTCATTTTATAAAATTTATTTTGTAACTTAATTTCTTTATCGAAAATGTACATAATATATACACTGTAATAATTGTTATACTAAATACTATACTAAACTTATTGGACATTTTGAATCGACAGTTGCCGTCAGATGGCATCACCGTTCTGGTTTCAAATGCGCTTTTTACCACTCTACTTGGCGAGTGAGAGTAGCTAGGATAAGCGACTAGGATTGTTCGGATATTGTTGTATTACATTCTTCGTATGATATACCGTAGGCATATTGCAGTGTGGAGCAAAGCACACCCACACCTATTTTGGCAGATGTGACTTTTATTTGCATTCCTGGCTTCTACCAGTCAAACGAAGGAACACAATGAGAAGCCATATTTGTATTGTTAATTGTAACTTTCCTATTTTGCAGAAACAACACAAAAAGGTTACACCAATTAGATGAGTCTGTGAACGTGTTAAACAATTCTGCCTTAGCAGAAAATAATTGCTAAAGGGGTTGATTATTCTGTTCCAAAATAAACTCTTCTTTCTACTAGTCACTCCCTATATAATTAATATGGGGTAGTGACAGCATGGAATCCCACGGATATATGCTAAGATAGTAAGTTTGCTTGAAGTAGGACACTCCTGTACTCTTCTAGGACTATACCTTCCCTCCTAATGTAAGAAGCACCAGCTTAAACAAGTTCGATATTATTGTGGTTTAGTTTATACAGGGTCAAAATTAATATATTTTTCACATTGTAAGAACTTACTTTAACAAGGTCAATCGGGTAACCAGAAACAAATGTCTTGTAGATCTTAGCAAAAGCTGGCGATTTTGACAGCTGCAGTGGACAATTAATTGTACTACATTTCCATAACTACAACACAGAGAAGTTCCATTATTTTCAAAAAAGGACCCGTCAATTTTTATGATTAACCCAAGAGCGTAACCTTGTTACTTCAGCTCCTATGAGAGCGACTTGTCTTAATAGGAGTTATACATTTAACATACCACCCAATTTAAATGTCACATTGTTATATCATCATATTGTACATTATTTCTGAACATATTATGCAACTGAATAAATAATTAATAAACAATTCTGTGTTTTCGTGGAAAGTTCGCTTGTCTTTGACATGATCCATCATAAGTATACCAACGTAAAATGTGTCATTGATCCTCATACAACTCATTCCTTAATTACTGTACAAAGTGGTATAATTGGCAAATAAATTTCTACCATTATTTGGAACCACACGTAATACCAGAAACATAATTTTTCGCCTTTTTATTGCCAACATTGTGGCAGGTGCAGTAGCTTTGGTTAGCACTGGTACAGCATTCACAATATCCTATCTTGTATTAGCCACGAAATTTGCCTGTAGTGATCAAAGGAACGCATCTTTACAGGACAAAGTTTAAATACCGGCTTATACCTCGCCTTCTGCATATTCAAAAGCCGACACAGAACATTGCTAAAGAGTACTTTATTTGTTGTCTTACAAATGAAATCAAGCCCACCATTACTACATACAGGTTATGAACAGTTCCGGCATGACCTTTGCCCTCGACGCAGACACACGGAAGACACTGGCGTCTCCCTCTACATGTCTGCCAAAAGGGCACATTATTCCGTAACTTTGTACCAACATGTTTCCACTGTCGGATACAAACATACTACATGCACAAAGCGAACCGGAAACAACAATATCCCAATGCAATGCTACCCTTCTGGCACATAAAACACTGCTAGCTGAACTATCGATAGATATCAACATATCCACAAACATCTTATGCCGATAACCTTTCGCATCAAATAGATTGATACAGACATGGCATGAAGCTACGTAGGCCCTTTGGACAATCGAGTGATACAAGCAGTCACGACCACGCATCTCAAACGTGGTCTTCCAGTTGCGAACCCATCAACTGTTCATCTGCACAGCCACTGGTTTCGTTCGAAGACACCAACACCACGCAATTCACCATGGCCAAACTGCAGACCTCTCTACCCAAATAGGGCCTACATTGCACGAAGCTCAATTTACTTACATCAGGATTATCCATTACACAAAACGACAATAAAACATTAGCCACCACGCAATGTTTGTATAAAAAAAACTACAACCTACTTAGAATACGGGTTATCGTAACATGAATTCGTATCACTACCGAGACGGCTTATTTGTGGAATGACAAATTACGTTCTGATTTTAGCTGGGTGACAATAAACCAGTCGTTTTGAGACATACCTGTTCTGTTAAATTTACGACCTGCAGTAACTGGTAGATTATTACCGGTTACCAGAAAGAACTACACCAGAACATGTCATCACCACTCCCTTCCACCAATCCGTGGACTAAAATCAACAAGTAAATATTCGTTTGTAACCAAATGACAGCATTTGGTGATGGTGCGCAATGAAATTGGTGCTGCGTATCACCAGGGCAAAATGTGGGAATCGAGCCACAGCTGCATAGCCGCTTTGACAAAGTTATAGTTACTGTGTTAACACACCTGTGGATGAATCAAGCCATGGCTGCGTCGTGGCGTTCACGAAGTGATAGTTACCGTGTTAACACACCTGTGGATGAATCAAGCCATGGCTGCGTCGTGGGGTTCACGAAGTGATAGTTACCGTGTTAACACACCTGTGGATGAATCAAGCCATGGCTGTGTCATGACGTTCACGAAGTGATAGTTACCGTGTTAACACACCTGATGATGCTGAAGCATGGGCAGTAGCAAGGGAAAGAAAAACGTTCTACCGGGACAATCTAAAACTCATGCCTACATAAAATATAAAGCTCTGTGTATCAATCTGCGTATATTTTGCTCATGTTTGACTTTCACAATATACAAAATTCTATGAAGGCAGAATACAACGGGCGCCCGCCGGTCACGTGGCCGATGATGATGGTGCCACAGCGCCCGTCCAGTTGTCTTCCCACAAATGTACATAGCAAATATGACACCGATTTTCGCATCAAAATAACTCTGTCCAGAAATATGAAAACAAGTCTAGAAAACTAACACGGTACATGGACATACAATCTTGCGTGTTGCACACGTTTGTGCTATGGCTGCAAAGTATATAGCGGTTGACAGAGGCACAATCAGACACATACTGGACAGGTTAACGTTATCACAAATATACCATATTTAATTAAGCCCCGTGCCCTTCCATATATACCGGTATCCTTGAAAAGCTAAATGTGCCACAGTTAAGCGACTACATCTACGATTTGATATACATGGTGTGTGTGTGGTGCACCTAATTTGGTGATACTGTCATGGCCATGTCAGCAATTGGCCAGAGTCCAAATGTAATATACAGCCGTCATTACACGTAAATGCTGAATCCACAATAAGTAGAAGCGAACGCTGACCGAATGACAGCGACACAGACATCAACAACACATTATCTGAACAGCGATGTCAGGCAGCCGTCTAAGTGTACACAATAAGCATATTTATACGAAGATGTTTTACCCAGTCTTTGCGTATAGGAAAACATCACATACAGTAAACACTATTCATCGTTCTCTACTAATCAAGTACAAGCGCCTCTCATCTTCTTTCACAGTTGCACGACACAAAGCATCTACCTGCAACAGACGAAAACAGGTCGATTTAGGAATACGTAACAATCCAACGGTCCATCTAAAAGGGAGACAGTCTGTTCCTCTTCCCAGAATTGTCACAATTTGTAACAGGAAATCAGCTGTGTAGAACATGGGAAATCATTGAGCATCAAAGAGTATTGCGGTTAACTCAGCCTGCCTTGGCAGTATTTCCAGTAAAGCTTGTTTTGAAACTGGCTGGAACAAACTGCGGTATTGTACCTTCCAAATTGCGAATGTTGTTATGGGTTTACTAAACGCACTTTGGCGGGCAGTATACCTTTAACATAGTAAGTATAGTGTTAAGAACGTTATATTAATTAATTTAGTGAAAAACTAGGAACAGACTGCCTCCTTTTAATATACACTGGATTCCATTTAATGGTCATTTACAAATGTTGAAATTTACCTATTCCTACAAAGTATACTCTTTAAAATTTAGACAATTTTCAGACTGTAAGGAAGAAAGAAACACTGTAAGACGCCCCAGAGCTGGATGGTGGGGTATAATGGGAATATAAGAATTAATTATGTGTTGTGTACTGACCATCATGAGCTGTAGCACGTTCAGTCGCCGTCTGTCTCTGACTTCGTTTGAATCTCTATCTTCTCGACAGACATGTCAGGATTCATGTCAGTCACAGCATTGATTGCTTCTATCAGAGCCTGTAGCACACAAGTGAACACATCAGAAAGATAAGGATACAGATGCTGCAAGTAGCAGAACTAACCAATGGCAGGAATCATCACCATTACAGTATTTTTGTCTTAAATAAATTTGTCTACAGTGGCACAATCTGGAGTGTATAATATCTATAATATTACCTTCTTTTCTTATTCTTCTTCCCTTCGACTCCCTGGGAATTGACTCAAAGCTACCCCAATCTCTGCCCTGTCAAGATTCCTCGTCTCACCGTCTTTCCAACATAATTTATATCTGCCTGTTCTTTGACATCCTTTCCTGTTTTCCACGTTCTCCTTTTTACGTTTCCTAGCTCATTCTCCGCACATGTTCAGCCTACTCCCAACTACTTTTATTTTCAAGTGTTTCTTCATACCAATCTCCTCTCAATTCCTCCATCCTTCCTGTCTCTCTGCCAGTGTTCACAACACATACAATAATTAGCATAAACATACAAGATAATATCAACACGACTATATGTTTGTGCTGCACTATGAATCCACACTGCCAAGGCGAAAGCAATTGTTATGTAATTACCATGTCATGATCAATGTCATCGGCGTCACTGGTAACTACAACTTTCCTCTCAACCCTGGTGTCAATCACACCGTCCTTCTCTGTCCTATACTGCAAGTGTGAAGAAGGAACATCGGTAAAACACAGGTGCAATCCATCGATAAACAAACTAACATCAACGACAGAATGTCAGCCTCCTGTTCATTAAATACTAATCAACATCATCACCAAACACAAATTCAACATGTAAAACCCTGTTAGTGCAGATATAATATTTAAGAAAATTATGGGCAATAGCAATAGAGATCACAATACTGTTCAATAGTGCAGGAAATATTAAGCAGTACAGATGCAACAGTATTCTTACTAAGGACTATAACCATCATCCAGATGAATGTTGTCATTGTACAATACGTTTCATAGCAGCTGAAAGCAATAACAGCAAGCTGTGCATTTCACTTATCCCAGCCAATCCACAACCAAGGAAAGCAGGCCTCTTGTCTGCAACTCTCCTGTTAAGTAACGACTATCACTGTTATGCTAGCCAACCATCACTGTGCTAATAACCAGCAAATGACTGCTGCATTAGCACTGCATAAGAACAAGCAATATTAAAGCATCCGCTGTGCAGGACAGCGCTGTTAACCTGATGAGTATGCAGGTTAATGCATTCCGTATTGTAAACACAGCATATTAACGCACTGGTGTACAGTGTGTTAACACAGAAGACGCACCGTGTTACATGCTGGCAGTGACAGCCGTCTCGTTTCCTCTCACCTGCCACCACCGTCAAGATCGCTAACGTAGAAATGATGTAAAAATGTAAATATTTCTCCGATGGAGAGCACCACAAAAGCCCCTGTTCGATCGAAACATGTTACCTAGTGTTCACGGGACTGGAGCAAGCTGCTTAGAAACCAATAGCCAGAGAACAGCTGCAGAATTCGCAGTCACGCACGGTGGTGATTTTGGTGTCGTTTAGATACGTGGACTTTGGATGTGCTGACCGAGTCTGATGGCTTACCGTAGTGGTTTCAGTGGTGCATGTACGCGATGAGTGGGCCTGGGCGCTTACTAGCATACCCGGGTCCTCCTCAACCACGGAGCCATCAGCCATATACGTGACCGTACAGGTCTGGGTTTTAACAAGGGGCACCTTGGTAGTGGTTCGGGTATCATAGTCAGTATTGGGCTCATATTTCATCATCTCTGTGTCGACGGTGGGAGGAGGCTAAAACCAAAGCAAACAAGTTGCCTTCACTCACTAGCCGGCCATGCACTAGATATGCCACTAGGCAGCGTCACCTACCAGCAGCGTCGCATCATGCCAGCGACACAAATGTGCCACGAGATGCTGCCAGACCTCGCCTGCTTTCACTTCTAGCGTCGGTGGTTTCACTCTAAGTCACTAGTGCCGAGACATCCCACTTGATATTCAATCATTAATCTTAATATTTTTATATTAATTTTTATTATCCATCATACGTGTGGCCTGTATTTAATAAAAAATGAACCATTTGACAACGGCACATTTAAACAAAATTTATACTGGTTTGTTTCGTGGGACAGTTTTGTGATAAAACATTGTAAACTCGCCAGCCAAATTTCTTGTCTTTCTCACAATATTCATAATAGCAGACTTGGTGTGGGTGACTCTCCGAGTGAGCTTAGCAAATCCACAGTACACTATAGCGTATAGGATGTCTATAACACATCTAAAGGTAGTCACACAGAGCCAATACACATACGCATGCATGCACACGAACACACACCACAGTTTACGTTGACGTGGCAGAACACCAAACATATAAGGTCACATTTTGTTAGGTCTCACGTTCTCTTGTAAGGGCACAATTTTTGTTCTAAGACTCCCCATTTTACATTCAATTAGTAAAACAGCAAAAGTAATGTCTGCACATTTGATGCTGCGTGATCATGTTAATTATGGTTAATGGTTTGACACCATTTAATACTGCATTTTATACATTAGAAAGTGCAATGCTGGCATCACGTAGACCAATAACAATGCAACTTTTGCTACTTTTTCTCAACAACTCAGTACTGCGGCTCGTTTTTTAAATTCAAACCCAAGCCCCTACCAAGATTTATAAGAAATGCTAGAAAGATAATTCACATATGTAACGAACATCATATCACACCAGTCCACTTTCAAAGGTACAGAGCCCAATCGTTTTCACTATAAATTCACGTTATATAATATAAACCACATCGATTCAGCCATCCTAAATGTGTTTTAACGACCGATTTTTTAAATACAATTAGACCTTCATCCATTTGTGAATACAGCTGTATCAACACTGTTGTTCAGCATGCCATCCAAGTCAAAACATTCTAATGAAACATACAGCAGTCAAATCATATCGACACGCTGTGGTCCGTTATGGCATGTTTACGCTTCAACAGTGCTAGACTAGGTATTGTTTATCCTAAGCATCAGTACGTGACACGGTTTGACAATAAAACCATCAGGCACAGTACCTTCAAACATCAGTCATTACAAATCATCCCAACGAGCTGAGGTTCTGAATAATGCTACTTTCCCGAGCTAATCTGACGAGTTCAAGAACGCGTCTCCTAAATTTCACCGGGGTGACATCGCCATACATTAGTATTAATTACTCTATTATTTTTATTATTACACAAATTTGTAGAACGATATATATCTGGGATCAGCTTGTTCATAGGAGCATGCTCACATTACAAAACTTACTTGGAAAGTTTAAGAAGAATACATATTTATATAATATTAAATTAAGATACATAAATAAAAATATTCAATAAACTAAATACATAAGTTTAAACAATATTTTAATAACCACATAATAAAGACAGTATATTAAGATTAATATCTAAAAAATATACGTATAAAATGCGTTCTTAAAAATTGTCGTAATTGCCATTTCCTCAGTGGAAGCAGGTGAGCTGATATAGATATGTATTTGGGAGTCTTGAACTTAGCCAGTGTGCCAATAGTTGTTACACAAAACCTCAGCAGTGGGATGATTCCGCTAGACAAGCATTTCTACTCGCAGCCACATCACACAAAGTCAACACATAAACACAGCATGCGAAGCCGCAGCCACACCGTGGGGAATGGGGGTCAAAGGGTCAAACTGACCGTAGTCTGGATTGAGCTGGTGCCATGGCTGGTGGTGGTTTGTTGTACTACCGTCTTGCTCGTGGTCGTTGAGTACCCGGTGCCGTCCCACTGACCCTCGCCCTGGGGTCCAAGGCCACTGCGCCCCATGCTCGCAAAGTGGTCCTCCTGCGATGGTGGCAGGCCGTCACCACCCTGGAGTACGACAAAACCACATGCTACCACAGACTCGTAACCACCAATCATACATCTATTTCAGCATGTAAGGGATCATCTCAGAACGTCAACGTCTAATATCGGATGAAATTACACTTGTTGGGGGGAGGCAGAGGCAGTTTCATCTGGTGTCGGACATTAATATGTTATGGTTCGAACCTGATAATATATTGATATCATCACATCAATGTCTACAAACTTTCTTCTGAGGTGTGGGGGCTGATGTCAGATGAAAGTAATCTAGTCTAATATCGGACATCAACGTTCTGAGATGATCCCTAAATTAATTCCGGATTCTGCCACATTTATTTTGAGAAAATAGTACAGTTACCTTGACACTCTCAGAACATTCATGGTCCTTTTATTAGTGTAATTGTGAGCTGCTGCCTATTGTCATATGATGACGTTGGTGGTTGTCACATGACATGAAAATCATTGTTGTCATGCAACAACCACCAACATCATCACATGACAACAGAGCAGTGCATAATGATGTTGACAAAGGGATCATGATTCCCGAAAGCAGAATCAGGATTGTGAGAGTAAGTGTACCATATTCTCAAAATCATACATCAAGTGAACATGATAACAATACATATATTAAATTAACTCTCCTGAAAGATATTCAGAAATCAAACTATTAAAAGATTAATTATAGAAGATAATTATAGAAGAGAGTTAACAACATTATTTTTGTGGCAAAACTTACAAGTATGTAACCCATATTTATGGTTTATATAATTTTCCGTAAAATAACATAGCAGCAATAACTTCAAAGCAAATTTTCTTGAGATGAATTAACAACGAATTGAGATAAAACGCCATAAAGGCAAATTAAGCAAGCATTGTAAGCAATTGTCTTAATACGTATATCACAGTAGAAGCGAGCTAGAAAGGCAGAGTAAACATTGGATGAAGCAATGATTCTGTCTGCAAATGACCATATGCAAACTATTTCAAGGTATTCTTTTAAAAACGTGTTAACTTGTAAGAAATAGACAATTAACAAAGCATATTTAAATAACCAAAGAAAGCCTTCAATATTGATCTAGTTGCAAGCGAAGCATGAAATAACCAAAGGTCATGTAATAGAAGCAACTGAAACAAAACCACGAAAAAATACACTGACAAAAATCATATCCGTGCATGCTAAAACTGAGCAGATCTGCAACTAAGCCATCACTGGCTCAATATACAGAAACGTCAGCGTGCAACGTAAAATAACAGAAAAACAAAACTGAAGTGTTAGTAAAAAAGGTAGCGGATTAACTGCAGCGAAGCGCGTCATGTGAGTAGGAACATGCTGAACCTGAGCGGAATCGTCACTGGGGCTCCTCGGAGTGGTGGTGATATAGACATTCTTTGTGACAACTATATTCCCGGCAGCATCACGGTGCTGGCCATCCTTCAGGGGCTCTCCATTCACGTCGGTCGTGATGATATTCCCGTACTGGTCGTAGGGCAACTGGCCATCGCCGGCGCCCTCTCTAATCGGGTTTCCGTATTGATCGCGTGGCATAGTGCCATCACCGCCGTAAATGATGTTTCCGTACTGGTCGCGAGGCTGCCCGTCTCCCGCTCCGTCAGACAGGATAATGTTGCCATACTGGTCACGTGGTCGGCCGTCCGGACTCATGCCCCCGGAGCGGCCCTGATCACTAGTAGGGCTATAGGGGCCCTAGTGGAAACACAATATATGCCTCTTGTTTGAACCGCACAACACAACTTGGAGGCTGTTTTTTTCAGGCTTAGAAATCTAATTTTTGCTACCTTGAACTACGTATGTATGGTTTTGTTATAGCCATGGTTTTTAAAAGAGAGAATACTAAACAGGCTTTACTCAGTGTTGATATCCAACACCGAGTAAAGACTTAACGTTACACGTTGTCTTGTACACTAACAGGTTCAAGAGGATTATTTTAAGGCAGATGTTTTCTTTGCTTTATTTCACACCCACAATCGCCAAACTTTCAAGTCACAAGGAAATTTGTTATCCCTGCCCACTTTACAACATCACAATAAAATATAGCTTCACATACAACTTTATGTTTAATTTGTAGATGGTAGAGAAATGTGTCAAATTCTTAACAGAATAATTCAATAAAACTACCACGACAACACTTAAACATTCCTCTAAAGGTATTGAGCAAATGCTGGATTTTGAAGGATCAAAACCTTAACAATAAGATGCCTGCTGAAATGGCTGTTATCCAGCCTACCTGATCATAGGGTCCACCTTGGCCTGGCTTCACTGTCTTGACGTAAGCGACACGTGACGTGTCCGGTCCTGTGCCAGCCAGCACAGTCACCTTACCACCCTACACGTGGTAGCCATGGCAACAACACACTGGTTAGATATACAAACAACAACGGTCTTGCACTGCACACTCTCTCCGAGTTAGTAATAGTACAGTTGTTAGCATATAAAACTGGTACTCCTGCACGGCTTTCTGTTGTCTTCACAGCGAGGTTAATTACCTCACTATGCCACAAAAGCTTTGTTACCTCACGCCCTTTCAAATGGAACTATGAAATATGTATAAGGATTTTTTTTTTTTATATTGCCGAGATTTGTTTATTCGACAATGAATCTCCCATTTCACTTTGGATTTTCAAACGACACTGCTGTTTCATATTCAAAAAAGGCCGTGCGTGAACAGTTTCAACAATACACAAACTGAAACAAAACCGCATGGCAATCCTTTGCAGTAGCCATGTCAACTCTGAAAAAGGATACATGCAAGGTGTATGTTAGACATGATGCATGTTTTACCAATGCCACGAGCAGCCCCTGTGTGTATACGACTCTAGAAATGTGTAACATATGTGCATTAGCACAGATGGACCTAAAACACACTGAAACTTTCTAAGTTATCCAGGTTCGCAGATTAAGATATATTAACCACAATTGGTGTTTCTTGTAACAAGCCATGTAATTTTATGAAAAACTGAGACTTTATGATCCCATTTATGAATAAAAATCTACTCAGAATATCTTGACAATGACAGAAATTATCATTTTGAAAGTCGTAAAGTTTTGACTACAAACACACATGAACGTGTCATGACTGACAAAAGTAGCACGGAAATCACACCAATTTAATTTACACTAGAATAAATTGCAAATTTTACTGATTAACACGTTTAATCAGTACACACACATTGGGGCTACAGAGCATTGGTAGGTACAACACAGAATCCAACACGAGTCATGCTGACAAGTGAGTGTGACAAGCCACCTCAGTGACACATCGACCCTGTGCCTGACAAGAGCCCCAGTCCTGCACACAACTGTCATCGGACACAGGTAAGTGTCTCAAGGACAACACCCGGCCATTCTTGTCCAAGTTGATGACAATCTTGGGCTTCCTTCCTTCCTGAAACCAGTTGTTGTCCAACACACTTACAATACTGTCAATACATGATAGATCACATGTTCTTATTTTAAATTTCTTTATGTCAATTTCATTACATTAATGTCTACATTATTTTTCTAATGTTATTTTTTTGACGTAATTTTTTTACATTATTTTCTTGGTAGTATTTTCCCCTCGCTGACAATATTGTATGTCTTAGTCGGAGTCTCTCTGACCATTTGATAACATTATTTGCATTTTTATGGGTGAAAATAAAACTGAGACAGATTTAGGTAATGGAATTTCAAAAGTAACATTACTGTTACATGTTCTAGCAAGGCAACAATTGTTTAAACATTAAGACAGACTTTTAAAATATATTAAAGCAGTGTTCAAATTGTTTACAGTTCTGAAAATTCAATCAATTTTTGTATTTATGGACAACCACTATACAATTATTGACAGTTATTAAAGATTCTAGTCATGATTTCTAAACAATAACACGTGCAACTAATGTCAACTGTCAAACACATATGCACTGAAATGTCTAAACTGAAATTGTTCAACACCATGCAATAGTTTCTTGTTATTTAAGTTAGTACAGTCTGTCTATCAGTTCTTTACAAAATAAACGAAAAGGAAAGACTAAAAGTAGGAATGCAAACAATGTTTTCAAAACTTATTTGCCCTGGACAGAAAGTCAGGGGAAATAAAGCATGGGGATTTAGATATTCAAATAACAACCAAAAACTAGTTCATGCATGATTGTGAGAAATTTTAGCTTTTAAACGATATAGCTGTTGACCTTTTTACCACTGAAACACCACACAGCTGATTTTGCCGATTCCATTTTTGTAACATCTACTGCCATTACAAAAGGAAGGGGTTGATTACCCATAGTTGAGATGTCAATTATGCTAACAGGGATCAAACTGGAAAAAGACATGCATGTGCCCTCCAGGCATATCAGAGATAGAACTATGTGCCTTTTCAAAATTTGATGTGCCCCAAATCAGTTGATAAACATTTTATTAATTAATTTTCATGATAGTAGGATTGCTTAAATAACCTGGTAAATGTGAACATTACATTTCTTTAATATTAGGCATGTAATCATGTTATAATTTACATGGTTTTGAATTATATTCAGGACTGCCTATGCAACATATTTCTGGATACAAAATATATAACCATCAATATCAAAGTGCTCAGAAAGGTAGTTTTTTTTTCAAAATCTGTAATGTTACAAAACTAGATACATTCTGGGTAGGTGTGCTCCATTTTTCGTGGACTGGTCATGCTACAACAGTTTGCAGCTCCAATGATAGGGAGATCCTAACAGAGAAATACGATGCAGCAGTTTGTGACATTGAGTGACAATGATTCACATATGAGAGAGCATCAACTAAAAATGTTCAAAGAACCATGTTGACTAAACATTAAACAACTTATTGATACACTGATGAACAGATGTATGGAATAGCCTCACTCAGTCTGTGGTTGAGATTGCATCGGTGCAGTCTTTTGAGAGGAAATTATATTATAAGTCGTGGGAAAATCACCCAATTAAACTACTATACAGTAAGACTATTCCGTGTAAGACTAGAACATAGCATTCTCTTTTTTCCAACGTTTATGACCCAATGTGACGGGGGCATTTGTAATGAATGTACTATTTGTGAGCCTTGGTGACGGAGGCATGATTGATAAACATGCTTTTAAAAATGTATATATTTTTTTTATAATGTATTCCAATTGTAATATTTAGCAAACAAACATCAATTTAAAAGCGAGCATACAGTGTACATGTATGGATGGATATTATTTTGTATAGATATGAACGGATTGCACTTTAGTGTCAGTGGCAACAAACACTGTTCACTGTGCTTGACTGAAGCTTATAAACAATGTCAACAACAGACAAGGGGTAGGCAAGGCACAAAGGTATTGATTAGACTGTTCTCACTGTCCAGTCATCAATGTAAGATGTGATTTAAATAACTCCATACAGGCCATTGTCCTGTTAGTTGCCCGCAGGCATTCGTCTGTGTTCGGGCACAAACTGGAGCAAACAGCAGGCGGAGTGCTATTGGGGCCTCAAAATGCGCTAAAGCCTGATACACAATACTTTTATAGTGTAAATATGCCTGGGATGATGTGGCATGATTTAATTACCGCACCGACGTGTCAAATTTAGGCAAAACTATACTTAATAACGGCAAAATCGTGGTGCGCCCGGATTCTACACAAGTGCCCCTAAAGACACGTCTTTGTATGCGTCTTTTAGGCATATGCGGTATTCCAGTGTATAACGTGTCATTGACACATTTTTGCGCTCCAAGGGAATCCCTGATGCTAATATTTTCATGCATTTAAAAAGATGCTAATATTTGCATGCATTTAAAGTGCCAAATTAAACCAGAAGCCTTAACCAAGAACCGAAATGTGTTATGTGTACCAGCCAAATATATCAGATGACACATTGAAAGCAAGTTATATATAGCGAACTGTGTCCATTTTCAGGAAATAATTATAGTTTACTTGGTGAAATATCTACACAAAACACACATAAAAATACAATATTTTTGTTAATGTCATAGAACTTCATGTACGTCATCATAATTTTGACCTACATTGAAACAGTTAAGATGGTCACATCGACAACAACTGTCACAACAATGTTATGACGGCAAACATCTACAAAGAACAAGTGAACAAAAGTGGTTAGTCGCATTCAATCAACGTGGGGAGCATGCAGTGCATTCTGGTGACAAGTATGTGCACCTTGACAGCCCACTTCATGTTCTCTTGCTGAACGTTGCCCGTGAGTGCATGGTTGCGTCGAGCCAGTGACCCGAGGGACTGTGTACGGCCTGCCCCTAACATTGGCGCACTGCTGCAGTGCTCGGGCTCGAAAACACCAGACGACAGCGAAGACGACAACTGAACAGAGTCACGTCATTTGTGCTGCTAGTGCATGATGGGATAGAGGTTATATGTATTCGGACACCGATGTTTTCAGACACCCTACAAATCTACAATTAATTATTTTTGTGTACCTGTGTTTTCGGACACCTATATAATAATTATTTGCCTTTGTTCCTATTTAATCAAATATTATTAGTTATGTTTTAAAAAGTATAACTTCTCACTGATTACGTTATAAAGCTCTATTAATAGCATGGGTAGTTAAGCGAGACACTACATCAGGACTTGTTTGTTTGTAAATATTCAGGCAGCAGTCTGTCAATTATTTCTCTGTACCTTGTTTTTGGACAGCTGGGAATTTTTTGGTGTCCGAATACATAAAGTCTTTACAGTAACACATATAAACATTACTGCTGCATTCAGGCCCTGAAACATTATTTTACGTTGTCGCATTACATAAAAATGTGTGAACGCATTATCATAAATATGTAGAAATTATGTAAATATTAAATAGAAAAATATTTAAATTACAAAGCACAATATTTACACATGTATGCATAATATTTATATGCATATATCTGTAGACTCAAAACGTTCACAAACCTCATCCCTTTCTGGGTTGTTAGGGTCCATTCCGCCCAGATTGCGATCATCTTCGGTGTCAGCAAATGGTACTGACCCCTGGCGGCTGCGCCGGCCCTTGAGGTCAAGGGTCGCTGTCCGTGAATCGTTGGGTCGGTACAGCTCGGAGCGCTCAGTGGTGTTGCAACTATAGGCACCGGGACCTACAACATCCAGACAGAGGGCGTCAGTCAAAAACCATTTACTTGGTTCAGAAATTGTTGATATTCCATGGGCTGGTCATTCTCAACTTTATCGCTGGCTCCCACTAGGTTGTCCTACATAGAAAATAGCAAAATGTACAGGTTTGGAATACAGGCAACGACACGATCCAACTGTAGAAACTTGTTACACTGCACCATCAGATATAGTCAAGTCATGAGAGTCACATAATGGAATTGAGCAGAATATTTCAAAGGAATGTGTGAGAAATGATCAGGCTTCCATATTGAACTTCACTCTACAAATATAATTAAAATTACTTACTTTTTAGAACATCAAACACCCTGATATTAATGTCCAACTACACCAGCCACAAAGACCGCATAATACATTCAGTGGCACGAGTACAGGTTTAGTAGGAAGCTGCAAAATGTTTTAAAGTCACATTCACCAAGCTTCATAGCACATTGTATATGAGACATGGTTTGTAATATCTTTTACAAGGGACTCGTTTCCCTAACGAGATATAAAATAAAACACCAGATTTGGTTTTGTATTACCATTTGACATTGGCTGGTTTTTACATCACAAGAAATGTGTTGTTTTCTTGCGATATAAAAAACAATGTCAGATTTTACATTCCACAAATCCAGAATGTCAATTCATTAGAGATTCAACCCAACATGCTTCCACGATCCTAACTCAAAGCTACGTTGTTCCAGTTATGCTATTTTTTATAGCCGGTTTTAACAAAGTGAAACACAAATTAGAAACAGTTAACAAAACTCTGGCTTTGATGAAGATGCAACATAGTTAAAAATTCTGCAACCTTGGAGGGGCAGCTTTACAAAATAAAACAACGATTACAAAAACATTTACAAGGCGCAAAGTTCTTCGCAGCAAGCTACTGGTAAATGCAAATAAACAAAAGAAAAATGAATGTCAAATGTAGCCACACATCAAAGACAATGCAAATCACTAGAAGCACGTCACACGACAACAGACAGTAATAATTCATAACAGACAGGCAAGTTAGGTTCCAGCTGTTCCGCTTTGTTAATAAAACAGCCAAGTAATCTTAAAACAATAAACAAATTCTTCAAAAAATTTAAGTCGGCAAAAATGCAGCATGCATAATTAAGGTGGTAGGATTGCCGATGACATGCTTGTTTTGATTTAAATCAGATTAATAAATGTTTTGAAGATAAAGTAACAATCTTTTCTCAGACAATGCCTAACACATTAACCAATACTCCAGACCAAATAGAATTGATTTTTTATGTTTAGTAGTGATATTTAAAGGACAATTAAAAAATACGTCAAAAAACACCCTAAACTGGCATTTTTTTTCATTTTGAGAAACTCCCCAAAAGAAAAATGTATATAGTTGTAAGTACAAATATGTTATTGACATTCATACGGTTTTTTTGGTAAACAAATGCATATTAAGTTTGATACAGCTCCATAAACATTTTGTTACAATGTTGAAAGGCAGCAAAACTCCGTACTGCATTTTTTGGCACGACCCCCTTCACCAAACATAAAACCATCCCGTGCAATTTTGGGTAAACACAAGTCGAGTTCATATTCCAAGTTATGGCCTTGTAAGTATTGTAGTTTTTATAAAAAGTTACATTAACTAATACTTCCTGATTGTTGCTGATAACACAAGTGTCACCAGATGCTTGTTTTTTGCTTAGAAATGTGACTTTTTCACTGGCATGTGGTTTATTTCAACACGATTTGACAGACAGTTCTATTACTGAGATTTCCCCCTGACATGATACCCATCCCAGCTACCTTAACAGCAGCAAAATAGACATTCTAAAAAAATGCAAGTAAACAAACATGTCTGCATTTATACAAGATAAAGGCAACACCTCATCACCCTAAAGCTGTCACACTGGAAGCTTCAAGTACATGCATGCTGTTGTCTTCTGCACAAAAATTGCATCAGTCGCCTGTAAAGCGGAACTGTAATCTGAAGCATCGTCGTTAACAAAAGCAGCAGTTCAAGATTTATAATATAACACGCCGCTCTTTGCGATGGCAACCGACTCGCACACGAACATACCACCTGTACGAAACACACAAACATGTGACATAGACACAGATAGAGACATAGGACGATATCTACGGTGGCAGGAAGCGACAAAGGCTACTGTTGGGTACCTGATGTTGAATCACTCAGAGCGGGCTCAGACAGAGTGCCCACACCTCCTAGAAAGAGAGAAACCATATTCCAACTTACTGGACACTCACTCACTGTACCGCTGCACTGTCGACTCTACAGCTATGGGCAACACTGCAGATTAACTGCGTAATCATCAACGGATGATTATGGCCATGCTGCTGCCGGCACTACACTCATTACTACCAACCACAGACATTTTACTACAAACAATCCAACGTCGATGTTAACTAGGAGATTATTGCCAGTTGTAACAACTGCTATTGTAGGTAGCCAACATTTCTACTGCCTTGACTTGCACATTGTAAGCAATCCAGCTCAACTTTACCATACATACAACCTACGGCAAGCTGAGGAGGACTTCTTATGATACTAAACATATGAATGATATCTAACAAAACAGTGCAGTGTTGAAGGTAACAAATGGTGAAGACAAGTGTTCTACATGCCGAGACATGCAAGGTTCAATAAACATAACAGCAAGCAAGTTCTACTACTCATTCTCCACTGTTATCGTGTTGCTAAAATTCCAGAAATAAATTAATAAGTAGAAGTTGGTGACACTTGCGTTAAATAAGTGACACCGCCACATGTAACCAATAACAAGAGGTGTCTCATCAAACCCGAGACGCATGCCCTGCTGTTACAGGTACGGCAGATATGCGTCTTACTAACCTCCGTCCATACTGCGGGTGCCGGAGAAGCGTCGGGGCACGGACCGGTCGAAGAAGGGCGTGGGGCGGTTGATGTTGGCAGCTGCCTGTCGGGTCTGGTACTGTGTGCGGCCAGAGTAACGGAACTTGGAGCCGAAACGTGGGAAGAAACCAGACTTCTGTGGCGGTTCGGGCTCCCTCAGTCTGGAGTAGTTATGGAATGAAAGTTATTCGGCGCACAGAAACAAACAACATCAATGAAAGTCTGTAACAATTTGTGTTGATTTGGTAGTTTGCTAGGTTTTTGTGTAACTCGTGGTCTTGTTCAAAGGATGTAATTCTATATGTCTACCCTATTGACACTTGTGCAGAACAGAAGTCACACAGTGAACAACAATGCACACATAATATCCCCCATATATACCGTCTCTCACATTGTACATTTAATGTGTGCCTTGAACAAATTTATGCTACAACATACAAGGTTATTCACACTTTCGCAAGTTACCCGATCTAATAATCACAATCACTTCTTTCGGTGATTTTAACAAAAAACTACATTATTTTTTATTAAACTGACTGTGCATGTAACTTTTCAAATACAGTCGAACCCGCTGTATGATCATCTCGGTAATACAGCCACTTCGCAATTAAGGTCACTATAACAATCCCATTTTTTTCCATAATAGTAAAGTTTAGGAAACTAGACCTACTAATAGTCATCTGGCTATTCAGGTCATTTTTGGCCAGTACCAACTTAATAGTGAGGTTCTACTGTACTACTGTACTACACATACAAACATCAACGTCTTCAGAATGTGTGCAGGTGTATGGGCCTTACCTGAAGAATGTGTGGTGCTCCACAGCTGTCTTCCACAGTCTCTTGGCCATCCGGTGACTGTCCAGCTTGAAACCTATTGTGCTCTCAAACTGCTCAAACTGCAACACACAAGTGACAATCAAAACACTGCTACAGCACACTAGACAGTTATGCAAACTGCAAATAAATTGTTCAGATATGTGCAGTTTTTGCAGATATGTATTATATACACCACCCAATGTATTTTAAGAAATTATAAAAATGTTTCTACGATAATCCAACGTATGTTGAATTTATGTAATATCAAACAACCTTAGACATAAACAGGACATATTTAATCTCGGTAGTGGGGAGCGGTGATCTAGTTGATCAACTGGCTGTTTCGAAACTGGCAAATTCATTCACCCCACTTTGCCTGTGCCTTTTGGAGGTGACACTAAATTATGTTGGTCCCTTATACTCGGTGTCTATGCCAGGGGAAATAAAAGATCCCACACATGGAAATAAAAAACATTGTGTTTTTGTCAACTGACTGAGTTAGTGACTTGTACAACTCACTAAATGTGGACTTATACCCAGAAATCGGATGTTCTACAATAATGTGAATGAAACTTTTCACAATCTTTCAACAATCCATATAAACAATGAATAATTTGCACCTCTCCCGGTCGAATCTTGATGTAGAAGTTGTTCCTCTTGTAGGAGATCTTGAGGATCTTGGGCCAGGCGAAACGGTTGATCCTTAACCTGTCCCTGTACACGAGCAGGCCACTGGCGCAGACTCCCAGCATGATCTCAAGGTTCTCAGAGTCCTGCAATGACAACATCATATCATAGAAGTTACACGATTAAGGGGTGCTCGCAGAAGTTTGCAAAGTCCCACAAATGTATAGCATTATGTATGGGTGGTTTGGTCATCACCACGTAGTGTGGGGGAAATAAATCACTACTGTGGCGCCACCTATTGAGTGGAACAAGTACTAATGCACACTGACGCTAATGTGGATGTCAGAACCAGGTGGGGAATGTTTTGGCAACCGTGTCATGTCAGTTGAATCCGGCGGTTATTGGTCATTCAAAATCTCAAGCGCCACACCATGTATAGTTGGCAAACATACGCTGTATTATGCTTTTTTCTTCTTATGTATAGCTCAGAACACTGTATCAGCCACACATATGTGGCTAGAGTATTGTCGAGCTTGGGTGGGCCGTCGCAAGTAGGTGGTGTAGCGCTCACTGGCTTGGGTCTATTGCTTATTTTGTGAAGTTTAGACAGATTAGAATACCCTATAGTCGGTGTGCCTATAGCTTTATGGGCGTAGATTACTTTAGGCAGGCATGGAGAGGAGATGCTTTCTAAATGAGTCCAGTGATTGTTTGCTAACTAGCTGTAGGTCTATGCATATGCATAGACCTACACGTAAATAAAAAGTTTACTGGACTGGCTAATCCACTTTATGTCCGCATGAAAGCAGTATAAAATCACCCTGTTATTCTGGCACAAACAACAAGTGCTTAAATTCTGTATTCTTATTGAAGGCTGACAACAACTGAGAGGATGCGACTTCAATACTGCAGACATTCTCCCAGCGATGCGAGTCATGTACTCACACAGATAGGACATTCATGGGCTGTTTATGCCACGTCTAATAATATCAAGCCATTGACTACTACTGACTACTATGCTTGGACTATTTTTGTCACTCCTATTAATACCATGCAAGCTACACTCCCATACATCATACACTGGACAATTACATTGCACAAACTGCAGACCAGACCGGCAGTGCTGCACCTGAAAACTAAGGGGTGATCTCACAAAGTCCAACAAAATGCGTTTAGTATTGGTTCAACCCCCACCCACACCCCACCAATAGGTGGTGCAGGATTTTTATGACCCAGAATTGCTATTTGCATTAGCATGTTTCACCCATTAGGTGGCACCACTGTAGCAATATATTCCCCTGCGATACAATGTGATGACCAAACCACCGCCAGGCATAGTGTTTAATGCATTTTGGGACTTTTGCAACCACCCCTAAACCAGAGATGACTTCAAAAAAGGCATATATTCCAGTCACAAAACGTATTCATGTAATACTTGCAATGTATTGTAATCATAGCATGTCATAGATTGTGGTTCAAACATCAGTGTAGATAACAGATAAAACATTGGATGGATGCTTTCTGTTTTTCAGTTGGACATGTGCAGTGTACACAATACACAATGGGTCATGTCCTCATCCATTTTAGCTGCCGTACATTCAATCACTTTTTCATGTCAACTACAAGTCAGACAGTATACCTATGATTATTTACACTGCCACATTCAAGTATAGCTGTTTTCTAGTCTTTATAAAAATACTGAAAAGGCGGTGTTTTCTTATACAGTATATATATCAACAAACTATGAGTGTGCAAACTTTGAACATCTGACGACACCATATCCAATAAGTTACCATGACCACAAAATAACAAATGTAAATATAATACAATTAAGACTTACCCTTGCTTTGTGCAGGTCCACGCCGTACATTGCCAGTTTCTTGGCATTTTCCAGGTAGTGCAGCTCGGCTTCATTTGGAGTCTGTCCCCTAGAGAAATAACAACAACTCCGTCAACAACTAAACTGTTTATAGTGTTTGTGTGAGTTTATGGCCAAACACTACTCAATGAGAACTTGGGGCTCACTTATACAGGCATAATAATCATCAATTATGAATCATACTGGCATTGTTGATCAATTGGTAATATTTTATTGATACATCTAGATGATTAATGTGAACATCAGTGGAATTACATATGGTGCAAAAGCATCAACCAACTAATTCTGTTGCTAGGATTTACACTTGTCTGCATCCGTATACCTAGATTGTGTATCTAGCAACAAATGATTGGTGTACCTTGTATTTAATATTAAAAAATGGGCCAAGTGACCCTGAAGTCCTTTGGACTAATACATCTATATGTGACCCCGGCTGACCAAATGAGTGATAAGTCGAAAAAATTGTAACATTGTTTTCTTACATCCTTGTAAAGGTTTGGTAGGGTGCTTTACATGGTTTCCAAAAATATGACTGCTACAAAAATTGGCAAAGTTATGGAGCATTGAACATGGTAGGAATCAAAAAGTGTAAGACGTGTACTGGGCGCAAACACTTGTCCTTGAAGCCAACGGACCTTTCCATCTAGTGAGCCAAGGAAGTCAGACCCTGTCCAGGATATAAACAAACGCATTGTATGACATGTGCCAAGCCAATGGTGAAGTAACAAGCGACATATTCAGATAATGCCTAGAGTAAGGTTCATGTAGACGAGAAATGTTGTCCGCCAAAACATTGTCCTCCCCTGGAACATGCATTGCTGTCAATCGGAAATTATACACAGCTGATAGCCAAAACATATACCTCAAATATGTCATTAAGAGAGGGCTTCGTGATGTGCCCCGGTTAACACAAGACACTGTAGTGCTGTTATCTGACATAACTAACACTCGTTTATTGGCCCACAAATGACACCATCTTTGTGCCGCCAGTACCACTGCAGCTAATTCTTTCAAATTAATATGCACATCCTGAATCTCAGGGCAGTCTACTGACCAATTACAATAAAACCAGTCGCCATCACATTCACTGTAACCACCTGCTGCGGTGTCACATGCATCAGTATATACAATTGTACTTGGTACATAGTCCAAGATAAGGGACGATCCATTAAAAGAATTCATGAACCTATCCCACCACTGAATATCAAGCCGCACCGCTGGTGTGAGTACACATTTATGTCTTGCCGCAATTAAAGGGCGAATCGCATCTAATATTCGCCGGAGGAAAACTCTCCCGCCGTAGACGACCCCCGCTGCCCAGTTTAATTTACCTGCAAGGCTTTGTAATTGTCTCTTGCTTGCCCGCTTACGCTTTGCAAAAGCTTGCAACTCTAGTCTAAGACCTACTAATTTGTCCTGCGGCAAACGTTTGCACATACTATTTGTGTCTATTTCAATTCCCAGGAATGTAATACATTGAACAGGATCGACTACCTTGTTCCAGTTTATACCAAATCCTAAATATCGCAATAGCCCAACTAAAGTGTTTAGTGCAGTAATACATTCTTCCAGTGTAGGTGCACAGATGAAAAAATCATCAAGATATACTACAATTGCAGAAAAACCCCGCCTGGCCATCATACGTTTAACCGCCTGTGTCAAACGATGAAATATCCCAGGTGCCAGTCTGGACCCAAAAGGCAGCTTAGTGTCACGCATGTAAATAATCTGACCGCCTAGTGCAAATTTCAGCCCTGTAAATTGCTTGCTTTCTTCACTTATTTTTACAGAACGATAGGCGGATTTCAAATCAACCTTTGCCATGTAATAACCTGGTTGTACAAGGGAGGTGGCATCATCGATAGTTTGAAATTTATGTGACGATTGCAAATCTGCATAATCATTCAAGGAGCCACCGACTGGGCGACTACAGTCATGGATCAGCCTTAAACCCCCTGCAGGTTTGGGGATGGCCCCCAGTGGGCTTACCAGGTCTGGTTTGCTGTCACATACCATGTAATTACCATCTGATATCTCCGAAAAAACCTGCTGTTTTACTAATTCGTAATATTTACTCCCTGGTGAAGCCGAATGATGATTATCAACCTCCACAGGTACAACCAACGCATCACTGTTGACAATATGAAACCCATTAGTTATACCTTCCAACAAAAAGTCCTTATCTGGATCATCCTGCAACTCAACTCGCCATGCCTCTAGATTTAGGCCTGGCATAGGGTTCACTGCAGGGATGTCCTACCTAGGATAGGCATAGCCATAGGTCTGACCTTGTGAATGGGTAGTGGAAGAGTGAGTCTGTCCACAGCCTCTGTATGAACAAGCATGGACAAACTTGCAATCTGTGAAGCCACAGCCACGGTGCGTGTTAAACAACTTGCAAATCGGCCTTCCGTCCGCCGTGACCGGGCCTGAGCGTTGTGTTTGTTTAGCAGGTGGAGGCCTGCCATTGTTGCGAGGAGCACGAGGCGTTAACTGCATAGTGTGGAGGTGGGGGACATCTGTTCCCCAGCGAAATTTGTGACAGGCCTGCATTTTACGGTATTCCCTGTCGTAGAAATACACCGAAACATTCTCATAGCGCTGGGTCAGCTGGTAGATCTTAGTGGTATAAGATAAATAATCTACCATGCCTTGTTCACCTAGATTCCCCTCGCCCAACAGTTTATACAGAATCGCCAGATTGGCAATGGACCACTGGGATAAAGTTAGCGAATCTAGCTTAGGCTTAACCCCGGATTTGAATACAATCTGCCTTCCCTCGTGCGTGCCCGCAACAACTTCCTCCTCCACCGTGTCTTTACACGCAAAGTCAACGATATCGTGGTAGCTACTACATGACCTACCACTCGCTGCTGTGAGCAGATGGACCTGAGGGTCCTGCCATGCACCTGGCAAAGTTCCTAACCCAAGTCCTCCCGGTGTTGCGGAAAAACGTCCGTCTACCCTGTCGGCTAGGCCTTCACGCATCGCTGCGTCAACGACGCCCGGCCCATTGGCATTGCAGCTTGTCGCTGTAGGCGCCGCTGTCCCCGCTTGCATAGCGCGCAAGTGATCCGCCATCAGACGCGTATACAGGTCGTCCGCCTCACGTGTCTGTCGCGCCCGTTCGTCCCGTGCACCCGACTCGTCAACGCACGTGGTTGCGGCGGTGGCCGTTACGTCCCCGTCTACTGGCCCCGTACCGATTTGCGTCTCCGGTGACTGCAGCGGCAGCAACGCTTTCAGTAGCAGCTTCTGTTGCCCTCGCGGTATCTTCGTCTGCAAAAGGTCCTCCCGTTCGAGGAGTATCAGGGCTTCCATGGAGTTGAAACCCTCTTTTACCAGCAGGTCGACTGTCTTAGCCGTGATCTTTTGGGCAGCGGCCCAATCCCGCAAAGCATCTTCCGCCTGGCTTTCGGAATCCATCTCCTACGAATTTTACGTGATCTCCAGTATCGACCGCATGTGTGGCTCTGCAGAATTACATTTCAGTCCGTCGCTACGGACACTTGCACAACGTTTAGTCCGTGAGAACCGAAGCGCACGTTAAAACTTCAGTTGAAAATTCCCTCACAAAGCTGAGAAAACAGAACCGCTAGCGCCGCTGCGCAATTCAAAATGCTCAACTGCAATGACCGCGGTGCCTGCTGATTGGCTGACCAAATATACAGAGCTAGCTACCAAATTAAATACGAACAACAGTGCGACAACACAAACAAGATTAATAAAGTATTAAACGTAATTAATACTCACATTATATATGCAAATGGATTGCATGGAAATATTACATGCACAACATTCAAATGTGGCACACAGTATGTAATATGTATGTTATGTTGCAATGATACACTGGAAGTACAAATGTGCTGCTACAAACACTTATCAAGTTATGCCAGATTATGTCTTCATGTATAAAACTAAGAGGACAGATTATCTGAGAGCAAAACGTAGACTCACTGTTTGACACAGTTTAAAACCTACAGGCAACTGTCCAGTTTAACAGGGGTCTAGTGGCTTAATGCTGTCTGTTAACACAAGCTACTACCAGTGACCAATTACAGATTAGTCACAGTTTCCATCAAACAATAACAGGCAGAGAATCTTAGCTCCACAGCTGGGTGTAATACACAACCAGAGCCACCACTGATTCATGGTCAAGTAGATTAGCTCAATGCACCAACTAAGACAATACACAACACTGTGAGTGACAGTGTCCAGAGTGATGCCTAAGCAGTGTCATCACTGCTGAATAGATCAATTAAACCTGCCAAGTGGGTGACATTCTGCACAAGTATTCATTAATCCTTAGTGATTGTTCAGAACACCAGACTGACCACATACCTAAACAAAGCGAATGTAATAGGTGAAGAACAGGCAGTGTTCAAATAGGCTTTATTGTGCCTTCATCGATTATAAGAAAGTATTTGATTTAGTAGACCGGTCCTCCCTGTGGTCTAAGATAATTTCATGCGGTATTAATGGTATTGTGTTGAAAGTTGTATACAACATGTACAAAAATGCTAAATCATGTATAAATAAGGGCCAGGCTGTGTCAGCCTTCTTCTCATGTGTAGAGGTATGGCAAGGAGAAAACTTGTGTCCTTTGTTATTTGCTATTTACCTGAATAATTTTGAACACTGTTAGTCACAATTATAACGGACTTGACATGGCAGCTGGTTAAATTTACAACAACCTTAGTGATGATGATGTAGAAAATGTATGTTCTACTATATGCTGATGACACTAGAATGATTCAATCAAATACAGATTTCTTGCTTGTGTATAGCGGAACTATGTCAACTCTTCTAATGGTTGACATTTGGTTGTTTCAGGTGTCAACTATATTGTGAATCTGTAATTATTAGTCTATATTGATACAATTGATTTACACAGTACCATGTCTATACAAGGCATGGCAAGCGTAAACAAAACAGTAGAATCCATTTGATGGTGTAGGATATTTCACTCTATAGTTGTCCAGAATATTAATTTTCTATGTTTGTCACCTACAGGTGACAGAATATAAATTTTCTATGTTTGTCACCTACAGGTTTCTACAGACAATACATCTTTAACCAATAGACACCACAGTCACACCATTTTATAATAATTAAATGAACATCAAAATAAACACAACTTGCAATTATAGAAAATCAATAGTTTTGAAGATACAGTTTATAAGTGTTAGGCAACTGTTCAGTCTAACAGGGGTCAAGTGTGTCTACTCTGCCTGGGTGCTGTGACCAATTAAAGATTAGTCAAGGTCTCAATGGACTGGGCTGTAGAGATTAGTCACAGCTGTTGACTTTGTGGCACAATACACAACATCTAATGTTGGGGGTGGTCTCAAGGGCCCTTCTCAAAACCACATCACTAGATAATGTAAACCTTTTGCACTTTGGGGGCCCCTTGGAATGATTCAATCAAATACAGATTTCGTGTATATAGTGGCAGCACCCTAAGATACATCTATGCAAAATTAGAAAAAAAAGTTGAATAGTTTTTGAAAAAATAGGCCAAATGTTACATTTTTATCAGTTTTGGGGTCCTTGGAGGCCCTAGGGAGCCCTTAAAATGATTCAATCAAATACAGATTTCTCGTGCATAGTGGCAGTGCCCCAAGATGTCTATACAAAATTAGAGAAAAAGTTGCTGAACGGTTTCTGAGATACGGCAGCTAACGGCGGACGGAGGACGGCGGACGCAGAGTGATGGCAATAGTCCCTTGGACCTTCGGTCAAAGGACTAAAAAACAAATGTATATTAACTGCTTATTAACATAATGTCAACGACAAACATAAGACAAATATAATTATTAAAAATATCCTGTGTCGTTATTGCATCAATAGCTATGCGGGCTAGTCAGTCAGATACAAGTTTCCTGTCTCAAGAATACTCAGCATAAATAAAAATTGGTCATATGCTTGTCATTTTTTCTGACAATAATCAATTGTTGCAGTCAAATTGTTTATGTTATCGTACAATTCTCCCACGCCTCCAAGTTCACAGCAAAACCCCTTCCCTAATCAGTTACCCCACACCAGGTGCTGGTTAACCTTACAACTGCCCCATGCCTTGAGGGGTCAACATAACACCAAACAAGCACAACTACAAAGAACCCTGACAAAGCCACCCTGACAGGGGGTGGGAGGGTAGAATCACAAGAATCACCACAGAAGGCCTCACAGCTTGCTGGTTAACAAATGCAAACTGCCTTGGAATGTCTGCCTTGGAATGTCAGCCTTTGAATGGCCAATAAAATACATTTAAAACACAAATGTAATTGTCTGAATTATTATTGTTAGATTCTGCATCCGAAAATACCATTTTATATTAATGCTTTTAACTAAAAGTTAAGCCTCATAGTGTGTACTATACAAAGTTGTTTAATTATATATTATTAAATTGCATAAATTTAATATAAAAATAAAGTATTTTAAATGCAAAACCAAAGCATTTGCATGCAACCAAATAAACATTTACACTTGATTGCGATCCTAGAAAATGGCATTGTTATTTGTACATTTGAATAAATTCAAACATCTGCATAAAGTTGCATCGACATGCAGTGGAATCTCACTATTAAGGTTACCCTTGGGACTGTGTCAAAGGTAACCTCACTATTAAGGTTACTCTTGGGACTGTGTCAAAGGTAACCTCACTATTAATGTTACCTTTGGGACTGTGTCAAAGGTAACCTCACTATTAAGGTTACCCTTGGGACTGTGTCAAAGGTAACCTCACTATTAAGGTTACCTTTGGGACTGTGCCAAAGGTAACCTCACTATTAAGGTTACCCTTGGGACTGTGTCAAAGGTAACCTCACTATTAAGGTTACCCATGGGACTATGTCAAAGGTAACCTCACTATTAAGGTTACCCTTGGGACTGTGTCAAAGGTAACCTCACTATTAAGGTGTAGCATTTCTGCTATTTCTGGATGTTTAAATCTACTTTCCTGAGGTTTAATTTTATAAATGTGGAAGGTCAAGCCAGTAGATAGACATATTGTTAACCAACCGCCTTAGTTACGTAATTACAGCAACTCGGTTGCAGATGCGCTCAGTGAAGCGTGGTATTTTGTTGCTAGTGTTTCTAGGCAAGCAGGTGGTTTCACTGTAATCGTAGAGAGGGTGTTCCACAATGCCTAGTTTGAATAGTATATTGCATTAGCCAATAGAAATGATGGAAACCTGTCATATGATGTGTAATTAGGTCTGCTTATATAAATGTTTGTTGTACGCATTTCGCCATCTGGGCGCTGGCGAAGGACTGGGACAGATCCAGGGTTGAACGAGACAGGTTGCCCTGCTGCCAAGAGAATGGCAAGGAAAGTCGTAAAGCGTGGTGGGAATTGTTAACGTGGGTTACGTTCCCAAGCTTGTGTGTGTGTGTGTAATATTCAGTGTCCAGAGTGACTATTCGATCGAACTTCGAAGAAACCATGCCGCCACGTCAGCAGTACTTTGAGACAACGTTCCGGTCGGCCCCAGCGTATTTGCGTCGATGAGTGATAATCGCGACGCGCTCACCCAGCTTGGGCCATCCTCGAACAGCGGTCTCACAGCGACATCGTCAGAAAGCTTGACCGAATGCGACTCGCAGCGGCCGGCGGTAAACGTATACTGCCAGGCGTCATCGTTCGTGTGAACCCGTTCATCCGACTTCTCGATCGTTTGCGACAGGGCAAGACCTCTCGATCGAATTCGTAGCGGCCGGCGGTAAGCGTCTACTGCCCGGCTTCGTCTTTCAGTTGAACGTATTCAACTGACTTCGCAATCGTTTGCGACCGTGCGATCATTGAACAGACGCGACTCGAGAATTCGCGGCGTACGACGGCAATTGTCAATTGCCCGACATCATCACTCGTGCGGCCGAGATACACCGTTCTAATTGCTGTATTATGATTAGTAGTTATCTGTGTTACCCTTGAAGTATTCACACACACACATATATATTTGACCCATCTTAACGAAATGAGTCAGATGTCGGCAAATCTGATTTTCCGTAAATGCCGTTTATGTGAACAAATTGCGAATCCATCGATTTCCCCTGAAAATTATTCTTTGGTATGCGTTTTATCGATTGCTTCTCTAGCTACCCTCTAATTAATTCTGTTTTGTGTATTTTAAAGCGATTTTTGTACAGCTGTACGAAGTGTTCCGCTTGATTTCCTTAAAATAACGCTGAAAATGCCAGTAATGGCGCGCGTTTGCAACTGCTAATTTTAGGACGCTCCTAACATATGAGATATCACCACGAAGCTTGATGCGTCATCTTCCCATATATGGGCAATAATATGCTAATAACCACATTCTGTGACCTCCAGAGAGCTTGGAAGACGCCTCCTGTTTAGGCCAGCTGTGTAAACAATTCGGATCATGTGGTAGCAAATGCAACTGCGTGACCCAGGCAGCTGTTCTCATTGGTTCAGTGATGGGTCATTTACATAATCTGTAAACACACGCATGCGCACCATGTATTTCCACCGCGTCACTGCTGACCCAGATAGCGATTAAGACGCGAAAAATGGTGTTTAACGTGGCGAAGCTGTTAAATTCGGATGGAAGTGATTGTGCACAGATTTACAGTTTGATCGAGGAGTATTTTTTGGAAGACTTGACGGATGGAAGCGAGGCGGACTAGTACGAAATTTTAGCAAGATCTGTCCACGTTAACTAAGGTACATTTCATGAAACATAACAAATATTTTGCATCAACTTTGACAGCCGTTTTCTGAGTTTGAAGGTTTCTACCCCACATGTGTTTGTTAAGCCATAACTTCAGTTAGAATTAAGATATCTTCTTACATGATACACCAGGTGAAAGCAGAGATTTTGCTCTTTCCAACACTACCAATAACTAATATTAAAAATTTCTGACATGCGACTCATTTCGTTAAGATGGGTCACGTGTGTGTGTGTGTGTGTGTGTGTGTGTGTATGTGTGTGTGTGTGTGTGTGTGTGTGTTGTAACAGAATACTGTAATGATAGTCTGCGAGGACTAGCTTATACTGTGTATTTATATTATGGGAGTTATTCTTAGATAACACTTGGCGCCTAGTGTTTGGTCGTATAGCGGTACAATCCACCTTAGAAAGGAAGTGGAATTTGATAATCGAAAGATTCAGTGTTATTGTTTATTATGTTCTATTAAGATTTGGTTACGGGATTTCTTTATTCTGTTTATATTGTTAATCGAGATATTTACCAAAAGGAAGATATCTTGTAATAAAGTTTATTAAATTTTCCTCGTTCTTTGTTGCCTGTTCACGATAACCGTTCTTTCTCATATGCGTTGACCTTAATATATAAGAACCCTACTAGACTGAGCCATCTAGTGTACAGAGAAATCGCTAATCCATGACATAATTGGGGGCTCGTATGTAGGATTCCGGTGAGGGGAAAATTAAAATAACACCTTCGGTCAACGCTATGAATTGCGGGTAACACGTGACGGCAACGTAGAACATGCCTGAGAACTTAGCTGCACTCTGGTTCCGTGGAGTGTCAGCGTTATTCCGTGGCTAGAGACGAAACCTACATCTATCCCAGTAGCTGCAGAGTAGGGTAATTCACATGACCCTTGTCGTTTCTGCCTGGACTTAATTCCGAGTCCCATATTTCTCGTTATATTTATAGTGTATCATTCACGTTTTGAGGCATTAGACTTGTTTATTGCAACAGTAAAGGACCATGAATTAATCGTATAATTATTGTAAGTAGGAGCTTTGTTATTTTTCAACTGTACGAAGAAGTTGAATTACTTGTTGCATTTGCCGAGTTGGCACTGGGCCGATTAAAGTCCCACAGAATTTCCATGTGTTGATAGTTGATACGGCGTGGTTGAGATCGTATAGTGATTTCATTATTCCAGTCTTATGAGAAGATTGTGTGGAGTGTTGTAGCGTAGCTAGCACTTTTGTGGTTTACAGGTGATTGACCTTGTGTATTACTTAAACGTGATATCCGTTTAGTGATAGTTTTGTGTGTTGCACTAGTTTGCAAACATGGATCTTGCTCAATTAATTGAGTTAGGCGAGAAGTTAGAGTTAACAGGTCCAGAACTTCAGGCATTTGTTCGTGATGAACGACAGGCCGCTCGTGAGGCGGAGAAAGAGAAGCTCCAGGCTGATATGGAGAAAGAGAGGCTCCAGGCTGATATGGAGAAAGAGAGGCTCCAGGCTGATATGGAGAAAGAGAGGCTCCAGGCTGATATGGAGAAGGAGAGGCTCCAGGCCGAGCTCCGAGAAAAGGAGGCTGCAAGGCAGGCCGATATGGAGATACGCGCGCGTGAAATGGAGCATGAAGAAAAGATGGCTAGGCTCCACAACGAGGCTACGACCGTAGAGAACCGAGATTCGGTGAGTAATGCTTCAGCCATTACTAAGGGAGTCCGTAGTCCTCCGTTACCCTGTTTTAACGAAGATAGGGATTCGATTGATGCATATCTCCAGCGATTTGAAAGATATGCTGAAAACCAGGGTTGGGAGCGCGAGAATTACGCTATATTTCTGAGCGCATTGTTAACCGGTCATGCATTGGAAGTTTATTCCCGTTCCCCGATTTCCGTGGCCAACGATTATGACCAGTTAAAGCAAACATTGTTAGGATGGTACCGACTGACTGTAGGCGATTTTCGTAAGAAGTTTTATACCTGTTCTCTAAATTCCACCGAAACAGTGTCGCAGTATTTTGCTCGTATGGAGCATTATTTGACTCAGTGGATTTCTTTGTCAAACATTAATGAGTCTTTCGAGGGCCTTAAGGAACTCATTCTGAGAGAGCAATTCTTGTTTATGTGCCCTAGGGAACTGTCCGTGTTTCTGAGAGAACACAAACCGGTGGGGAAAGAGAATTTGTTAGAATTGGTGAGAACATTTACAGATGCCCATTTATCATATGGTAAACGGGAAAATCGCAGAGACCGAGTCCGACCAACTCCCGTCCCTTCACCCGTCCCGAAAAGAAGAACAGGTGAGGGAGGTACCCTATTTCTAGCCTTACCCCGCGGCCCGTTCCTCCGCCGCGTACATGTTTCCTTTGTAATCAGCCAGGTCACATCGCGAGACGGTGTTCAGTGGGAGTGCAGAATAGGAATCCTCCACCGCAAAGGATGAAACCAGTGGTTGGGAATTGTGCAGTTGTGCTAAACCAGAATTCCCCTAGTCACCAATGTCCTGTGGGTGGGACTGAGGTCACTTTGCAATGTGGATGTAAGATCCTCGTAATTGCTAGTGCTTGTGTACAACATGAAAACGGTTGTAACTTACCTGTTGTAGAGGGTATGTGGGGGGATCCCCAGTGAAAGTACTATGCGACAGCGGGTGTAACGGAGTCGTTGTACGACGTAGCCTAGTTCCGGAGAATCAGTTAACTGGGAAAACCAAAGTCCTTATGCTGATGGACCGATCCGTCATTGAAGTCCCAAATGCCCGGTGCTATGTGAGAACTCCCTTCTTCACAGGAGAAATTGAAGCCCTATGTCTAAACAACCCCGTTTATGACTTAGTCATTGGCAACGTTGATGAACTAAATTTGCCCTGTTCCGATAACAGTGAAGGTTCTCCTTTTCGAGGAACCAAGTCAGATGGTGTCCCCGTTACTGTTGAGACCCCTTTGAATGACACCCCAGTCACCGGTTGTGCTGTAGAAACCCGTGCTCAACGGGAGCGCCTTTCTAAACCCACAAAACCTTTGATAGTGCCTCAAGTTGTTGGTGCGAGTATATCCGCCGATGATTTCTTGAGAGAGCAAAAAGGGGATGAGACCTTAAAGAAATGCTTTGATTCGGCTGAAGTGACTAAAGGGAAACCTAAGGGAGAACAAACAAGTCAATTCGTGATCGAAAGGGGGCTCCTTTATCGTCTGTATCAGAAAGAGAAAGAGGGTGAGACTGTGAAACAACTAGTAGTTCCCCGAGTGTTGCGCAATCGAGTCATGACGTTAGAACATGAAACCATCCTATCTGAACATCAGGGAATTAGGAAGTCGATAGACAGAATCCTCCTTAACTTCTACTGGCCAGGGATAGTAGGTGATGTCCGTAGATTCTGCCAGTCATGTGACATCTGTCAGAAGACCGTTAGTCCCTAAGGCTCATGTACAATTGATTCCCATCGTAAACACGCCCGTTAAAAAGGTAGCGATAGATTTGGTAGGTCACTTAACCCCAGTGACAGAGAGAGGTAATGTGGAGATGCTAGGTTTAGCTGCTGTTGTCAAAGAACAACCCGATTGTGAGACGAGGATTTTCCCATTCCTGAGAGAAAGGAAAACCTTGAGGACGTCCATGTGAGTGATAGTTTATCACCTGATCAGACACGAGACTTGAAACAGCTAATGGAAGAATTTCCTTCCATTTTTTCGAGCACTCCGGGGCAAACTAGTCTCTTGTCCCATGCCAATGAGGCAACGTCCTCTAGTCCCGTGAGATGCAAACCGTACCCTACTCCATTAGCCAAGTTGGGAGTGGTAAAACAGGAGGTTGAAAAGATGCGAGAAATGGGCGTGATTGAGCCATCTCATTCACCGTACTCATCGCCTTTGTTGCTAATTCGTAAATCTGACTCCACATACAGACCGGTAGTAGATTTTCGCCAGTTAAACAAGGTTACTAAATTCGATGCAGAACCTATGCCAAATCCCGATACTATCTTGGCTGAGGTGGGGCAGGATAGGTACTTGTCCAAACTAGATTTCTGCAAAGGCTACTGGCAAATAAGGATGGAACCGGAAGATAAAGAGAAAACCGCATTTTGTACTCCCCAAGGGTTGTTCCAATTCTGTGTCATGCCTTTCGGTCTAGTCAACACCGGCGCATCATACAGTCGCATGATGTGCATACTCTTAGATGGCCTCGGTGGTGTTACCAATTATGTTGAAGATGTATTGATTCACACCTCAACATGAGCCGATCACTTATCAACACTGCGGGCAGTGTTCGTCCGAGTGAGACACGCGTCCGAGTGAGACTGTGTCAAAGGTAACCTCACTATTAAGGTTACCCTTGGGACTGTGCCAAAGGTAACCTCATTATTAAGGTTGCCCTTGAGACTGTGTCAAAGGTAACCTCACTATTAAGGTTACCCTTCGGACTGTGCCAAAGGTAACCTCACTATTAAGGTTACCCTTGGGACTGTGTCAAAGGTAACCTCACTATTAAGGTTACCCTTGGGACTGTGCCAAATGCTAGGCACACACCAACCTATTAACGCCGACTTGCATTGCCAGTCGGCACAAAAAGCAATCGGTGCTAAACGCCAATTAGTTCCGCCGACTAGCGCCGACTTCTGCCCGCACACACCAGCCAGCACACACCAACCGTTGGTGCTCGGCTTGATCCTTGTGGAAAAAATCCACTATAAACATGCGTGTTTACTACGGACTTAACAATGTGGTTCGATACACCTACAATAAATACATGAAACATTTGTAAAAATTAGGCCAAAACGGCTATCAGAAAAACGAAACTTGTTACATAGTAAGTTGGAGCTTTGCCGTTAGGCTTCACGACGATATGGCTTGAGCATTTAGCATATCCTCCAGCAAAGAAACGCATAGTGTTGAGCTACGTTTTATATCAGTACGCAGAACGTTATATTTAGCCGTTTCAGTTAACAGTTATGTTGAAGTGTAATTAGTCACACCCAACGAATTCCTCAAAAACGTCTTCCACCGCTAGCTTTGCGGATTTTTAAGGCTTAATATATATGCGCCCGGTAGCGGCGCCACAAGAGGAAGCGTTTTCACAAAACAAAATGGCGATTCCTGTCGGAAGCGTGAAACAAACTTACAAAGTCAGGTGGAAATTAGGTTTATGTGTGGCACCTGTTTTAAGAACAAGCGAAACAAATGATGATGGTCAATGGCAATAGGATAAAAAATAATCTATCACTTTCTGAAACGTTGGTTTCCCGCCAGGTCAGTAAAATATGAAAGTAAAAAATGAAAGCATGTGGCCCGAAATGGTTAGAAAACTCAAAAAAGACGCCGGTCTTAGCCTTGATTTGTATCGAGGACTATCATATGATCGCGCTATGATTTCTTATTGGCCAAGTTAACGCCGACCGTCGTGTTATGACAAAAAACCTGCACACACCAGCCAACTCGTCATCGGATATGCGCCGACTTGTCACTTGCCGATTAACGCCGACCGCCGATTCAACATTCGAATCGGCGTTAGTTGGCGCTATAAGGCTGACCGTCGGGCTTAAATTCGGCATACACCAACTGACTGCCGTCGGCTGACGGTTTTTACGCCGACTAGTCGGTTGGTGTGTGCCGAAAATCGGCTGGTGTGTGCCTAGCAAAAGGTGACTGTAAAGCGACCGTATTTGTTAACCAACCTGTGTGTTCTGTGGAGCTCAGCGATCTTCTCGAGGAGTTCTTCCGTCTGGTTTGGGGCGAAGCGGAACTCTTGAATGTAGCCGATGCCAACACCATGTTCCTCGGGGTCATAGTCTCCAAGCTCTGCCTGCACCGTGTACGAGCCGAGTAGGGCATGTGTGACGAACGAACAGGGCAATCTACAACACAGGCACATGTCATCAGTTTTAAAATGATATGCCTAAATACAACCTTTTTATAGTTTAATTTTTTACCATTTCACTTTTTAATACAACTGTTTCACTTTGCTACTGTTTAACTGCAACTGTTTTATTATTTCAGTTTCTGTTTTACTTTTTAATAGTAATAGATTACATTGCAATGTAATCTATTATTATTACTGTGTTTCCTTCCTATCACTATTACATGCTGAATTCTTCATATTACTATTACATTTGAAGCAATTACTATTACATATTTCATCGGAACATTTTATGATAATTATAATGCACTGTATGCATAAATACAATAAGTACAATTGTTTGACTCAGTCTCAAGAAATTAAACAAGACAGGTGAATAAAAAATATAACTTGCCATTTATTGATAGCCATACCCAAAGTATTTGAAATAATATTTGAGAATGTCAACTGTCAAGTACTTTCATTATTATCATCATTAGGGAAGTATTATAAAGTATTAACAATTCATAAATATTTCCAACAAAATATATCTATAGTATATCGTCTATACCATATTTAGTACAATCTACTAAGTACACTGACCTAAGGATAGAACATATCTGTTCCACTTTATATTTAAATGCCATACTGGAATGAAAGACAAAAGCATTAGTCAATGCCACATAACTAGGTGGATTATATTAGTCTAATTAAACCACATTGCTCTACTGCTGCTTGATGCTTGGTGGACAGTTAATTATTGGTAAAGTACAAATACATCAAGATGTTTTCCACACAGGCTGAATTGTGTGCACCATAGGCTTACTTAAAAAGGGTAGTTGGCAACTTGGCACTTGACAGAACTAGAACTGGCTTCAAAACACAGTTTAATCCCTTTAGTCAATGCAGCAGTCACACTGTGCCTCTTGCTATGTAAACACTCATAAAATTCTAGGGTAAACTGCACCAGGGCCATGCTGAAGGTGACAACTGGGGAGTAACCATAAAATCTGGAGAAACTAGTGGAATCTACAACCTAAACAAATGGAATTGTTAAGTAGTTTAAATTCGGTTAAAATGTTCAATAGTAATATAAAAGTAATAGGTAAATTACTATTACATTGCTTTGTATTACTATTACATTGAGTTTTTTCTCAACCTATTACTTCAATATTTGTAATTGTTACTATTACATATTACTATTACCCAATGCCTGCTTTTTAATGCAACTTTTTACTCAGTTCTACTTTTTAAGTGCAATCTTTTCACTTGTATACCATCTAAGTAAATTGGACCACTGCCATATTTAATAAAGTGACATATTGATGGGTTTGATGAATTTAGCGACATAGAGGTGATTTAGCCATGTTCTCTCATAACATTGTGCAGCTTCAGTATCTCCACTTTAGTAGCCTGATTTTATAATTTATGGGATTATACCATACTGATCTCATCCAGTCGACATTAGCTGTAACTGTTAGGTCCTATTTCTCAGAATCACATATCGACACAGGGCTAAACAAAAGTAAATGGGTGTAGTCTGATACCGGGTGTGAACAAAATGGACCTGCCAACATCTCTAGGGTTCGCTTGTCTAAGCATCAGCCAGAGAAAACTGGAGTGAATCAACAGCACTGAATCAGACCAGAAATACCATAAGTTTGCAAAGTCCAAAAAACATTGTGTTTTTATGATCCAACATATTATCAGCGTCAATTTGCAATAACCTGTGTTTCACTCTCTTGGTGGCACCACTGTAGCAATTTATTTTCCTGTGCAATAAGTGGTAACAGCCAAGCCACTCCAGACTTATACAACTATCTCTAAAAGTAAAACTACGCAAGTAGAACACATGAAAGCTGTCTTTTATGACACCACTGAAACGAGAATAAAAAGTAAACAAGACCGAGTGCTTTGCATCCCCCGCCACTGCAGAACCAACTAAACGCTTCCTGTCGCCCCGACCAGGTGTTTATTGCCACAGCATGCACATGTAGACAATGCTCATTTCCATGGCGACCTGCCCGGTCGGTCGGCAGCAGTGCCACAAGCCCACTGCGGCACTTCGGGTTGACATTCTGTTCACATTAAAAGCACTGGCGCCAGCCCAGTACCAGCGGGCCCTGGTACGCCACTGTGCTCTCCACTTTATGCCCATTCAATGTCCCCAGGCACGTGTGTTTTTTATTTACAAGCCTAGGATGAATGACGAGTGGCAGTGTCGTTGTTATCATACAACTGCGACATGCACCCGACATGCCCACGTGCAGATAACGGGCCACTCGATTTACGTTTGGCCAACACCTGAAACACCTCCGTAAGATATCACCATTGCGGTGTACACCGCAAACTGTGGCTGTCATTTTTCATCACTGCTCATTAATCTGTTTTGCAGACACTGGGCAAAAATCAATGGTCATTGTCGGTGCGTGCACGCACACACATGCAAGTGCCTGTGACAGCTTCACACATTGTTTATGCATGGCCTGGTGAGAGGCGCCAGTGTGGAGGCTGTGTCAACCACAGCTTTGCCCGGCGCTATAAGCAGAGCCACACCATCCCCACAGCCCACGCCAATCAGACAGCAACCATCAGGCAGACAATAAAAATTATGCACATATGTTTAACCCTTTCTCTCCTGCCACTCATGTAGGTTATTAGTAATACACATTACAAGAAGCATGCGGCACGCATCCTCATGAGATGAAGCGAGCATCCGCATTTTATTTATAGATTATGTCGTGGTGGGATATCCGTGAATACAGAGCAGAAAATGCACATAGATTTAGCATATCTTCAGAGAAAATTATATTTCAATTTTCAACCTGTGCTTGTGTTGCTATTATTATTCAAAGTGTTTGCTTTGTGAGCGTCATTTCATTCAATGGTAGTCACGCTCTGGGTTTGCGAATTCTTGGTATGGCCATGACAAATATCTCTCTGGGGACTGACCAATTCTACACAAGGATATGAGTGTCTGTTCTACGCCCGGATCACGTAATCTTGCAATTAGTCTAGTCTGCTGAATGGACTTGCTAATTCGTCTTTATTTGCAACTACAAAGCATAGTGACAATTACTGCACATTCGTTTGCGTGTTTACGATGAAACCCAGGACCAATGACGTCATTTAAAATGCATAAAGTAATACTTGAGGTAAACACTGGGTTCAGGACAGCATGATGCGAACAATAAAAATGTCCACATAAGTTTATCATCCGCATGCAACTGTAGCTGATAAGCAGGTGATGTTTCTGGGGCTAACAACATAGCATTGATAGACAAGTAGTTTATTTTTATGTATCAATATATCATTTTAACATATTGTTCATGTTTAATATACTTAGTATTACTTATCCTCTTCCGTGTATGCCATGCATCCCATTTCAATAGGAAACTGTAATATATAATAGCTATTTAATGTTGTTCACTACCATACCTTATGGATGATTTCTGTTGAAGCTTCCAAGCATGCACCCCTACAATTGCCCCCACAAGGGATGAATGAGCGAGAGAGCGAGCAAGCAAATATATAATATCACCAAGTGATAGTAGAAACTGATGTGTTTTTAATACAGATCCACAAAGTGTAGTTGTTAGTACTTACTTTTCTGACAGGATGTCTTTCCTGATTTGCAGTGCCAGTTGGTATCTGAAACAAACAGTCAATGTTACAAGCCATGGCTAGCAATGGATCATCCACATAACAAATCTTATCTTCTAACCTTATTTTGGTACAGTGTAGCTTGCAGTGTGGATCAGTGGATTACTGCTACATCTGTGTTATACTGAACTTTATGTATCAATAAAAGATTATTATTATTAAACCTGTCAGCCAATAATTATCATCTCTGATGGCAAGATAGAAAGTGTGTGAAGGGATCAGCCTGCAGTTATTTCAAGGATCCCTTGCTCTCAGTCATCTGGTTATCTCTGTGTACTTAATCAGAGAGGCATGTTTCGTTTACTCTAAAACAGTTCCCTAAGGTCAGGCTAAAATAATGCGGTCACAAACAGTGACCTACCCCTGTTTTACTGGTGTGGTAACAACTAACATTTGATGAACAGCTTCTTAATGGTTATATACTGAATATGGTAATCTGAACATGGCTTCCAATGATTTAGGTGTAAAAGACGTTACCTTATTATTATGAAGAAATATTTTGTATGATGCGTAATCCCAAAAACCACCGTGAAACAAGGTGACTCAAAAGCATTTGGAGGCAAAATAGTTCCAATATAGAATACTTGGAAATAACAAAAACAACGAATATGACAACGATGGGAGATATGTAACCTGTCAGCATTTCGATGTGGGCACAAACAAACATCGAGGTTGGTACGTGGTCGAAAGCAGGCTTGCGATTTTTGCTACAAACCGGACACCAGGTAGCCAGCCAAATCCACAGGGCAGTTGGGAATTACGTAGCAGCTGTTACAACAAATGAACTGAAGGCATCCAAATGCAGAAGGGCCTGTGGGTTTGATGACGTGGGGAACGTGAATGCCTACTATTGCCCCGGGGGCGAGAGATTTCCACTCACCTTGTGATGTCCTCCTGCAGCTGGGCGGGGTCTGGGGGGTAGAACTTCACTTCAAAGGAAAAGTGCCAGCCAGCACCTGAAAGCAAGGTAATCGATCTGTCAGTACAGTTCAGAGGTATAGAGATTACCAGGACAGAATAGGTTTAATCTCCACAAGAAAAGTTCTGCATGGCTTGCAGTGGAGATAGACCATGCATCATTCCTACGTCACAGCCTACTGACAGTTATTAATATTTTGTGCATTATTTATATCAAATAAAATAAACAAACACAGTGCATCGCTAATATATGCTGGAAAACAAACATTCTCTTATATATTTGGTGTTTAAAGCAAATCTAATGGGAGGACACTGTTGCTGTGGCATGTATTTACAATCATATATTTATTTATAATCTGAAAAAACTCTATTTTCAGATTGTTTTTAGTGTTTCTGTTTAAATTTCCACTCAGCATGCTTTTCTACTTTTGATATATCCGTCATTTTCCCATGTGCCCCATAAAACATTCTCTTCTTCCCCGTGGATTTTTTCCTTTCACCTTACAGTTTGTCACTTTGAAAGTTTGTATGATGTATCATAACCAGTTTTTCTATCTTTCCTGATTATCTCCATAAATTTTCTTTCTTGTCACATTCACAGTAGTATGCATCCTTTTTGCCCATGACTTCCCTTCAGCCTTATCCATCCCATCCACTCCCATCAATATCTACTTTTCCAAACTTCCTAAACATTTCTTATTTCTGCTTTTTGTTATATCGACCAAAAATTCCACTGCCAAATGAGTACAGTTCTGTTGACCCGGTTCTGAAGCAAACACAATCCACCAGCATGTTCCTGTGCTCAGTATTCCAACCCCACATAAACACACACTAATTAGCCAATTACAGTATCTCAGCTTTATCTACATGGACCTAGTGGACTTTATACTTAATATAAATGCTGGAGTGACAATTTTGTAGTTCCGGCCTATTGTGAGAGACAGCAGGGTACAGCAAACCCCCACAGACTTCCAGGCATATCTGCTAACGATGTGTATTGTATGGCTCTATATCACCAGTATAGATCTTCACGTGGTTTGAAACTGGTAGTTTACTTAGTTCAAATTGCATTCCATGCAGTATGTTGCAACTTCAACTGACAATACTTGAAGCTTTCTACCCTTGTAAAATACCAGATCTTAACAAACAAAAAGACATTTGACACTTTCTTGCACAGACTAAATCACTTAAGTGCAGAATGCACATGTCTGAAAGTGAGCTTTGTGCTTAGTCCACAGTGTGGCGCTACTAGTATATCCACACGAATGCATCTCCTGCGCTCAATGTGTGTGGCGTGTCATTTAGTAATCTGGGGTTAATTTTTAGCACAGTCGTTTAGTATGTGTTAATTTTTTTAATATGAACAGTGCATCTGAACACCTGTGAAAGCATAATGATTTAAAACTGCAAATATATATATATATATATATACAGACAGTACATACTGTAAATAAGTACAATAACTATACAGAGCCATACAATAAACACTATTACTCTCTACCCCACTGTGGTAATAGTGACTGCTATAAATATATGGAGCAGACACATTACAAATATGACTGTAAGCATAATCCTGCCTTATGGAAGATATTGTTCATGGCTCCAAGATAACATTTTAATAGCAAAAAGTGAACTTACATTGGAGTTATATTTGAAACTTGCAACATTTCAGTCCGTCTACAGTGGATCTTAATCACATGATAAGACATCTGTGCGTGATCAAGATCCACTGTAGACGGACCGAAACGTTGCAAGTTTCAAATAGAGCTCCAATGTAAGTTCAATTATTGCTATTAAAATAATCCTGCCAGTCGTTAAATATCTCGGCACTACTTATTTCTGTTGTTTAATTATACCCCAACTAAAATATTTTCATTTTGGGACAAACGTGATCAGGCACCAAGCCTAACTGCAAAATTGCATTCACCCATTCATATTTAAATACCCTACTGCCAACTTTCTCACACTCCCACACATCCCTCTAACATCAGCAGTGCCAACCCACGCGAGACTGTCTCACAAAGGGTGTTTGACCCAGGGTTAAATTGCTGGAGATTCAATGAGATGGCAGTAACAATTGTGACTGATAAACAACTTTGACTGGCACAAACAGCGATTCTGTGTCTTTACAACGTCATCTGTGTGTGTGAAATGCCATAGAGCACGGCCAGCCACTGTGTCTTTACAACGTCATCTGTGTGTGTGAAATGCCATAGAGCACGGCCAGCCACTGTGTCTTTACAACGTCATCTGTGTGTGTGAAATGCCATAGAGCACGGCCAGCCACTGTGTCTTTACAACGTCATCTGTGTGTGTGAAATGCCATAGAGCACGGCCAGCCACTGTGTCTTTACAACGTCATCTGTGTGTGTGAAATGCCATAGAGCACGGCCAGCCACTGTGTCTTTACAACGTCATCTGAGTGTGTGAAATGCCATAGAGCACGGCCAGCCACTGTGTCTTTACAACGTCATCTGAGTGTGTGAAATGCCATAGAGCACGGCCAGCCACTGTGTCTTTACAACGTCATCTGTGTGTGTGAAATGCCATAGAGCACGGCCAGCCACTGTGTCTTTACAACGTCATCTGTGTGTGTGAAATGCCATAGAGCACGGCCAGCCACTGTGTCTTTACAACGTCATCTGTGTGTGTGAAATGCCATAGAGCACGGCCAGCCACTGTGTCTTTACAACGTCATCTGAGTGTGTGAAATGCCATAGAGCACGGCCAGCCACTGTGTCTTTACAACGTCATCTGAGTGTGTGAAATGCCATAGAGCACGGCCAGCCACTGTGTCTTTACAACGTCATCTGAGTGTGTGAAATGCCATAGAGCACGGCCAGCCACTGTGTCTTTACAACGTCATCTGTGTGTGTGAAATGCCATAGAGCACGGCCAGCCACTGTGTCTTTACAACGTCATCTGTGTGTGTGAAATGCCATAGAGCACGGCCAGCCACTGTGTCTTTACAACGTCATCTGTGTGTGTGAAATGCCATAGAGCACGGCCAGCCACTGTGTCTTTACAACGTCATCTGTGTGTGTGAAATGCCATAGAGCACGGCCAGCCACTGTGTCTTTACAACGTCATCTGTGTGTGTGAAATGCCATAGAGCACGGCCAGCCACTGTGTCTTTACAACGTCATCTGTGTGTGTGAAATGCCATAGAGCACGGCCAGCCACTGTGTCTTTACAACGTCATCTGTGTGTGTGAAATGCCATAGAGCACGGCCAGCCACTGTGTCTTTACAACGTCATCTGAGTGTGTGAAATGCCATAGAGCACGGCCAGCCACTGTGTCTTTACAACGTCATCTGAGTGTGTGAAATGCCATAGAGCACGGCCAGCCACTGTGTCTTTACAACGTCATCTGTGTGTGTGAAATGCCATAGAGCACGGCCAGCCACTGTGCAGTGTTCTTTTATATCTACACATTTCATTAGATCGGATCAATGTCTCGTCTGAAGAGGCAGAGAAATTGAACACGACTAATCAGAAATGGCACTATCGAGGATTCATCTTGCTACTCAGCGCAGTCTCTAATTACACACAGACACTTTATAAATTAATATACAAATATAAATTACAATAAAACCGCAACTTCTTGCAATATGGCCTCCCAATGTAACAAATATCTGATTAGATGGAGCAATTTTTATATCCCTGTTCTACCAGTAACGTTATTAAAACTTAATTAAAATATGAGAAGGTATGTAAAATGTGAGTAATATGCACACCATTCCCTACAAACTGCTGTGTGCAAAGCACAATATTAGTGAAACTATTCAGAATTGAACTGAAGTAAAAACTGTCCAAAACATAAAAACCATCTTCTCTCAATACTTTCCAAATGGCCTGGAGTTTGCGACTGAACCATTAACAACAGACTGTGGCATAAATAGTTAATGATATCTGGCTCTTAGTTGGCTTTTTGTAGCAAACTACTATGGCATAAAAATAGTTAATGACGCTGCACATCTCTACATGTTAACAACGAAAGGATGTTCATTTATCTCTCTCAGACTTGGCAGTCTGCCAATACCTGGAAAAAGCAGTCATACAAAGACACTCTGTTTAGCAACTAGTCATGTGTGTAGCGTAGCTTGGCATTCTCAGACTTGTACTTTGTACGGCAGGCCAAATATAGCTACACTTGTACACATTTCCGCAACACCAACAATACAAAAGTCGAGCTGCTAAGGGAACTGCTATGTTAGCTACAAAAATCTGAGACAGTCATGTTATTAATATATAGTTGGTGGACAATTATGTACCTGTGCAATTATCTATCTCCTGTACTGGTGTATTTTTTACAATCTCACCCATTTGTATACAAGCTATCTTTACAGGTGTCTGGCAAACATGTGAAACTTATAGCAATGGTGATTGTCTTGAGGGACTTTAGCAGACAAACAGAACTCCCAAACTGAGTTAATTGACAAGCTCATGTTAATAACAGTTTAGCTTCATTGTAATCAATTAGCAGGAATGTGGAGTACATACTGTGTTCAGGTAACTGTCTACAGCCACCTGAATACACAAGTAAACTGACTTTGGCACTCTGGAAGGCTGCATCAAAAGTTTTCAACAATATACAGTGTACGAAAAAGTGGACCAGTGATTATTAATATTGTTAATAAATATTCATGAATTTGCTATTGGAAAACATAAAAACAAAAAATTATATTTGTTGAACATTATCTGTCTGTCTATAACTAGATTACAGTTTTTTTGAATGGCTTGGATGTAAACTACTGAAAGTCCAGTTCCATATTTGTTATTGAGCCAGTACTAATACAGGGATATGCATTAGCACTGCTTTGAATGAAATGTTTTTATTTTTTATCATTAGAATTTGTTTACATTTACAAAGCCTTCAAATCTCGTTCAACCACACTAAGTGGTTCTTTTTTATACTCGTCCCCTTCCCCTCTGTATTCCCAGTGTCGGGGAACGAGGTGTCCAGTCCTGTCACTGTGCCAGCCGCTCTCACCAGCCCTGAGCCACAAGGCCCGTTTTTATAGATGACTTGGGAATCTCTCAACACACAAGTGTGTGTGCACTCTGGGGAGAGACACATTAGCCAGACAGAAGCTTCGCACACGAAGCAGCTATTTGTGAATCTCCCAGCTACATGGGAGTCAATATGGCCTCATGGCACCGTGGCAGGAACACCGGGAGTAATGGAGGAAGAAGACAGGAGTGACTGCCCACCTGCCGCGAGTAGGTTGGGTTACACTAGGCCCGGTTAGGCCAGCATCAAGCCATTTTCAGCTGCTTCCCCAAGGTTCTATACTCAACCCCTGGGACATTCACATTCCCTAGATACAACCCCAGTGTGTCAGACGTCAAACCTCAAAGCCAGATAGTTTTTTGGACCACCAATAGAACTGAATACACTCGTAACATGGTAAATTCAAAACCTGGCTGCCATTTTCTGGGGTCAACGGCCTTGCCAATACACTGTACATACACAACAGCTTTGTGCATTACTTTTGAGCAGCATGAAAAATGTGTCACAAATGTGAACGAACTTTAATTGAGCGCGTCTTAAAAAAGGGGACTGCTAGAATAGTCCCTATTAATCCAAAACTGTCTACACGTGCAAAGATAATGATTGTATTATTTAATACATATTTCATTTACGCACCTGAATCTATAATAAATTTGGAAAAGTCATATCAGTGATTTCATACATCTTTTTGTGAACTGATTCATACAGTCCTCGACAGTACTCAATTTCCTGTTATCCTGATTATGTTTGTTTTTCAGTCAAGCATGTAGCCACAACTACGAAATACCGACAGCTACATCCACCTTTATCATTCCAATGGTGAATGTGTAATTACTCCATAACCGAGACAATGTAACAATGGGGATGAAACAAAACAAACACCGGAATGCGCAATAATAACAAAGCCAAAGCGCAGACAGTTCATCTAACCCAACTACGATTCCCAAGCCAAAAAGATAAACGACACGAGCTGGTATCACTCCCACACTGGTGATCTGTTATAGCTTTGCTATTTTAGCATTAGCAGGATCATTAGATGCAAGTAGTGCCATCTGGCTGGGCAATTATGTCTTGATGGATCATTGGGACTGGTTATAATGCGCCAAGTCCCAGAATGCAATCTACACAAAATGAAGCGCATTCAGACCAGCATCTGCTGACTTGGAAATAAAAATGTAATTTCTGTCTGATCTCTGGGAAGGGATGCATGAAATAAGTCTGAAGGATAGAAACTGAAGAAGTATCAACTCCGACTAAAGCGAAAATGTCATACAGAATTAAAAAAAGTTCTAGTCCATCTTTAAAAAAAACCAAGAGTGTTGTACTCAATGCCACCCGCAAGGATACACAACCCAGACAATAACACTACAATTTGGAAAAAGTGACTGGTGCATATATATCATAGGCAACACCCCGCAGTGCTTAGACACTGCCAGTGCAGTGCTTAGACACTGCCAGTAAACAGCCAGGAGTTAAGTTGATGATGCTGTGTAGCCAAGAAATTTGTCAGAGATACTCTTTATAGATAGGAGCGTAATTTCTTTGACTTATTAGGAACTAATGTAGTAAACCACTAACGTAGAATAACAAACTCATAAAAAGAGTTTTGCTCCATTGAATGCATACATTAAGTCTGTAGGAAAAGGGAAGTTGATAGAAAATCTGTGTAAAGATGGATTTTAGACAGACAGAGGAAGACAAAATGTAGAGGGAGGGAGCTGATAGCAGTGGAAGGCAACAACATTAAAAGCAACAGCAGAGGACCTGAACCTCACTGTTGTACAATAGAAACAGGAATGAGGCCAATAAAAACCAAAAAAACAATAACACCTACAATAAAACAATAGCACTAAAATCAACAAAGAAATTGGAAAACAACTACAGAAAATCAAAATCTTGAGATGGTCTCAATGCTCAATCATGGGTAATCATTTACTGTTCTTGAGATAATAACTTGAGGAAAGAAAGCTGTGGCCCAGCTTCAATGTAGATGAAAATGAAATGGGGGATCAACAAAACAGGAGTAGATCATACAGAACCAGACGGGGAACCCAACAAAACAACCATCGCCTCGCAGGGGTTGCATGACAAAGGCAACATCATGCAACCAGGCCCCCAGTCACACGTCCCCATGGTTAATCACAAAGCATCCAGCTGCTGCAGGGACACAAAGCTGTCATCTGTCACCCCCATTCCCACAGAGCCCGTCACCCACCAGAGCTCCAGTTCCAGGGGTGATAGATGGAAGCGGCAGGGTAGTCGCCCTCGCAGAATGGATTCACCCCAGTAGCTTCAACCCACGTTCAGGACACACACTGCGCTAGTTATTTGCCCCTTTTTGCATGTCGGATGTCTCATTACCCCGGCTATTACCCCTATGGGCAGCACCCCCAGGTGCCAGAATCAACATCACCTGTACAACACTAGCTGATGACAGCATGTAAAGTTGCTGCAGGTGAATTACTAAAAATACAACACTAGAAGTGGATAGATCAACAGAATGCATGAAGCGTAGTGGAAAGAATGACTAGAACTACTAGAACGACTGAATGCATACATCATGCTTGTACCTTTAAACAGAACTGCACTATAGTCCTTCAAATAATAACACTTTAACTGCATTATTATTGCTATAACATTACATTTTTCCTTTAAAAATAAACCATAAATGCAAATTCTGCTAGAGTCAAACAACAAATGTGAGAAAATCTACATCACCACTTTCAAGAGGTGGTTTCCATTACGGCATGCCAGTTCTACGTGTTACCAGTGTACGCAATAAAACAATTGTAACATGTTTATGGTGTGGTGCTGCGTGACTGCCGTGTCTAGTATTTCCTACAACAGCTCTAGTAACTACTCCAGGTAAAAACAATCAGTTAACCACTTCAAGCAGCATTTTCAGTCTGCATAACAGACAGGTCTAGTGTACTCAATAGCAGCTACGAGTCATTTTATTTTTATATTTAGCTCAGCTGCAACCCACCCAAATGAATCAATTATATGTGGCGAATTTAATGTTCACTACAGTAACACCCATTCAACCGGCGCAATGAACCTTGCGACTCTTATAGACAACGCTGGTTTTGTACAGCATGTGATTACTCTGTTGATTACTCCCCGTGCATCTACCCTACTCTCAACACCTGTAAGGCCGACTACTCTGCTTACAGATCACCATGTACTCGAATGTGACCTTAACATGCTAAAACCTGCATGTCCAAAACATCGCGTGTGTTATCGAAAGTTCACGTCGATCGACAAGCGGGCTTTTGCTACTGATATCTACAATGCATTCACTGTGAGTTCCGGAACCACCGTTGAGCTCATTGACAACTACAACACCGTTATCGCGACCATCGCCAACAAACGCGTGCCGATCATCACGCGTGTCATCACCGTTCGTCCGAAGACACCTTAGCACGCGGAAGAGTTGTCCAGTGCAAAGCGTGACCTCCACCGCGCCGAGCACCAATGGCGAAAGATACGACTCGTTATCCACAGACAGATTTATACGAAGCTTCGAGGCGATTACCGCTGACAACTCACCGCCACGAAGGCTAGTCATTTCTGCACGGTGATACGCAGGGATCCGTTCTCGGTCCCATGTTGTTCAATCTGTACTGACTACCAATTACCCATATCTTCAAATGTCATAACCTTCAATACCACTTATACACTGACGACACTCAACTTTACGCCGAGTGTCCACTATCCCAACACAGAGATGCACTTCAACGCATTCATGAATGTGCACGCGAGTTGAGACAGTGGTTAACCAACAACAAACTTCTGCTCAACAAGGATAAGACTGAGGCGATCATATTTCGGTCGTCGAGTGTACGGTTGCCAACTGTCAACTCTGTCATTAGTGTTTGCTGCACGCCAATTCCATTAAAAATGGTTGTTCTCAATATTGGCATGTACCTTGACAGCCACCTAGACATGTCGCCCATGTGTCAAATGCTTGCCGTGGCACGTACTTCTACCTGTTTCGCATAGCCAAAATATGCACAAGCCTGACGACTACGGCGTATAAGACCCTTGTACACTCGCTCATGACATCACGACTGGATTACAGCAATGCAGTGCTCTATGGCATCACTGACTGCCAGATGCTTCACCTAGAGATGGTTCAGTGCGCCGCGGTCAGAGTTGTCCTACAGATCAAGCAGAGCGACCGGCAACAGAGTGTCACCGATGGACTTTCTTCACTGGTCACTGGTCACGTGGCGCATAAAGTACAAGATATTGATCCTGGTGTTTAACGTCATACACAACCAGAAACCCGCTTACCTTACGTCATTAACCACTCGTTACGTGCCACGCCGGTCACTTCGATCTGAGGACTGCAACTTTCTGATTGTGCCACAATATAATCTAGTACGATATGGCCGGCGATCTTTCTCTCGAGCCGGACCATTTCTGTGGAATGCGTTACCGGAGGAACAGCGGTTGATCACATGAATGGATGTTTTCAAAGCACGCCTCAAAACGCACTATTTTAAACTAGCTTTTAATGTGTAATATGTTGTTTTAAGGGTATTTATCTTCCTATTCACTGCAGTCTTTTTTTAATTGAGTTTTAATTTGGTTTACAACTTTACTATCTATACATTTATATATATATATATATACAAGAATTATAGCCATAATGTTTATTTTAACGCTATTTTTAAAAAGCAGGCCAAATTTATATTTACACCACTAAATCTCATGTACATATATATTGTTTTATTTTAGCGACTCTGTAGACGCTATTGAACAGAGTTATACTCTGGAGACTAGTATATCAATAAAGTTAATTGTTATTATTATTTCAACTCCTGACATTCACTCTGCCATTCATAAGAACTAGCTTGCACCTACACACCCATGACGCAACAAACCCAGGGCAGCTGTCATCACAGAAACAATATTTCATCTTAAATTCAATCCCACCAACCATTAAAAGTATCACTTCAAGAAATTATCTCTTTTTCTCCTATTCAGTGTCTCTTGCGGATACAATTTTGAGTCAGCTTTAAATACCGTAGTTTGATTTAATGAAAAACTAAATCTGAGATTTATGTGTGCATTATCTGTTGCTGAAACATTAGAAATTATAGTGTCCATCAGGTTCTCTGAGAAAATTGCACTGCAACTATCTACTCTATTTCATACTAAATTGTCAACCGTTTGCCTGAAAATAATCAATGACACAAGTATTTGATCACTCGCCAATCATACTTTATAATTTTTTAATAACACTTACTTCTGCTGATCTGTTTCGATATTTTCTTTTCGTTGTTCAGCCAGAACTGTAACAAAGGTGCGTGACTATGTAAAACAAGTATACAAGAAATGTACATGAAAGTATCCAAAATACAACCAACAAAAAGAAGGTGCATCGTCTTGTTAATATATCAGCAAGATTTTTATTCACGAATTCCACAAAGTAAACTTTGTAATGACTTGTGATCTAGCAGTTAACCCCTAGTGTCACAACTGGAACATTAACCCTACAAAGCTGAAATACAGCCAAACACTGACAGTTTCCTACATTATCTGATCAAATAACGAGTTTGGTAACACAGAACCAGAGTTCATTTACCGTGTTGTGAAACCAATTCACCGGAATGACTCCACCAATTATCCCTTAGCTCTTAACATACACCAGTAAACAGGATCCTGTTTCGTGTTTGCAGTATGCTTTCTACGTACAAAGAAATAAGTTTTGGCTTAGAACATCCTGGATCACATGCCAGTTGCCTAATTTGTTTACATCCTATTCCAGGTCGTAAATTTGCAACAAAAAATTATAAGTAAGTTGCACACAAACATTTATTTGGTACTTACTATGAACACATAAATACAACTACTAACACTAAATATAGAATATTTTAAAATGAGACAGGAATAATATTTGCAAACAACAAAAGTTGTATAGAAAACAAATCGCCCACAAGCAACCTGACAGGTAACCATTAATTGCCAGTGTCGTATGGCTTGCTGCACTGGAGAACGTTTTGGGTTACCTGTGTTTAGTGATGACGCATGCAGTTTTACAAGTGGCGGAAACGAAGCACAACACCGTTTTTCACACTGTCACTTCTTGCATAAACATGACTGCATAGTATACATAGACATACTGCACACTGCAACAAAAATGTGGTAGCAGGCTTCTTGCCCCCCCTCTCCCCCACCCCCTCCTTGAAGCACTCTCAACTAGGGTGTATTCCAAGTCTCCTTGCTCTCACCTCACCCCTACTTGAAGCCAAACAAAGAGAGTAATTATTAAGAGATTCATCAGACCAGTGATCGTGTGAGATTATTCTTTTTCTTATTATTCAGTCACTTTTAATCTTTTTTGCTCTAATGTTTTGACAGATGTCTTCATCAGAAAGCATTTAAAAGAAAAAACACTGACTTTGAAATCCAGAAAATATTACTGAAATGCAAACAAAGGGAGGGAATTTTGTGCCAGATGCAGTTTGTTTGTAGTTTCATGATCTTCCAGGGGATCAAAATTTTTTGAATATTGCAATGGGTTAAAAGTATCTTGTCACCAGCAAATTACAACCTTGAAAACCAACATGATCTTCGATTTATAAGTTTCCACTGAATCACAACTCTAAAAATATTCTTCATATATCATCTGTGTGCTAAACATTACTGAGTTTGTGAACACTCACCTTGATGCCATTCTTGTCCCTGAATGACAGAGCGAAGTAGTCCTTTTCTAAAAGATTCATGTTCTCACAAATTGTGTCCAGTAAATCCTGGCCTCGTGCCCGTTTCTGAAACAAAAAATAACATTTATATTCAGATGTGGATCTGGTGACAGGTTCTAAAATCAATCGCTCACAGTGAAATTTAATTTTTTTTTTACAATGTCACTGCCGTAAATAAGTTGTTTGTGCTTTTGTCAGAAATGGAATTTTATTTTACCTACAGTAAACCTAGCTATTATAGAGTGCTATGTAACAATCACACCTAAAAGTTATGTCTAGATGCTTAATTAGGCTTACAAATACATGTCCATAATGGAAATGCCTTCTAGCCCATACATTGCATAAATAGTGCATGGTTTAAATTTCATA